>MU968403.1:9887228-10239631 GCA_034641835.2 Pinus albicaulis | reverse complement strand
CATCGGCGTGATGCATTACTTTTTGGGTTTGGAGGTGTGGCAGGAGGAGGGGCATTTCTTCTGGGACAGGGGAAGTATATTGTGGACATCCATGGCAGATTCCACATGGAGGATTGTAGACCCATGGAGGATTGTAGACCCATGTCGACACCGATGATCACCAACTGGAAGAAGCTTCGTGCTTCGGATTCTGAGTTGGTGGATCCCACATTGTACAGACAGCTGATTGGTTCCTTGATGTATTTGGTCAACACTAGACCAAATATTTGTTTTGCAGTCAACACGATGAGTCAGTTTATGTGTGAGCCTAGGAAGGTTCACTGGGTGGCTGCAAAACACATTTTGCGGTACTTGCAGGGGACAGTGGATTATGGTCTGGACTACGGGTAGGGGGATGGAGTGAGATTGGCAGGTTACACTGATTCTGATTGGGCAGGTTGTGCTTCTGATAGGAAGAGCACTTCAGGGTGCTGTTTTGGGTTGGGTTCGGCAGTGGTGTCATGGTTCAGCCGAAAGCAGCAGTCAGTAGCATTGAGTTCAACGGAAGCAGAGTATATGGCAGCCAGTCTAGCTAGTTGTGAGGCCATCTGGCTTCGCAAGATGTTGTTTGGCTTATTTGGTCAGCCGTTGAGACCTTCAGTGATTTACTGTGATAATCAGAGTTGCATTAAACTCACGGAGAATCGAGTATTTCATGACAGGTCAAAGCATATCGGGATCAAATATCACTTCATCAGAGACTATGTTCAGAAAGGAGCTGTGAAGCTTGAGTATATTCCCACTGATGAGCAGGTTGCAGATATTCTTACCAAAGCCTTACCACGGGGCAAGCATGTCTACTTCAGAGACAAGATGGGTGTGGTGAGGAACACCTTCCTCGGTAAGAGAGAGTGTTGAAATTTGGTTACCGGAGGACAGGTGGTTCCCTAAGGCTTTGATCTTTGGCCTAGGGAAAAGTGTCCAAAAAGAATTTAATTTTTCTCCTAAAGTGACTTTATAATTTTTATAAAGTCAAATCTAATTTAAAAGTGACTTTAAGTGATAAAGTTACTAAAGTGACTTTATAAAGTTATAAAGTCAAATCTAATTTAAAAGTGACTTTAAGTGATAAAGTTACTAAAATGACTTTATAAAGTTATAAAGTCAAATCTTATTTAAAAGTGACTTTAAGTGATAAAGTTACTAAAGTCTAATTTTAAAGTGACTTTAATAAAGTCAATATAAAATTAGAAAGGAAAAAGTGACTTTGGAAATAAAAGACTAAGTGGGTCTTTATTAAAGTGGGGTGAATTAAAAAATAGAAATTGAGATTTAAATGAGCATTTAATCTCAGCCCTAGATCTCAATCTATCTCAGCCATTGGATTTAGGGATTCCCCAAAAGTCACTTAGGGTTAGGTTAAAGGAGGAAAAGGAGGAAAAGGTCATTCATTCTTTCATGAGCAGATTGGGAGAAGGAGAGCAAGAGAGCAAGGGAGATTTCTGGGCAGTGAGGAGAGGGAGGCAGCAGCTTGGCACGCATTCCAAGGCAGCATTTCAGCAAGACAAGTGCAGCAGATTTAGCAAACAGCAGGCAGATTTTTGGCACGGTTTTCTAGGCAGGGAAACCGTACAGCAAGGCCGTACAGCAATATTGGGCACAGAAATCGAGGCAGCAAGGGGCTGTACCGTACAGCAGAGTTTTGCGGCAGTTTTGGCATGCAAATCAAGGTTTTGGACAGCAACATTAATTGTTGTTTGCACAGATTTTGAGGAGGCCGTACCGCTGCATTTATTGCAGATTTCTGGGCATGCAAATCGAGGAGAACGTACAGCATTTATTGCTGTTCTATTTTTGTTGTTTGTACATTTTCCGAGGCAGTGGTTAATCACGGAAAAAGAGATAAGTTGTAAAAGTCTGTTTGCTGATTTTTTTTATTTTGCTGAATATTTCTCTCACTGTAAAAAGCATTTTTCCAGAAATAAGTAGCTTTCGAACTGGTTTTCCCCAAGAGTTGTAGGGGGTTTTTCCAGGGTCACCTTGACCAAAAATTACTGTGTTATGATGTGTTGAATGGCTGTTTGTTACTGCTGTTTTTTATTTCTGCATTTTCCAGCATTCTGAAAATTTTCCAGAATTTGTGTTTTCAGCAAAATTTATTTTCCAGTTGTTGAATGTATGGTTATGGGAAAGGGCATTTAACTATTTTGGAGTAATAAGGTGAAAACTGAAAACCGGGGTGGGAATCTATAAATTTCTACATTAGCAACACAAGGAAGCAACATGTAATGAGAACAAGTTGTCATTAGACAACTAGAGAGTGGGTCACTGATCCACTCATGGGACCAACATAGTGAGCCTCCTGGCTACATCAGAACTAAAAACAACAAGTGCTTTCCCAACCACTTTTTTTCTGCCACATACATCTCATAAGGTGAAAACATGAAAGTACAAATTGGTGCCAATGGTGCAAACCAAGAATTATGTGGCTTCCGCCACAAACCATCATGAAAATAGCCACTCCCATTGCTACAATGGGCCACAAGAACATCATAATAAGGAGCATAAGGAGATGTGATCATCCTTAGCTCATCAAGTTGCCCATACAATGTAAAGAAAGGTAAATCAAAATGAGAGTATATACCTTATTTACCATGTACTCTGGTCCTTGAGCTAAGATGGCTCATCTGAATGCTCTCCCTCACCTCCAATGAGTAGGGAAATGGTTGTGCCAACCTATCTAAAATCATCTGGGCTATGCATCTGTCCATATGTTGATATAGATTGTGCTAAATGCCCTCCCAAGTGAACTCTTCTAGCAAGAAAAGATATGCATAAAGGTGCATAGCTAGGAAGTCCTCATGTGCTGCATGTAGCAACTTCTTCTTGAGCTCAGAAGCTTTGGTCAAGAAGATTCTGCCATATGAATAGATGACCACATCCTCTATTGAATATCTATCATCTCTATCTGGGTCATCAAGAATCATGCATGCATCTAGATCCTTGGAGTACTCTACTAAGAGTTGAGACCTCCAATATGGATCTATCCTCCTCAGAGATAGCGCTGGTAATATGCAATGTGGTGCTCCCTTCATGTTTTTTCCTACTACTTTTACATCCCCCATGCCAAATTCTTCCTCCAAAATGCTGCCATACCCATCATGTAGCTTCTCATGCATCAATAGTAATGGTGACCTTCAGAATTTGGCCTCCCCTGAGAAGTTGTCATCTAAAAGGAATTCCCCAAGCTGGGCCAAAGTAGGCATGAGTGGCCTCCATCCACTCCCATGTGTGAAAGAGTCCTTCCTCAAAGGAAGTATGCTCTGTCTCTCCAAATCTGGGGAGAAATCATCCAACATCATGAAAATTCTATCCTCCATCCCTACAACAACCTTTGTCAGCATAGTATGGGTAATGAGAGTGGGTGATGCTGAAAATGAGAGAGTGTCTCCCTCCTCCTGGAGTCTATCCCAAACTCTCTGTGCTGTGTTGGACTCCTCCAAAGTCTTCACCTCTCCAAAATCCAAGATTGGTGAACTATATGACAAGATTCCCCTCATCAACTCTAGATTAGGGGGCCTCCAAGGTGGGATGCTTCCATATAATGAGACATCTAGTTCAGAAGTGGAATGTATATATGAGTGGGCTGATTTTTCCCCCTCTTCACTGCGCTGTACAGTCTCCTTCTCTTGTACAAAAACTTCCCAGAATAGATAAGGGTGTTTCATCCGTTGATGTTGATCCTTCTCCTCCTCCTCCATCTCACAATCCCCAAAAATTGCTGCATATGGCTCCAGAATTGTGCCTTGGTTCCCACATGTTAAATCATTTGGAAATCCTTGTAAAGACACAAGGGCTCCTGTAATCGAAGCAATGGCTCCCTTTTCACCTCCATGTAGTGATGGATCTCCTCCCAAAGGGACAACGTTGTTAGATCTCTTATGCTTATCCTCCCCATCAATAATTGAGAATACCTCATCATCAAGGACAGACCCTAGATCTTGGTCACCTCTTGAGAGGATTACCTCCATGTCTTCATAAATGGAAGAGGGTCCTTCACACAGTGGGGATATTTCCCTTAGCAAGCCATCATGCATGTTTTCATCCCCTTCAGAAATATGGAATGGAGTTTGTTTCGTGGTCCCCTTTAATGCATGCAAAGTGTTTGAGGTTTTGATACATGATGTTTCACAGTGATTTTTATCAAATTTCCTCACCAATACCTTAGTGAGTTCATCATATGTTTTTGCATGACAATATGAAACAAAATTTTCAAACCACCAATCATGAGCCATACCTTTGAGTTGCAGCGCTTCTCCTCCATTCTTCCTCCATTCTTCCTGTAGTGCAAGTGGGAAATGAACTGCGTTGTGGATCTTCATGTGTGGCTGAATGCCCACACCCATCATGATAATAGCTAGCGCTTGCTTCATCATAAAACCCTCTCAAAAATTTTCTGCAATTCTCCCTTTCTATCTCCTTGAGATCTTCTATGATAGCTTTCATAGTTTGGAAAATAAGCAAGGAGATCTCCTCTTCCTTCATTCTTCTTTTCTTGTTTCCTTGGTACAAATCCTCTTCTATGTGAGGAGCTTCTCCTACTAATATAATATTATCTTGGATGCACAGGCTGAGCCAAGATTGAAGCTTTGATACCACTGTAATGTTCCTTTTTCGAGATTTTCTGCAATAGGGTCCAAGGAGACGTTGTATAAGGAAGGTGATGCAAAAATAAGATGAAAGGGGACTGGGATCCCTTAGTTAATGCATCATACATTATACTTATATAGGTTTGGCTCAAATAAATCCCCCGAGGGAGGTTAAACAGATCTCCCACCCTTGGGTATCTCAAAGAAGTGCTCAAAGAGTGAGTTACAACAATATATGAACACAATCATGAAACTCTACAAATCTGAACATGTCCATAGAGGGAATATGATTCAGCCAGAATTATATTATTATTTCAGCAATAATACACACGAAACTCATGAGGGACAAGCCACCCAAGCTATTGTAACCAATCTCCCATGATCAAACTATGAAATACATGAGTTGTTGCAACTGCACAAAATGTCGAAGAGCAGTGACTGCGCAGTCTCTATGAGAGTAGCAGTTGTTGAATACATACTGTTATGGTCCTATGATTTGGCGGATTGGTGGACCAAATGATGGAGTAACATAAAAAATATCTTTGGAGCCCTAGGACCTAGTCTTCCTGGACTCAGAGAGGGCTCTCTCTAATGAAATGAAGGATGTGAGCTTGTTCACTTAGTTTGTTTTAGATTTTAGGCTAGTTGTTAAGTACGTTTGTTTGTTTGGTTTTTGTTTGTTTGGAGGAAAAACTGATCAAGTGGATCAAAATAGGACAAGAAAATGAGATCAAATGGGCTATGGGGTCAAAAGCAGGCCAAGGATGTCAAGAAAATCAGTAGGGTGTACTGCAGGGCCTGTTAGCCACCTATGAAATTTTTGTCAAGTAAACAGGTGGCTAAATTGTTTTATGAGACTTCAAGAGATACATTTCCCATGAAAATATCTCATCCTTGAAGCCTCTGTGTGTTCGTTGCCTTTAAAAATATCTTCACTGCTGTTTCCATCCAAAAAAGCCTCACTGTCTGTGAAAAAAATGTGCTTTGAAGAGCCTTCATCTGCCCTTGTATCTCTGCAAAATGCCCCATCTTGGCATTTTTCCCCTTTGTAAAATTTCCCCTTGAACCTCAAAAATCCCTCCTAAGTTTCCCAAACCATCAAATTCTTCCTTTTAAACCAAGTGAAATCCTTTCATTTGATTGCAACTCCCTTTTTCTCCCAACCGAAATCCTAATTTTAGCCTTAAAGGCTCTATTTTTGGCTAAAAACCCATATTTTTCCATGTGCACGCTAAGCCCCTTTCGGCCAGCCCCTAACCACATCCCCTCCATAAGCTCGAGCACTAAGACCAAGCGCTAGTCCATAAGGCGCTAATCGCATCGGAGAATCGGAGCGGGACATGCTTTTCCATTGTAAAGCCAAAAGTTCTAATGCGATGGTATTATACTCTATCGGCTTTTGAATTTATTTCCGCCATTAATTGAAATAGATCCAACTGTCATCGCTAGTCCCATCGTGCCTGCATCTCCCCTTTAACACCCCTCTGATTACATTCCCACCGTCGATTCACTTTTAATCTGACGGCCCTCGCATCCTCGCTCCGATCGCAATCGCAAATTTTAAATTGTGCCATCCTCCGTCCCTCCCGATTTCGACCCTCCGACGCGATCCTGGCCATTGAAACCACAAGAACCAACGGTTAGGATCTACCCTCATTCCGCCATATGTCCCCCGATTGGGTTCCTTCGATCCAATCGCAGCCGTCGATCTCTCATAGATCCGACAGTCCAAAGCCAATCACACCATCGCTCATCGGAGTTTTGGCCCTCCCATCACTCCCCTCTGATTAGATCACAACCGTCCATCCTTGATGATCTAACGGCTCAGATTTCCCCCGCCCACTAACCATTTTCTCCGCCTGTGTATCTCCTCCGCAGATCTCAGCCATTTTTCCTCAGATCATACGGCCCACAATAAAACCGCCATCCTTTTGGCCCCACCTTTACTGACGCTACACGTCCCTCAAATCGCGCTCCTCCACCGCTGTCAAATCTCACGGGCCCATATCCAATGGTCCACATAAATATCGCACAGCTTTTGTGTCTAGTCTTTAGCAGTTAGAATTTAAGCGATATGGGCGGTTTCTGAAAGCCACGTGTCAGCCGGGGACCCATATCGCGTTCAAAAAGCAAAAACCACCTTACCCGCTTTTGGCCGCGCGAAAACAGTGGTTTTGATCCCGAAAACCATTTCCCCAAGTTGTTGCTCCCTCTGCACTGCTTTGACTGTTGCTTCTCTGCCTCTTGCTGACTCTTGGCTTGGGATCAGATCATCCCTCTCGCAATTACTACCCCTCGCTACAGCTGAAACACTTCTGGAAATTCTTAGCAAACCACACCTTAGAATTCCAGCTTAGTCTCAGTGCTCTGCCTCCGTGTGTGTTCTCCAACTGACCCCAAGCCTTTCCTTTATACTTTTCTCATTGAGAAACCAACAGTTGTGATCTAATCTTGAATCGACGACTACGATTAAAAGAAAGCTTAATTCGTGTGACTTAAGTCATTTCCATCACATGTTTAAATTAACTACCTTTAATCTTTTAATTTTCCTAATCAGACTTAAGGTCCTTAATTAAAAATATTAATTAATTAATTATCTCTTAAACTGGATGGAATTTCTCAAATCCCTTTCTGGGTCTCGGAGATCTCATGTACTCTAGTCCCTCCACAAAGTTTGGGAGCTAGAGCACATCTGATGCTACCCCAACACTCAAAAATATCAACACTAACTGCTCAGAAAATTTTGATAAATTAGACATGGAATCCTTGTCAAAAACCCAAAAAAACCCAGAAAGGGTTTGCCCTGGTTTTGATGCTCAAAAAATGGCCCCAAATTGCTTGACCCTCCTCTAAGTGCAGAAAAACTAAAACTGTAACTGATGTTGGAATGAATGTCCCAAAATGGCTTGAAAATTCTTCTCAATTGCACCCCAAACCAAGCCCAAGAAACCCAGCTCTCAAAATCCCTTCACAAGCCACCCCACAATTGTGCCTCCACAATGATTGTGCAGTTTCTGGGTAGGATGACGTAGTTTCTCCTCCGGAAAATTAGTTTGATGTGGCCTCCTAAATGCGTCTCAGTTGCCCAAAAACCATACCACATGTGTGGCCCTCTATCCAACTCCTGAAACTTATGAAGAATCCTTCCTAGGGTGGTACTCAGAGTCCATCGAAGAAAGGTTGAGCTTCCTCCTTGGGAAACTCTTGTGTCGAACAACACTATGTAACTCTACTAAACAACTAGAGCAACACTTCAATTGTCAAATTATCAAAAGGCCTCAAATGTTGCTTCCTCTCTCCTATTTATAATTTATGTTCATTTCCTCCATGTGGGCCCCTCACTAAGCAATTCAAACCTCTTCCCTTGGCCATATGATTTCTCTCTCCTCAAGGAGTGCATATTAGTTGGGGAGGTGGCCCCCACATTACACCAAGGCAAACATTTCGACCCCCTTGTCCTATGTTTCCTCTCCAAAATTATCTTAGGCCCCCAAAATTAGCAAAATGGAAAATTTGTGGTACTATTGACAAAATTATTTAGGAAGGGATATCACAGTTCTCCCCTCCCAGATGTTGCTTATCCCCAAGCAACTGTAAAACTAGGTGCTGCAAACTCTGCTTGTTTTCCCACGTGGCATCCTGTTATATTGTTAGCTTAGGTTAGTTACATCATTTTCCCATTAATCCATTAGCAATCTCATTAATCATAAGTGTAACTAATGAAAGAACATAAGTAATAAACGTTGAAGATAAGCCAAGACAAAAGAACATACGAATATGGCTCAAGCCAGGGAAAAACATCAAGATGGGGAAAACCCTTATCAATTCTTCTTATCATTAATGTCAAACGTTCAGTAGAGAGAGAATACAATACTTCAAAGTCAGAATGATTTTCAAATGAGAAGGTTTAATACCACTGCCCTTAGATAAGAGGAAGGTTCCAACAAGGTTGCAAATTTGATGTTTGGTGTAGGCTCCAAGGACTTGTGTCTTCTCTGCAATTCTGGTAGGACTGACTAGGGCGTAAACACAGTTAGCAACTACCCCATTCACAACCTTAAATACCTTTACTAGACTGCAGATTACCTTCAACCAGACTCTTCAAATGCTGGTAGCCCATAAACCTTCTTATAGGCTTCAAAACCCACTACACAGCCTCATGATAAAGCAGCCCTGACTGTGGCTTTCTTGCTATAGGTTCTTGGCCTCCAGGACAGGTTTCTTAAGCCATGTGGCCTAGCTGTAGCTGACCCAAACTAGTGTAGATGGCTTCAAGGAGAATGACACCTTCACAACAATCCCAAACTGTCATCAAAATCACCCTTAACAGGTGTGACTTCTATCTACTTGAACTCGGACTTGTGATGAAGATAAAATGCCCAAGACAAATCATAAATGTGCCCAAACCAATCTCGTCCTCCATCCTGTGGTACTCTACCCTTGAAGATGACTAAATTGAACCCAACCTTGCCTTCATCTCCTTCGTTGGAAATCACCTTGCAGCCTCTGCGTCACCCCCTTCCAGGCTCAGCGTTCAGCCCCAGCCAAGTTATTTTGCCTCCTTGGACCCTGAGGAACAGCCTCCCGGTGCCACTTTCCGGATCTTGGCCTCCAAAACTGATCCACCAGCAAAATTTTGAAAACCCTTCCTCTTCCTCTGCGTGAGCCTATGCAGTCACTGCGTCAGCCCTCTTCCTTCAGCGCTTGCTTTTGCTAGATCTCTTTTGCCTCTCTCTGACTGATGCTCCACCAATTGAGAAAGTCTCTTCCTCTCCAGATGTTATCTATGCCCCTCACTGCTCAGATCTCTAGCTTGAATTCCTCAACAAATCACGACTCAGCTAAACAAGCTCTGATACCATGTGAAAATTCGATTCCCTGAATACTGCTGCCGCAACTGATGAGAATTCTTATATTTGTTAATTACTTGAACAAATTATTTACTGTGTTCTACGGTATTTACTAAAACCCATACACTATAGCCTTCACAAAATTAAACTGCGGAAAATGAATGTGCAGAAACACGATCTGAGCAAGAGTAAATCATAGACACATGACATCGTTATTTTTGGACCAATGTCCCCGGAAAAACCCAATGCGGGAAAATCGGTGCAGAAACTGAGGGATTGTTTATTATGCAGTAATTTTATGAGTACAAATCTATGATGGTTGAAACTAACAAATCATACAGAGGAAAACTGACAAATAAAATCTCGTGAGAAGATCTCACTCTGCCACAGGAATCCAACACTGACCTTAGCTAGAGATGAGTTTCTCTACGCTGCCTCTATGCAGTGACTGCGTCACTCTGCGCGGTCTCTGCGTCACAACTAAAATTTCCCTCTCTCTTTGCACTAGATCTCTCTGCTGACTGGAAACGAGGCCCTTCTGGCCTCCAGAAACTCCCTCTGGTTACTGGCACTAAACCCCAATTGTTTCCTCAACAAAAAATCGAACTCTCTCTGAAGCTCTACGGAGTCCCTGCATAGCCTCTGCGCGGTTGGCTCTGTGCTACTCTATGTGGCTTTTACTGTCTCCTCTGCTTTGCACTCTCTGGATCAGGAAACTCTTCCAACCAAAAATTATCTCTGCTCCTCTCTGCAAAAATATTCTCGATCTATTTTCCAAATGATCCATCAAGTCCTTATAATCTTCTCATTGAGTATTCAACAATCGAGATTAAATCGCTAATCAACGGCTAAGATTAACTTGACTTGATCTCTGACGTTTCTAGAAGATTCACACTCTATTTTAATTAATATTTATTAATTAATTTAATTTCTTAAGTTTAGACTTAGGGTCCCATTAAAAATAATTAATTATTTCCATAAAACATAATCTGAGTGGAATTTTCCAAAATCCTTTCTGGGTTCTTTGGAATACATGTGCCTAAGCCTCCCTGCAAATTTTGAGACTTAGAGCACCTTTGATGCTACCAGAAATCAACACTCCCTCTTAGCGAGGAATGTGCTCTAGCAATACATCCAGTTGAAGTACTGCTCTGATTCTACAACATCCCCTTTGCGCTGCTGATGTCTGACACTGTTGCCCACCATCCATGTTGTTGTTGACCATGCATGCTACTGCACTGCAACAGAAAAAACATGCAAAATCTGAACTAAGTGTTCAGTAGGATGCATCTCGTACTGAAGATCTGATTGCTACTAGGATCTGCATTGTCCCTCTGAAGTTGTTGCATTGTTGTTGACTCTGCACTGTGCCTTCCTGCATTGCTTCCAACTCTGCTCTACGCTGCTCAGACTCTGGCGCTCTATAACCACTGCGTTGTCACTTTTGCACCAACTGAAGCTTGTCCATCTTACTACTTCTGATTTGGTCTCCCGTAGCAAGGTGATGATCCGAGAGGTGAACTCCTCAAGGATTCTGCCCAATCTAAAGTTCTGCTGAACTACAGTTCCAGATCGGCCCAACGCTCCCCTGGCAATATATGGGCAATCATGGTGAATATTGTAGGGTAAAGGAAATCTAGTGCCTGGTGGATTTACTTCTAGCAAAAACGCAAGCATATTGCAAACAACAACAATTCAATGCAAACAAATTTAATGCATGCTATATCAATGTTGAACTTGGCTTCCATAGTAATGTTCCACATTTGAATGGACTTCCCAAAAGATTGCATTTTGTTTAAATACTGGTTCATGCATCTCCAGTAAAAACTAAAAGCTAGATGCCAAAGGTGTTTGTCAGATGTTACTTATGAATGCATAGATAAGATTGGTGTAATTCATATATTTTCATTGTATACTGAATGCTAAATCTATCCCTTCAATGGTCCATGAATTGAGTTTTAACTCGTTGAGATCTTTGTTTCTACAGAATGGAGCTCAGTAGCAGCATAACACTTTCAGTGTTATTATTCATTAAGTTTTGTACCTCTTGAATTGGAATTGGGTTATGTAGCTACATAGCAACTTTGAGTTTTCTTCCATGTCTGGGTACTTGTCTATGATTTCTGGTACATATGCAAGCCTTGAAAGCATGAGAATGCGCAAGAATAAACTCCTGGGATAAATACTCATTTCATTATAAGGACTTCTCTTACGTTGATGTCACCATGTCAGCAAGGACATTTGTAGGTAGCTTGACACAAAGAAACAAGCAATCAAATTCCCCTAGAATGCACTTAACTTTCCATATGCCTAAAAGCAGAGGCAATAGCTAGCTGGAATCCAATCCAGGAAAATGCCCATATTATCATCCTATGGTTAGTAGTGCTTACAAGAAAATCGGTTGGGCATGTGTTTAAAGTCTGTACAATAAAAAAAAACACCCAGCAATCTGAACAGGCAATAGGATATCAGTTTACCAAGTCAATCTAATAATGTAGCATGTGTGGCCTCACCTTGAGATTGTTGCCTTGGGTTTACTAGCTGTTTGACTTGTCAAGTGAAGGATATTCCCTTGGATTGTGTGTAATCAATGGGCTGGGATCTTGAGCACTGAGGAATGAGATGAACTTGCAGCTGATTTTATCTCATCACTGGTGTATTCTAGCTGGGTAAGTGTCAGTTGATGAGGTTGTAACTTTTCACATATTACAAAAAAATATGTCAATATATGGTGGCAGAGGGAGTAAAACTCCATTAGCACCAGAAGACACAGGTACACTAGACAACGAAGATGACCAGTTTTTCTATCTTACTGATGCAGAGACCCAGTTGTTGCCATAGAAGTTAAATAGCTAAATTTAGACTCTTGATTATAATGACACTTTCATCATGATCTCTATAAGTTAGTACCTAATAATCCTTTTCCTTGTTAAGTGAGGAAGCAAGAGAGCTCAAGTCCTTAAGTACCCTGAGAATTGCAGCACTAGACATTTTACTTGAAAGAAGCATGGTGTTTGTCTCAGCAAAAACACTGGAGTTCACTCACTGCAACCTTGCTCAATTTGGCAATTTGGTGATGAAAAGATGTCAATGGGGAGGTGCCAGTTTCACTAACTTAGCCAATACATATACATCATGAGAATATACAAGGTCTAACAAACCTTCGCATGCCAGCAAGGATGATAACAATCTAAACTCTGTTCCAGGAACATTGACCAGCATTGTTCATAAAATGCCATGTCTCACCTCAGCACAAGCACAGAACCAAATCATCACTGTGGTGTATGCTTGTGCTGAAGAAGCCACAAATGCACACCAAGATGCACGCTAACAAATGTCCTTGTTGACACTGTTTTGTGTCAAGCTATCTACAAATGTCCTTGCTGATATTATGACATCAACATAAGATAAGCCCTTATAATGAAATGGGTATTTATCCCAAGAGTTTATTCTTGCACATTCTCATGCTTTCAAGGCTTTCATATGTGCCAAAAATCATAGACAATTACCCAGACTTGGAAGAAAACTCAAAGTTGTTATGTAGCTACCTAACACAATTCCAATTCAAGAGGTACATAACTTAATAAATAATAACAATCAAAGTGTTATGATGCTACTGAGAATGCAGGGGTCAGAAACAAGAATATTAGGTGAGATAGAAGATGTTGGAGCAAAATAAAGATCATTGACATTAGAAAAAAAGTCATAGGATTAAGATCTCTTGATTAGAGACCAATGATGGTTGGAGAACATGCTACATGGTCTTGAACATGACCATCATGGTTTCCCAAATGTGGTGGTTGTGCAAATGCATCTTGCTGTTATGCTAGATCTTGCACAAAAAATCTAATTTTGTGACTGTCACTATGCCATGAAGCAGCACAAGTAGATCTAGAGTTTGTAAAAAAAATAAGCGAATTTTACATCCAATGGATCTCCATTTTCCACGAGGATTGTGACTCCAAGTGATTTTGAACAAAATCATAACATAAAATAGTCATAACTTCCTCAATACTTTTCAAAATCACTATTATTATACCAATTCAGAAATGTCATAAAAATTTGGTCTCTGATGGCAGACTTCAATCTAGTACCTAGGCAAGGAAAAAATTGCCTTGCAAGATAGGGCTTTGATATGTATGGAAGGACAACCTCTTGAGGGAATAACACCTACAATACTGCACAAAATCACTATTATGAACCCAATGTGGAAATGGAGCCAAAATTCTGCATCTTGCAGTTTGATTGTAATCAGCCACACTAGTGAAAAAATATGCACGTCACAATTTTTTGGTGGTTGAAGGGAGTAGATCTAGTGGAAGTTGAAAAGTAAAAAACCTCAATGAGCCAAGGTATAGAGTCCTTGATTGTAAAAACCCACCAGTGTTAGATCTAGTAGCCGTGGGAGATGGAAACCTTAAGAGGTGACTAGCTCTACAGGATGCAATCATTGTATTACAGCTAGTGCACCCCTCTCGTCTCATTTGGTAAATAACATAGCAGTGACCTATAGCTTGGAATTTGGAGGGATTGAGTGCTTTGTCCTCTTTTGGATTTAGAGTGATGAAGGTAGCATTTATGGTTGGAAAGGCACCTCAGAATTAGTGTAACTTTTCTTTCAATGCCTAGACCTCATTTTTAATGGTGAACCAAATGTGGTGGAAGAAATTTGTGGTGAAAACAATAGGACTTGGATATTTTCTGGCAGGCATATCCATGACAGTAAATTTGACATCTATTAAAGTGATGGGCCTCATGGGACTGGCAGTGTGTTCTTTCAAGACTAATTAGGGGATGTGTTTAGTGATCATGTGAATGGCAGTGAAACCATCCTATTTGAGTTTTGATAGGAGAGACCAGAAAAATTTTGTTGGTTTGTGCTCAATATGTTGACGAGAATTTAGCTTATTACCTTGATTGTTCTTGAGATGAGTAATTCTATTACAATTCCAATGTCAAATCATTGAGTTCTATAAGTAACCAATACCTCTGACTTGGGCACATCTGAAAGGAATCTAGGTCTCATTCTGGATCATACAGAAAATTCTTGTTTGATTAGCAACTGTGGCAATTTGGGGTCATTGTTTGTCTTGTGCAGACCTTGGTATTAAATTCTGAAGAAGACCGAGTCTCTTTCATACTCACATATTTGCAACAAAGATATCTGAATATAGGGTCTGGATTTTTGCTCGGAAGTTTGGGATCCATTGATCCAGTCCCTTGTCATCCAATTGCAATCAAAATGAAAGAAATCCATACCTCTCATAGGTGCAAGATTTCTTTGTTGATTGGACAACATTCTGGCCTGCAGATCCCTGGACGATTGTCTTATCTTAACCTTTCTCTAAATAAATTTAAGACTGAAATTAATGATCTGAAATGTTGCAGGACTGTAGTCTGTTCACGAAGTCCACATGACTCTCAGAAGATAACTTGCTCCAAGATGGTCTGTTGAAGGAGTTATCTGATCTTGTCTTCTTTCACAAATCTGAAGACATGGACTTGTTCCTAAGCAGTTTCGGATCGTCTATTGATACACACCTAAGACATTAATGATGGTCTTATGATATATATAACCCTGCATGTCTTTGCCAAATGGGTTTTGCTTGGGGTTTTATTTGTTAGAAATTTCATTGGCATTCACCGACCTATGGTGGATTGAAGACAAGACAGCCTGATCTGCAGCATAAATCAAACATATGTTATGTTATCTTCCAAGGTGATGCTTGTGCCTCAGACTGAGTTTAATCTGCATATAAGAATTCTTACCTAGAAGATTGAATTGTCCACTCTCAAGGCATCCTCAAGTGGCATTGTGGCACTCATTTGGCATTTGTTCTATTAGTGATCAAGAATCCCTATAGGCGAAAATATGTATCAAAATCTGAAGATGTTGAAGAATTTCGGTCACTTTTATTGTTACAGACCTGAGGTATCTTATCTGGAAAGTTTCAACTTAATATACATGATGGTATTGCAAATTCCAGGTGTTCTTTTGTTAAAGAAGATTCGGCCACTGTACTCCAAGGTACTTCCTATGATAACATCCATGATATGCTTTGATCCCTGTAATCAAAGCCCTCAACTGTGAGCCATTATCAAGCAGAGTTTAAATAGAGTCCTGACCTTGCACATTGATCAGTCATCACTGGAATTTCCGTTGATATAAGCAGTATGAGTAAGTGATACTGCCTCTTGTTCTCACAGATTTTTCATCTTCAAGCAAACGAGATTCACATTATAAACAAAGGGATAATCTCTGCAAAGAAAAATCCCCAGTATCTATGGCATCATGGTTGTATATTTTAATCATACTCAATGTCAGAACTAAGTATGTCCTCCTTTATCGGAATGTTATTCCTCATCTTCTATAAATTTCGATGTTACTAGGGTATGCTACTTAAATTCTACTTTAAGAAGTCAAAGAACCGAATGATCTTTGTTGGAAAAATCAGTTTCATTCCATTAGGTGCCTGATAACCTTTGGAGAAATGAAATTTTTCTGGAGCTAAAGGGGTCATAGTCATTTTGAAGTCTGAATGGTTTGCTATCCTTAAGTACCAAGAATCTGAGGTACCTTGTTGGAAGATACAAATGCTTGCATAAGTGATCTTGAATTAAGTATCCTGATGATTCAAGGCTAGATGGGCAATGGAAGGAAGGCCTCAGGGAAAGCAGGCAGTTATAATCTCTCTCTCCTCCAAAGGATAGACATCTTGACATGACAATATACAGTGTTTAATAATCCTCGTATCTATCAAAGAAATAGACTCTTAAAAGTCAAGGTGGAAGACCTTACCATTACAACTTAAAGACATATCCCAGTGTTGGCTGTAACAACATCTGATCTTTCTGATCTGAACAGTATTATCTATCTCCATTATGACAAGAATAGAGGAAAGGTCATGAATGTCTTTGATATAACAGCTCAATTTATTTTGCATATAACAGTTGATGTTATACTTCCTCTGACTTGGGAATTTGAAAGAAGACAATAAAATTTAGAAGATTGTCTTTGTAAAAGATTGAGTAGTTTCATGCTTATAGCCGAAATCATCTGCAAGCTACTTTGAAAGTTAAATTACCATCTGACAGAAGGTCTCAGAGGGAGCTACAGTTTATTCCAAGAAAGTCATCTATATCAAAGGACATTGACTCATGACATTCCGATTATAATAGTCTAATGACTCCCAAGATAAATTGGCTGACTTTGGTGCACGTACCAAAGGATGAATATCTGGCTTCATATAGCTTGATGGATATGCTTCGTATCAGCATACCTTTTCCCATGATCAGAAGTAGATATAAATGTTTATTAATAAAATCTGTCAGATGTTGATCCTCCCTTTCTTCATCATTATTTGAGTGAGCAGACCTATTCATCTTGATAATATCAAGATCACTTTTCTTCTATAAGAAGCTATAAGTCATGGACAGACCCTATTATCAGGGTCCTGATTGTTCATTGAGCTCTATAAGACCAGTTAGAAGAAGTAAAACAATTATCATGATATTCAAAAGGCAAGGATGGCGAAGTACTTCTACACTTTCTGTTGAAAATTAATAAGTCCATAGAAACATGTGGATTCATCTATGCGCTGCTGGATGGAGCTATAAAGCTCTTATTGTCTATCCAGATATCATCACCAAGATCTATAATTGTTTTCCAGGCAGCAACTTGGCATTGTTCCTTATATGAAGGGAACCGTGGTTAAGATTGAACATTGAGCTCTGGGAGCTCCTGGGGGCTTGGGGTACTTATTGAGCTATAAGCGTCCATAGGGTGAGTGGTTCGGCTTCCCCTAGTGGTGCGTTGTGTACAAGGTGATTGGTTCACCTTCCCCTACGTTTGCGGACACATGTATGTAAGGTGAATGGTTCACCTTCCCCTACTGTGGATGACATATGGATAGGATGAGTGGTTCACCTTCTCCAATGGCATATGAGTAGCATGAGTGGTTCACCTTCTCCTGCGGGTACCCCAGTGAAAGATGCATATAGGCATCTATTGGCATGTCGGTGGGACATGGTTCATCCTTTCCCCACATGTAGGATGCTTGTTCTGTTGAGAATTTGGAGGGCTAGTGATTAATTCAAATTCTCTTCCTGATAATTACTTGTGAGGTTACCTGAGTTATTTATGTCTTTCCTTCGTTAGCTTATATAATCTTTCATCAAGTCAATTATCAAAAGACACGAGACACAAGAATTAGGCTCCTAGAGCTAGTGCAAAACCTCTCCCTCTTGGAGAGGAAAACCCACGAGAAATTCTTCTTATAGATTTTCAAAAGACGAGTACCATGACCAAGAATTAGACCCTTGACCTATATATGCATCCAAGACCTTGACCTTACTTCTTTGATGTCCTTCAATGTTGATCCTTCTTCTCTTCACCAAGTTGCACTGTTCTGCACCAACACTTCCTTTGAAACTCCAGTTACTTGAGATGTATATAAGTTGTAGTTAGGAAAGTAAATCACAAATTTACTTTCCTACTTTCTGTCACTTTCTCACTGCTCCTTCTCTTTGGAATATCTACAAGATTTTCCCAGACCACTGTTCCAATTTTTTCATGAACTGGAAATGAATACCAATGTTACCTTTGATTAGCTCTTTCACTTCTGGACAGTCCGCAAACATTTCTCAATTTTGATCCGCACTTTAACATAGGAAAATTGCATGTATCCAGACCCTATACGCTGTAACTACTTCAGGATTATACGTAGAAGCTTTGATGAACAGTCAGAGACAGTCCGCACTTCTGTTCTAGGAGACCGCGGCACTTTATTACACTAAGATACCACAAGGATGTATGTATCTTAAACAGTCCTGAAACTCGTCAAAAATCCGCACTGAACCTCGTCCAAAAAATCCACACTTATGTTTCAGAGATGACCGAAATTTCTTGTCTTCAAATGACTGCAGAACAGGTGTTTATATAGAGACAGCTTTATTGTCTTTAGACCGACCTTCCATTTAGCTTGTAGGCCGACTTTAACACATCATTTTAGTTTATCTTACAGCGTTGTTGGAGGGTTGAATTAAGCCATTCATTCACGGTTTCTTTGGCAAGGTCTTGGAGCATTTCTTTAGACTAGATCCTTCATATCTAAGACACTTAATTACATTTATACCTAGAAGACAAAACCCTAATACACATCAAGAAGAAGTCTATTAACCTAAAATAAAATCTTGCTCATGAAACTCATGAAGCATGTACAACAAATATACATTTTATTATCTTTGTCTTCTTCTTTACATAAATACATAATCACATAGTCAATATGAAGACTGATCCTAGTTACACTTTTCAACACTCCCTCTTAACTAGGGAGGTACTCATACAGGTACATGGTCACTTTCAAACTAAAGAATCTCATAAGAAGAATCGGATTGGTAATCGCATCTGTATAGCATCATATCAACCAGCATTGTCCTAGTACAGGGCCTTCACTAACAGCCCCATCTCTCAACAAGACAATGGGCTACAATGTTGGCGAGACACATGACTTATAGGCACCATAGTCATTATCTCTCCAAGTTACATACTCCACCCAGGTGTTCCCAGAGTATGACCTTCTTGGACTATCCTTCTCTTCGGTAGCCAGCCCTCAAAGAATATCAGTCCTCGACTACTCTTATCTTGAATGCCCTATCTCATTCTCAAAGAGTATCGAATGCCAGATGATTACCCAATCCTCCATTTTGTCTTCCAGGTGAAGACCAGAATGATGTGTCTATCCATTCTCTCCACATGGCCTTCACTAAGACTTGCGATTGTTAGTCCTGGTCTAGTGCATGACACATGCATTAGAGAATCACATGTGTCACTCTCCTTTAACTTAGGAAGGGCATACTTCAAGTTTAGCTCCCATTGGCTTCTTGGGATCTTTATACCTTGGAAGACAAAGGAGTGTTGGGACTTGCATATGTTCACACACGGGGACTGGTTGTAGCTACTAAATGAATTGTTAGAGGGCTGCAAGATGATGCTTATGAAAAATTCTCTGAAACTGACAAATCATGAAAGCCTCACATATGTTTGTCTTTAGTGGTTGCTTCACATTCGATGACATAGTTTACAGTGCCTTATATTTTATATTGAGAGCTCTCCTATGCTTAAAATAATGTTAAAGGCGTAAAGAAAATTGAGCGGGCCTGTGGCTGCTGCTGCGCACGAACAGCGTGACCTAACTGCTCCATTCAGCCGCCATAGCCTCTAGAGGGGGATCCGAACCCCTCCCTCTTCCACCGGAGGTGAGTGCTTTCAAGAACTTGGTGGCGTCAAGCTGCAAACGCCCTCCAACAGCATTGCAGAAGAAGTTTGTAAAAAAAAAGGACAGCATCCCTTCGGTGGCTCTCTCAGAAGAATAAACATGTAGACCTGCCCTGAATCTTGCAGAAAGAGGCCTCATAGGGCAGTTTACGAGCCTCTGGCCATCTCCCAAAGCAGTGGAAGACTGGGTAAAGAGAAACTGGATCCCATTAATCAAAGAAGGCATCAAACGTTATTTTGTCGGCAAAGGCTTTTTTGTGTTTGTGTTTGAAAGTGCAGAGGATAGAAGCCTCATATTCAGGAATGGCCCATACTTCATGGGGCCGCAAGGCTTATACTTAAACAAGTGGTCGCCTGACTTTGACCCCTCCCAAGACGTGCCCTCATCCGTTCAAGTTTGGGTGCATCTCCCTCACCTCCCACTGCATTGTTGGAACCAGAAGTCCCTTCAAATTATTGGCAATACCCTCGAAAAATATATTGATCAAGTTGTTAGAAAAGATCAGTACTCCTATGCCCACATCTGTGTCGAGGTAGACCTGGAAGAAGGGATGCCAGAAGAAATCAATCTAACAGTTGTCGGATGGCCCCATATTCAAGAGTTGGACTATGAACAACTCCCCTTTCAAATGCAGACATTGTCACGGTTATGGACACTTTGCAAGATATTGCGAGAAAAAGGAATCATAAAGGGGAACACCAATACAGTTCAGGGAAATGAAGAGAGGAGTTATATTCCCATCTCGGATGAGGCCCCAATCCCCAACACGTAAAGCACTCCTGCAGACCCTCCAGAAACAGCCCCTGACAGCATGGAACAGAACGTGGCCCCTTCCTTCAATAAAGATGGCGAAGAAACAGACCCACTTGGAGCCTCCAAAGGCAGCCCCTCCAACCCTTCATATGCAGAAATAGCAAAGAAAAATCTTGCAGACAACTCCTGCTCCTCAGAGGATGAGACCTTTGAGAGACCTTCAAAAAGAGCCGGAAGGAAATCATATAAAGAAGTCAGGGAAGAGGAGGCAAAAAGGCTAAAAACGCAAGGAAGCCAACCCACAATAGAAATGTCCATCGGGAGAAACACCAGAGCAAGGCCTCCCAAGTGAGGACTCTCCAACCCCTCCCCTGGTAAATAATGCGTCTAGTCCCTTGGAACTGCAGAGGCTTGGGGAACCACCCAAAAATCGAAGCCATCAAATATCTATCGAAAATAGACCCCCTCAGACATCCTCATGCTCCAAGAGACTAAAATCGAAGGGCCTACCCTTCTTGAAATCAGCAAGTCAAAGTGGAAGAAAAATGCAGGCAAAGCAGTAAGCTCGAGGGGATCCTCAGGCAGATTAGCTACTCTATGGTCTGACGAACACTTCCAACTGCTCAACACCTATGAGACCAGAATTGGATCTTCACAGAGCTAAAGCATCTCACAAGTAAGTTGACCTTCACCTTATTCAATCTTTATGTCCTTGTACTTCATGCTAAAAAAAGAGAGTTTTGGAACTCTCTCTCTGCCTTCCTAGAGCTTCACCCCCCCAGTAATATCATTCTGGCCAGAGATCTAAACATAGTCTTGAAACCAAAAGAAAAGATGGGAGGTAACAGCAATAGAGATCAAATGTTGTCGATGGTGGAAGAGCTAATGCAGCAGTGGGATCTCCTTAATTTTAACCCCGTGAGAGGCCTCTATACCTGGACCAACAACAGATCAGGGGATGACCACATTTCTACCTGACTGGATAGATTCATAGTCGAAGGCACTATGTTGATGGAAAAAATGTTAATCTCAACTAAAATCCTCCCCAAACTCACCTCGGATCACAAGCCCATTCAACTACTTTTGGAAGCTGATGACCTGCGCCTAATCCACTTCCGATTCAGGCCTCTCTGGATTGAAAGAGAAGGATTCTTCGAAACCGTTCATATGTATGGTTGGACTAGACAAAGGTCATCAATTGTTCATACGGCAAATCAAACATGGATCATAAATGATTCAGTAGACAAAAGATAAAACGAGTGGACACGCTCTAGAGGGATCCTTGGGCCTTTGAGCTTAGGGTTACAAGTTGGTTCATTCCCTTGCATGTTTTTCCACGCAAACATACATTAATCAAAACATGCTTTAACTTTTATTGATGGATGTTATGTGCATTGTGGGAAAAAGAAAGATTTGAAGCATATTATTTGGGGTTGTGGCTTTGCCAAACCTATTTGGAAGGTCATCTACTATGATTCTTTGTTTTGTTCTCTTGCCCTCTACACTAGAGGGTAGCTTTTCTTGGTGATTATGCTTTGTGTAGATTTTTATCAACCTTTTTGGTCATTTCTTAGATTACCCACTCCCTCCAATGTTTGGAACTAAGTTGTGTGGTTTTGATTCAAATTCAGTGAATTTGGAAAAAAATATTGCTGGTGCAAAATAATATGATAAAATCCCTCTTATGTTCAGCAAAGAGAATTAAGCAGATTTTGTTAGAACTTCCTAAAAAAATGTTATAATTTAATATGTTGTTCAAAAAACATGTTGACGTGTGTGTGTGTGTTTATTTTCTAAGAGCTTAACAAAATAAATGAATCTGATTTTTCTCATCATGTAGAGACTTGAGAATTAGGGTTGTTGTTCATCTCCCTTCCTTATTCTCTTGATTTGTACAGAATCGATGGGAATTAA
The DNA here is from genome assembly GCA_034641835.2 of Pinus albicaulis. Lineage (NCBI taxonomy): Eukaryota > Viridiplantae > Streptophyta > Pinopsida > Pinales > Pinaceae > Pinus > Pinus albicaulis. The sequence goes on along the minus strand of MU968403.1, from coordinate 10,217,209 downwards.
GACTTGGAAACGTCCTCCTCTCTTGCTTGTACTAGCAAGAGTCTCCTCTAATAATGTGCAATCCCAAACCCCTTCATCTACCCACAAGAAGACGTCACATGTAACCAGGGTTTGTTCTATCGTCACCAAGGCTTCTATAAATGCACTTGAACAGTAAACACAAGGTGAACCCACTCCTAATGGCCTTTCAAAGCCTATGCCAATTGGGCAAAGAAATACCAACACTTATTTTAAAGACTTTATGCTTAAATTTGACATGAGCAACTTTGCTTCTAGTGTTGCACCATGGACCCCATCCTCACCCACTTCCACAACTGCCTATGTGGAAAATGCAACTTTAGTCCCTAATGTGGCTCTGGAGGTCGAATGGCTTATGCAAAAGATTGAACATTTCAAGGCCCATGACATAATCTGCAAATTTAATGCATTGTGGCCTTTGTTGGCATAGCTATAGGCCTAGAATGAATCGTCACATAGTCCCTTTCTCTTTAAATCTAAGGCCATTCATCCAGCTGTAAAAGGTTTCTTCATCCTTGATTGAGTCCAATGCCTACAAGCACTGGCTAAAAGTGGTTATGTGTGGCCCGTGGTTTGTGGAAATTGCAAGCTTCTCCGTGTAGACATGAAGCCCCAATTTCAATCCAATCATTATATCCTAAATCCTTAACAATGATTCAACTTTAAGTTCAATGGTCAAATCTGCATTTGGAATTATAAAAACACAAGTCCTTGAACTCCATTAGTGATGTTTTGGATGAATATTTCTATCTTAGTGACGCCATTGGAGCTAAACCTCCTACTAACTTTTCCCACTTGTGTATTATGGCAAAGGGTTTCCAAATCAAATAGTTTTGAGATACGGTGACCACCGCTACTCCCAGGTTCTGGACTATCAGCACATCACATTCCGTGCAAGCTGAAGTTCAAACAAATGCATATGCATAACTGCAACATGATTAACTCAGAAAACCTGCAAACACAATAATCTCTCTGTTCTTTGACAGAGAATCAGGGCAGTTTCAATTGAAAGAGTTGCCTTGTGGGGGGTTTAACAGAGTTTAATTTTGCGTTTAGGACAGAGAAGCATGCAGGTTTCCCACCTCTATTAGAGTGCCCATTGCCAATTTGTCGTTAGCCAACACCCTAAAACCTCATGTACCAAAAACAAAAACAAAAAAATCTGTAACAACTTGAAGTGTCGATCAAACTGTATATTGACCATTATAAAAGTTTCAAAGAGGACTAACGGTGACCCAAAAGACAAGCATCTTGACGAAGAGGGTTGTATACGATAGTCAATCAAGTGCAATTGCGAAACAGAGATCAGGAGTTCGAATCCCATCTAGTGATTTGAGAGAGCATTCAAATTTGAAACTACATTACCGTACCTGCCCCGCTGAAAATTCCTGCAAAGCTCTTATCGTCGATTCATTGAAAAGTCAATTCGCCCACACCAGAAGAATTGGAAAACGGAAGGCTGTTCAAAATCGATAGCATGGGCATACGAAGATTTAGAATGTATGCAACGTGAATGTAACTTGAATATCTGGAGCTCTCTTTTCTTTGTGCTTGCATCTATTTAAATGCTTCAGACCTATATATTATACACAAGTTCATTTTCAGTGTTAGTGATTTTTTCAGTATCAGTGATGGTTTCTTTGGCTTTGTGGGCACTTTCTTTGGATGCAAAGTGTTTCAGTCGGATGAGAAAAGCCTGATTTGAATTCAGTTTTGGTAGAAGTTTTGGTTTTATAACATTTGATGGGAAAAAGTAACTATTGGTTGGTTTTATTGGTTGGTTTTGTTGATTGTTTTAAATTGTAAATGTTTTTTAACATTTTGTTAGAGGGAAAATTTATTATTATTTTTACTTGTTTTAAATTGTAAATGTTTTTTTACGTTTTTATTATTGTTTTTACTTTTGTTTTAAATTGTAAATGTATTTTTACATTTTGTTATGGGTGGGAAAATTTATTATTGCTTTTACTTGTTTTAAATTGTAAATATTTTCTAACATTTTGTTATGGAAGGGAAAATTCATTATTGCTTTCAACTTGTATTCTATATTTTAATGACGAAGATGTTATTATGCCAATATTATTTGGTATTATTATAAAATAATAATAATAAATATTATTTTCAGTGTGAAAAAAATTTGGCTTATATAATGTGTCAATGCATATGTCGTAGCATTTAAACATATTACCAAATCCACCACTGAAAGCAACACACATCATAAATAGAAAGGTATTCCACTAGCCAAGTGCAATCATGTGTCATGACTAATATGGAGAAGCAGCGCACATCACGCATCAGCATAAGTCAGAGAAATATGTACACCCATGTAAAACAACAAATACAAAAGAAACAGTGGATGAGAAACATATCAAAAGTTGTTCCCATCCCCGACCCCCTGTGTGTCACATAGGTCGGCAAAAACTCTCGAACCAGTTACACAACACAAAAACAGAAAATACAATAAAAGGAGTGTAAATAGGTCTAAGTCAAGATAGTGCCAAAGTAGTAGTTCCAAAAACCATAAGATTTTCTAGCTGGAGAAAGTAGTGTGTGATAGACATATGTTTACAATATCGTAGAAAGAATAGTAAGCTGACAGGCGCGGATCTTCACAATTACTATAAGTGTTTTATATTAACTTCCCGTGGGCGATACTTACGGGCGCTCAACTTGGGGCAGGTCGAAGATAAATCTTTGCACACTTTTACTAACCCCAATGTTGTGGGCACCTCGACGCTGCCCCTTTCTGCAGGATTTGATAAAGGTTGAGCGTTAGCGAATGTTCTTTTCCCTATCTTCACGTATTTGCATTAACGCTGAGCATCGTCATTCCTCCATCCTTCGCCAATTTGCGTTGGCACTGACCACATACATTTATGGCACATCTCAATGAATACCTGGCATCGTTGGACACGAACATCACTGGACATGAGGCTATGCTAGAGGCCTTTCAATCAGCGGTGGATGCCAGAAAAGAGGGGACAGTTGGAACACATGCGAGACGTCGGGGGTCAAGGACCCTGGGATCTCCTTCGCGATACATCCCTCGCACAAAACATGGTTGTCAAGACCAGATACCAGTTGCACATCACACGGGCACTCGAGATAAACCTCATCATCCTTCCACTATGACAAAATTGTTGAGCTTTCGCTATGATGTCATGTGGGATAGGGTGGCAAGCCTTCGTAAGAGGGTGTTGATCGGGCGATGGCACTTCGACCAGGAGCGCGACAGGGATATACAGAATTGGGTAACCAATAAGTGGTGTCGCATTCTAGGATATTCACCTAAGGTGTGTCGATTACTGAATGACTGGTATAGTCTTCACTTCCTGACTATGGAGGACGCTGCATGGATTCTGAAAATACCATGGGTATGTGGTAGATGCTTCCTATCATTACATACCTAGTATATTGGTTTTAATCCAACGTCGGAGGTTCCACGCAATCATCTAGTATGGGTTAAACTCCCGGGATTGCCGCTGGAATTATGGACTCTTAAGGTCCTTTCTGCCATTGGGGATTCCGTTGGCATATTTGTATATATGGATCCTAGGGGACTTGGAATGTCTAATAAATGGGTTGCATAGATTCTAGTTGAGCTGGGTTTTGTTGGTGGCCTTCCTGCTTAGATTGATTTGTAGCGGGACTGTGTAATTCACCAACAACAGGTTGACTATTGGAGCATCCTCTTCCAGTGCCTACTGTATCACGACACAGGCCACCTGGTTCGAAACCGCCGGAGGTGTCACTTCGAGAGGCGATCATGCAAGACCAGTGATGTTTCGACAACAAAGACTGCTACTCAAACCACATCACCACCTACGACGGGCGAAAAATCAGGGATGGAACATTATCACACAACCCCCCCTCCTACTCATTTCCTTTATATGTCTCTAGATTCTACATTATCCCCCTTGTCACTGGCGCCAGATAACGCGAAGGTTTCGACCATTCCCCTTCCCCCTATCTGTCAATCAGTGTACATTGGGAACCTCGTGCATCTGACTGGACACCCTCATCCATCAGCTGACGCTCGTGCACCACACACCCCTCGTGAATCAACTGCTCCTGTAATCTCGTCCCATACTGTTTTCCCTATCCCGGATGACCCAACTGGGGACATTAGATTGTTCTCATCCTCAGAATCTCCCCCTCTGGTCACCTCTAGGCGATCACGGCTTGGGGTACAGTCCCCATCGGATCTAATGACAGTGACATTGAGTTTCTATTACAGAACCCCTCGCTGGATTTATCTGAGATTTCAGCCAAACAATGTGATGAGAGCACACCTCCTTTCCGGATTAGCCCTACCTCAAGATTGAATGTCATGACATGCCGCAAGGGGGGCCGTCGGGGGGGAGGGGGGGAGGGCGAGAATAAACCTATTCAAGACATTACATCATCGGGGAACCCTAGAATGTACAAGGTTCCAATTTCTACCGCATTCAACCGGGTACCTAAAGCACTGTCCCCCAAGAAAGGTGGCTCATGATGAATTGCATTTCATTCAATATCTGTGGCCTAGTAGACCACTATAAATATCTCTCTATTAGGATTTTTCTTAAATTGTGCAATACATTTATGGTCTTGTGCCAGGAGACCATGACTTCTTTTGATAAGGTGTATACCTATTTTCGGAATATGTATCCGAGGTGGGACATGGTGGGGGTGGATTCTCGGGGTCTATCCGAGGGCGTGGTGGCTATGTGGAATCCTATGCTGGCTAGTTTCCATGCATATTATTACTTTGGTGGAATACTACTATTTGGCCACATTCGGGGTTACAAGGAGCGTATACAGTTTCTAAATTTATATGCACCTTACTCAAATCAAAATGTTTTCTAGAAGAGAATGGAAGACAATGATATACTCAAAATAGGCTATCTTGTTACTGCAGGGGATTTTAATGCCACCCTTTCCTAAAAGGAACATTGGGGGAAGTGATGCAGGATGGAGCCTATATCTACATATCTTACAAACCTTTTCATGGAGAATAATTTGCGGGATATACAACCACAAGTTATGCCCGGCGTGGTACAACGGAAGGCCTGGTGATGCATACATTGGCAAGAGGCTTGATAGATTTATTTTACATGAGCAATTATTGGAAAGCCTGGGGAAGGTACACTCGAGGGTGCCAAATATTGAAATATCAGAGCATTGCCCCATTATTCTTAGATGGTGTGAGGTTAAGTTTCCACGTGGTTTTCCTTTCAAATTCAACCGGATTTGGCTTGAAGATCCAAAATTTTCGGAAACTGGTCACTGAACACTGGGAGGCCATAAGGGACCAAAGATTGTATACTCCCATGACTTGGATGGGACTGGTACTTAAAGGGCTGAAGGTTAAGGTAAAGATTTGGGAGAGGAAAAAGAATAAATGCCTCATTACTAAACTTACTTCTATAAATACTGAAATCAGAGATATGCAGTCGGTGTGCATCGTCATTGAAAATTTATCGCGTTTGGTTGCGTTTGTACTTATATGTTAGTGAGTTTTTCAAACTGTCGCTTTTGCGCACTTTCAGTTTACATGTGTCACTTTCATGTTTTTTATTGTCACTTTTGCTTGCTTTCACTTTAATTAGTTTCGTTTTCATGTTATATTCGCTCTGGCATGTGTTCCTTTCATCGTCGTTCGCATATCGCAAGTGTCTTTCGCACTTTTCTCTTTATATAGAAAATGTCGTCTTTTGGCATGGGAAGTGTCGCTTATCGTGTAAAGTGAAGTTTTGGCTTGTTTTAAAGGGTAAATTTGGTGTTGATGAATTCCCCTAGTCATGCAGACACGCTTTACACTCATTCCCAAATTTTTATGCACTATTGCAAAAGCGTCATCACTGTTGTCGCAAAGTGTATCTTTAGTGTCGCACTTGGGGAAAGTCACTGCAATGTCGTCACATTGAGGGAAGAATGTTGTTCATGTATTCTAAGTGATCAATGTTGTGTCTTCAATTGTTCTAAGTGTGTGATCATGCCCAAGTTTTTCCTTGTTCACTTTGGTCTCACTGATTCCACACTTAGTCTCATCCAAAAAATTTCACTCCTAATCAACTTGACCTCACTCAACCTTCCTAAACTGCGCATTGTGCAATCTCAGCCCTCAAGCCTTGACCTTACCTCTTGAAATTGTGCACTGTGTAGTCACAGTGCCCAAATTTGACCCTTGAGCTCCATAACTGTGTAATTTCTGCCTCCCAATCAACCTTAAATGCACATTGCACAGTGCCAAGCCTCAAGCTTCCAGCCTGACACCTTGAGCTGCGCAATTGTGTAATCCACTAGATTTTCCTCCCTCCAGAATTGCGCATTGGGAAACTTCAAGCCTCAATCCTGAGCCCTTGAACCCCTCAACTATGCAATCTCCCATCTTGTTCTCCTTCCATAATTGCACATTGGGCAACTTCAAGCCTCAAGCCTCAACCTTGAGCTCTTGAGCTCCTCATCTACACAATCACTTAGCTAGGCCTCTCAAAACTATGCATTGGGCAACCTCAAGCCTCAAGCCTCAAGCTTGACCTCCTGAATCCCTCAACTGCGTAATTCCTTGAGTCTGTCCTTTGAGAAATTTGCATTGGGCAACCTCAAGCCTCAAGCCCCGATATTGAGCTCTTAAGCCCCTCTACTGCACAATCCTTTGACACTGGCCATCTTGAACTGCACATTGCATAGTCTCAAGCCTCAATCCCAAACCTCGACCTTTGGAACTGTGCAATCCCTAAGTTAGTCACCAGTTCCAGCCCTAAAAAGTGATTTCATGAAACATGTTAGATTAGGGGTTTTTCAGACTGATGTCATCTTGTCGTGAATGGTTTTCAATTGTAGGTACTCTATACCATCAATTTGGAGATTATCCTTGGAGACAATGCCACCTATCCCGTGAAAGGGACGGGGACTGTGACTCTTCATCTAAATCAAGGTCAAGTCCTCCATTTGCAAGATGTGTTGTACGTACTGAACTTGAAGAAGAATCTAGTGTCCATCTTGCCAATGGAAGACAAAGGATTAAAGGTGGCATTCATTGATGGAAAGGTACGCATTTGGAAGAGGAACTTCAAAGAAGCGTTCACTCTTGGTTTCAGGGTTGATCAGGTTAGAGGAAGTCCGTTGGGGGCCATGACATGTGACACGACTCTTCAATCCTAGCTATGGCACCGGAGGTTTTCACACCTTCTTTACAACGCCCTTCCCGAAGCAAGGAAGGTGGTGACAGGAATGCTCGATTTCAAGATGATCATGAAGGTGTATGTCAGGGTTGTGTCGAAGGAAATCATACAAGGGGACCATTCCCCTCAAGTGTTATGAAGACATCTGATATTTTGCAATCGATACATTCTGATCTATCTGGTATGCTGCCCATAATATCCTTGGGAGGATGCTTATATTATATCACTTTTAAAGATGACTTCTCCCACAAGACTTGGATATATTTTTTGAAAAAGAAAGAAGAAGCATTTAAGTGGTTTTGTACCTTCAAGGCCTTGGTTGAAAATCCGACAGGGAAGAAGATAAAAATTTTGAGGACCGATAATGGAACCGAGTATGAGTCGAATGAATTCAATGACTATTGCGGGAAGCTGGCATTAAGAGGGAGACCACTACTGTGTATACTTCCGAACAAAATGGTGTTGCTAAAAGGAAGAATAAAACCATTTTGGAAGTTGCCCATGCCATGCTTTATGACCAAGGTCTTCCGAAGTTCCTATGGGGATAAGCTGCCAACACCGTTGTGTATGTTCAAAATAGATGCCCACATTCTGCATTGGACTCCAAAACTCCCGAAGAAGTATTCTATGGTAAGAAGCCCGATGGAAGTTCTGTTTATTTTCATGTGCCGAAAGAAAAGAGAAGCAAGTTGGATGATTATGGGAAGAAGGGAATGTTTGTGGGCTATAATGAAACCTCGAAGGCATATAGAATCTATGTACCTGGTCAAAGAGAGGTGGAGATATGCCATGATGTCACCTTCGACGAAGATGCTACCCTTAGGTTCACCCTCTCTTTGATCTATGCTCTGCATGCATCCTACCCATTTAGTTCGAGACTCATGGGAAGTACCTCTCATTTGGCCAATGAGTTGGGAAATGAGGATAGAGACCAATAGCATTACTGATGGACGCATCGGGTATTTTCGTACTCTGTATGTCTAGGATGGGACGTGTCCAACAACTTGATATGAGATAAAGTATTATGATGTTCTCACCTCTAAACTGGCTTTAGGTCAGTTTGTTTGGATGAGGTTTTTACCTCTAAACTGACTTCGGGTCAATGGAGAGTGGAAAAGTCTTTGTGACTCACTCTCGATGATATTTTCTTATTATTCTTCTATAGCAGAGCAGAGCCAGCAAAGCAAAGACATCAGGATGGCACAGGATTACATGATGATGATGATAGTACATTATGGTACGGGATGACAAGATTGCATAGGTCGACAAATGGAGTTCTCCCTAGTTGAGAGGGAATGTTAAATTTGGAAACTAGGGCCAAACTCCATGTTGCACTGCTCAAATGATGGAGATGATATTTTTGTTGGATTCCTCTTTTGGAGAGGTGCAAGATTGATCTAAATATCATCTAGTCTGGATGAGCAAAACTTGTATTTTGAATTTATTTTCCACACGTGCAAATTGTCAAGGTCGGTCAGAATTGTAATGTAGGCTCACAAGACCCAAAATATGTGTCACACACCCACAGTCATGGATATAAAAAGGAGAGACATGATGCTCATTTCATCATTCACTCATCTCACACATCTCTCTCTCATCTGATTGGTTCGTATAGCCTTAGAGGCTTCTCTCTTCTCCACTCATGTGAAAACAGGAAGTTGAAGATTTCAGACTGGTTTAGGGCAAATATGGACAGAGTTGACCAGCGTTGACTTTGGGTCAACCCACATCGTGTGACTATGTTTTTAGCTCAGAAAATACGATTTTTGAAGGTCGCATTTGAAAGCACAGAAATCAAGGTCAAACATTGATCTTTGACCATGACATTAATTGCAGTGTTGAATAGTTTTACCGCAGAATTTTGACTTCCACGTTGACTGTTTTGTTAGCTGATTTTGGGGTGTGTATGAAGGAAGGCTGAATTTGTAAGTGTCTGACTGAACCTGATTGGAGGTTGAGGGGCTGGTTTGACCAAAAAAGTCTTTCCTGGCTAGGGCATCCTATTGACTGCTGTAAAATACATTTTTCTCTCTCTCTCTTAAATAAGAAGAATTACAAATTCTTGTCTCTTGTATTGGCTTGTCTTCTGTCAATTTATTTTATGTTCTATCAGCATTTACTTTCGATGATTATATGATTGCTAATATGAAATTGAATCGGGCTAATAAGAAGAAAGACTGAAGTAAACTGCTCTAAGAATAGAACATACCATGATTAACTAAAATTAACATACCTTTAATATAGATGGCTATAATCTTTTAAGGAATCTTGCAAAAGCTAATGTGGGGAAATACATGAACCCACCTGCATTTTTGGAATTTGCACAAAGTCAAGGAAATGTTCGGTGTCATCATCAACATAGAGGTACAGTTGTTCAATCTCATTAGTAATCTAAGGCATTACATCTAAAATAGTTGATGAAATAAATGGAAACGATGTAATCTATACTTCGTATGGGTTTGTGCCAGTAAGGAACTTTCTTGGCCCTGGTTTACAACAAGCTCTAGGCCCTTCAATTTAATTTCTCCCACCTGTCAGTTGAGGATGCTTTGCAGGGCTATATTCAATATCTCCTTCTCAAGGGTTGATCTACAAAAGTTCGAAGTGATGCGAGTAACCTCCCTATAGGTAATATGAGCATAGATCTGAACAAACCTATAGAGAAGGCAACATAATCTCAAATTTGATGGGTGTTTTTTTAATTGTATTTTGCTATTGTATCAATTTGGACGAGCATATGTGAGTAAGCCTTTAAATGTAGTTGTTCTAGATTTTTATATAATCTAGGTATGGAATTTTAGTTCTTATTTAAAGAACCGACTATCCACCCACTATCCAAGGGAAAATAACTATGTAATTTCTCGAGTAACATGTTGTGACTGGACGTAGAGTTAATTTGAATCTAATCCACATAAAAGTAAAATGAAACTAACCTCATATTGATTTTCAATATCCTTTAAGAAATAGAGTTTTGAGGTATGCCTCATGTTTGGATTGTACACTGTTAGGGTAACATAGTAACCACCTTTGGCAAGATAAGGGGGTATGTTACAATAGGACATGCCATTACAACTCTCTTCCGTACTAGGCTAGAGAGCGTCTCTCAACACAATGATAGATTCAAAGACTAGGAAGCGATCCAATTTGGATGCCAATTGCTAAGCCCCTCCCCTTCTGTTGTTGCGGGTAAAGGTATGATTGGTAGTGGCAAGATTTATTAGGTGAAATTCTATCACTATGTATTTGAAAAGAGTTGAGAATGCTTCAAGCCTTCTGATGCTGCCACACTTCTCATCCAATGATTTTATAAAATTGAAGTCACCACCAAGGATCCAAGAGGCAAGAGAAAGGAGCTTGTGCATCCGAGTAATGGAATGAAGGAAAATAGTCTTGTATCTTGGAGAGGTTGGGCCGTATATGTTATAAAGAAAACATGTCTATGCTTAGCCAATTATCCTAGATTGGATTGAGAGAATGTGAAATGCGGAAAACATATTTAAGATTTGAATCTCTCGAGTGTTCTAGATGATGGCAAGGCCCCTTAAATATCCCTGAGCATTTATCACGATCACATAAAAATCTCAACCCCATTTACTTATTATATTTGAAATGACCTCACTAGAGGATTTAGTCTCTTGGATCATCATGACCACAAAGTTTTTAGATTTCCAGTTTTCTTTTAGGAGTTGTTGATTGGCTCTATAGTTGAGGAATGTGATATTCCATGAGAGGATTTTGATTTTGGGGTGATTCTGGAAGTAGGGAAACAATTCGTTATCATCCTTATGCATCTTGAATTTACCAACATACCCCTTAATTCATCGAGGAGTTGAAGGTTTGCTTCTGACCTCTTCTTTTTCCCTCTTTGTGCAATTTTGATGAATCCTTCAAAGGTTGGGATTATACTCCTAGTGGCCCAATATTAAATTGTTAAGAGTCATATTTTAGACCAACTTGACACGTTTTGAAGTATGCCTAGTTGAGCTATTTTATTTGGTGCTTAGTAAAATAAAATATGTCTCTCTTTTAAAGCTAGATTAAGGGAGTTGACCTTCATCTCGTCAATTGGGTTGAAGGTAAAATCATGGTTTATGAGTGAGGGGTCTTGGGGCATGGATTGTAATGATGAGGGGAGCTAGGGTTCTTTAGGCGTGGATTGGACCAATGAGGGGAGTTGGGGTCCAATGAAGGAAGTGGGCTGCAAAAGAGAGGAGCTGGAAGGGCTAATCTTCGCAAACAAAATACATTAACGGATTCGAAGTCTCTGTTTGACATGCATCGCCTTCCCTACATCGACCTCCGTTACGCTGTTGTCATAATCTGGGGCAAGGGATATAACACGGGGCCCGAATTATAGTTTTCAGGGTTTTAGAAGAATTTTGGCACTCAGGGTTTGATTAGGAATTTCAGCTGTCAGGTTTGATAAAGAAAATATGCTATTAGGGTTCCACAAAATTGGAGAAACTTTGCAGAATTTAAAGTTACAGTGCAATAGTAGGGACTATCTTTTTCATGTTTTTATGAGTTTTTTGTTGGAAGAAGTTTACGAGGATGTTGAACAATGAAGGAGTGAGCGGGAGCTTAAACAGGATAAGCCTGGACCGACTGGCTTGGATGAGGGGTGCCGAGGATCCAGTGGAGGAGGAACAAGCTCCCAAATACCTGAATATCACCACCAATTTCCCTTTCTTGGTCATATCAACCGACAAGCTCTATGCACAGTATAACGGTGATGCGCGGCATGGCTATGATGTCGGAGCAATACAGGGCAATTGCCCTGCTCCGGTCCGGAAGCTTCTTTATTATTTTGAGATTTATGTCAAGGACAAGGGACAGAAAGACAACGTTTCTATTGGCTTCACCGATCAACATTTCAAGATGACCAGAAAACCTGGGTGAGATGCTCTGGCTTGTATTGCTGATTCGAATTTCTTCTGTCATTCTGGATTATTGTAGATAAAATGCTTATTGTATTTTCATCTTGCTTGAGTTTGCATAGTATGGCATTAGTGTTACGAAGTTTTACTGATAGGAAGTTCAACATATTTGAATTTTATAGAAATTTCCTACGAGTTACTAAATATGGTAGAACAATGAAACCTTTCAGTCAAGAAGCTGTCAATAAATATAAATAGTACAGAAACTCCGTGTCATGGATGTTTTCTTGCCAATTGCAGCCGTTGAAGAATTGCTGGAGCCCGACGCAGTAAGTTTAAATTCAACTATGAATATCACCGTCCAAAGCTAAATCGATTATATATATATATATATATATATATATATATATATATATATATAAGAAGCTGAGTGACGGCATAAGCTCTGTGTATGAGGAGATCATTATGATGTCTAGTATGTAAGAAACGAACCCTACAACAGTGTGAGGATGATATTCGTATGGCTTCTGTTGGGATAAAACCGGTTAATAACTGCACTGGACGTTAGTAGTGCTCTTCAATCACTGTTTCTGTTTTGGCATCACGATCATGAGAGGGGTTGAACTATGTAATAGGGAGGGATAAATGTTTTTGTATCTCTGTTTTCATGTTTCACTGGGGACAAAAAATCTTTGTTGTCAAATGTATGCACAGTTTTTGATATGGGCCTACTGTTATACAGTTTACGTAGAAAAGATGGAGGTTTGATCTCTCAAATAGTAATAGATGAATGTAATCGTTTTTTTGGGGTTGAATATAGACTATGATCTGGTACATAATATAAACCAGTGGTATTTTTCATGCTGAAAAAAGTATAAACATTTGTCCCAATCTCATTTGTTTCAACATCCTTAAACAGTGCATTAACCTTATCCACTTGGTAGGCTTCAGCATAAGCCCTAAGAAGAATGTTGTAGGTTACAATGTTGGGTTGACATCTAACGTTCTCCTTCATTTTGTCGAAGTATCCGCAGGATTTTGTGAGAGCCTTTTTGTTAAATTTAGGATTAACATGTATAGTACAATAAAACGCAGGATTGACTGGCCATGAATGATGTTTTGAGTTACTATCCAAATGCCAATTAGGCAGCCCAATCAATTATACAGATCAATCCTCAAATATCAACAGACAAACCCTAACCAGAGATCAGGAGAAGCTGAAGTGGTGGCAGAATAATGTGCACAAGGAACTTGGTCCATGATCATATGATGCAGCCTTCTATGCTGAATGGAATGAGCTTAGGACAGTCAAAATTCTTATGAACAATGTCTGCAACCTAGGGTTTGAGACTACAGTCCAGCAACAATGATACAAGGGTTGCACCCACTGAATTTACTGTGGCCTACCGTCCATAACTGAAGCTGAGATGATGGATGCTAACAATCCCATTCAACCTTTTCATAAGTGTCTGCAACATGCTGTAGTAGAAACCCTTACTACGGCCCAAACTGAAGTAAGAAACACAGAAATGCTTCTCTGAATTGCGGCCTGATGTAGAAGGGCATCCGAAGTCTTAAGGTGCCTCCAAACAATCCTCCTTAAACATGTCCCAATATCATTTGTTTCAACATCCTTAAACAATGCATTAACCTTATCCGCCTGGAAAGCTTCAGCATAAGCCCTAAGAAGAATGTTGTAGGTTACAATGATGGGAAATTTACCAGAACCTTTACTGACCTGCTCAGGAACAACAGAAAGCCTATAGATTTGTCATAATGGTGATAGTTTAGGACAGTCCAGAGAGATCAGAAGTTGATGAAGCCATGTCGTAAGTACTAAGAAATTCCTTTATGTTAAATTCCTCCAGAGACTCTATGAGATGGTAAATTTTCCTTGCTAATAGACCAGTTATTTCCGTACTTCATCAAAAGTCCTTGGTGCAAGATGCCAAAAACATAGTGCTGGAATATATTTGCCTTTAAATACATTAGAATGACTTAGAACTTACACATCTTGTTCACAACTTCGATCGTGAACAAGAACCAATGTTAATGCTTCTGTCATTGAAGACCTTCCATGCTTGATGTGCTGATGGAAAGTACAGATTTCTCAACTGAAATGTCAATCGTACTACTATTGTGCTAATGAAGTAACAATACAAGATACAAGAATAAAGCTTCCTACTTAGAGTTAGAGCTTCTCTAATGATGCTGCCATGCCACATCAACACTGATATCTATGATGTTCTGCTATTACTGTGCTTAAGATATCACACAACCTTATCAATACATATACAATCCCATTACTGCAATGTTTTCCAATACTATTTTTCACTTTTTGCCAATCACTGCAATATATATATATATATATATATATATATATATATATATATATATTCAGGTTACATAAACATGGTTGCTTATCAAATTCTAGGTTACAGCATACATCATATAGATGCCACTCCTGCACATTCAGAGGATGATAGCTGAATCATACTGTTCTAGCATAGATGGCACTGTTGAAATTACATAAGATCACATCTGAGTCATACTGTTCTAAAGTGGATGCCACTGATCAAATTCTAGGTTACAGCATACATCATATAGATGCCACTCCTGCACATTCAGAGGATGATAGCTGAATCATACTGTTCTAGCATAGATGGCACTGTTGAAATTACATAAGATCACATCTGAGTCATACTGTTTTAGAGTAGATGCCACTGCTACACTTACAGTATCTGGAATCATAAATCGTTTTGCTAAGGATCCCGCATCAAGAAATAAGACCATAGTACCTAGAAATCACATATATAAGTCATAGTGTCAAATGACTATGCCAAGAAGCAGGATGATAGCTATAGATTCCAACAAGATGTGTAAGAGCATGTCTCTGAGGGATAGACAAACCATCATCGAGCCATCATGAGAGGATACAATTGTGCCAAGGTTGAATTTTTCATCATTTAATGCTCAGTACTGCCATCTGTCCTCGGCAAGAAGCTTATTCCCAGAGCCATCCCTTAAGCAGCTGCAACAAAGATATGATATACTATGATTGTGTCATATCAAAGATTGAATAACTTGACAAGAATAAAGTGTCATAAAGCTGAGAATCGAATCAATCTTGGTGTGCCGAGATCATTTGATATAGATTTGAATGTCGAGAATATACAGCTGAGATGAGGCTGAGATCAATGAATGCAACAATACTGGAATCACATTATTGAGACTATACAGATACCAAATTCCACTATGATGAGGTTATTCAAAAGAGTGATAACATTGTCATTATGGTTAGATCATTCCAAAATCCTCCATCATGTAGAAGTCCACGTAGGAGCAGTTCTAAAACACCTGCTTCAACAATGTTTCAACAAGTCTCAATGCTGCTATAGGATATTTCAAGTCATTAATAACAACGACTTTAAACTAAAGCTCCAAGGGTGCTTAATGTTTGACGTAATGCAAACTTCTATAAGGGAAGCAAAGTAAAGATCAATATGAGCTTCCAAGGTCAGTAAATTGATGCTACTAATGAGCTTCCAAGGTTTCTTCAGGAGATAAGGTCCGCTGTAATTGCACAGGGACAATGAATCGAGGACTGACAGTTTGTAATAGGTCTGCAATGCTGCTTCCATTATCCACCTAACGAGACTTGATTTTAAGCAAAGATGAATGACACATAAACCATGGAGGATAGTGACAATAATTTTATTCTCCAGATAGGTCAAAAATCTAAAGACCAGGTCTGAATGTAGTATTCTCCCACAGATCTATCAAAAAAGAGGTAACCAAGGTCCCTTGCGGTGCCCCCTCTTCAATGCTAGTGAGGAATCAACCCCTCATATTTTCCTATCTTCCTCTTATGCCGCTCAACTAATACCCAAAACTCTGTCTTCATTGCCAAGAGACTCATCTAAGGGTGATACAATGATCCTTGTTCCTTCATTACTATCTTTAAGACGTTACATCTTTGGGAGAGTGAATGAGGAATACCAAAAAGAATGCAAACAGAAGATTTGATAGAAAATCCATTCGAATCCCATTGTTGACGAGTTTCCCAAAATAAATCATCCCGGATTTCCATTGTTTGATAAGGTGCATAAATATGGATATTGTTGTGAGTTTGCTAAGGAATATAGGAAAGAACTATAGAGGCAGTTCCTTTCTCATCAACAAATAAATAAGAACGACAGTGAATTTAATGTGTCAAAAGCATAATTATAGCACCTAGAGGAAATTAATTTGAGGTGGCCTTTATGGTGTTGCCCTTGTGGCAGTAAATCTATCAACTAATCACATCTCTGGGTTGATCAAAACATGTTGAAGGTATTAAAGGAGGCTGGTGAAAGTGTTTCAGATTTGCAGATAGATCTTGGCAGGCTTTAGTTATATGCCTTTCCCCATATTTATTATGTTGGAGATCACATGCATATTAGGAAGAATCGAATGAAGAGTTATTGGTAGTGGCATGATGGATTTATTTTGGATATCACATGGATTTAGAAGTCAAAGAAAACTTTATCTGAAGCTGGGCTAGAGATGCTGACCAATGTGCCTATTATGCATGGCCACAAGCATTTGGTCTCGTCTTGCTAACTGCTAGTAGAAAGAGTTTGGAATGCGAGTTTGTATAAAGGTTGAAGTCATAGGTATATAGTGTGGTGAATAAGGTATGAAATCAATTCCTCCAACAACAACATTGGATGTATATCAGCACATACAGGCTTTAAAGATTCATTTTTTAAAATCATTTTGTCCCCAGCAATTAAAGTACTACCATCTATGGCAATACAACACCATTTTTCAAGAAGGATGAGAATAGTCTTTGCAGGATTTGAGGATGAATATATGTCATTTATTATATATGGATTAAGCATAGATAACTTGATATTCCTTCCAGTGCCACAATTTCTATCCACCACTAATATTTAAATGGGATGTCACCTATCTCGTATACAGTTACAGTGAGTGCAAGCTATTGCAAGGGCCTTCTATCCCTAGACGTGGTGTTTAATTATAACATACAGGATGGATGACATGTGCACTATGCAATGGATGACACTTTTTCAACATCTTTGTTTATTAATAAACAGATACAGGGTAATTTGGGGAAAGAGTTTGAGGGTTTGATTCTTTTTAGATAGACAGAAAATGAAGAGACCACTCAGGAAGAATTCAAAGGTTGACAAATTTGGTGGTCTACTGAGACATGAAGAAGGGCATCATGTGGCAGGAAACCATCAGAAAGGACATCATGCCAGATGTTGTGTATATGTATCAATTGTGGAGCAGAATAATAAAGGGAACAATAATTAAAATCCACAAGTTCGTGATGATGAGAAGATTTAAAGTAATTTGTTAGAGACAAATGATAGGAAGAACAGTCAATCTGTTTCAAAGCATGCAGCATGTATTGATGAGGTGACAAAAGTCTTATAAAAGTCTTGACAGAGGTAAGAGAACTCAAGGAAAACAATGAAGGTTAGGTTGATGAGTTGTGCAAAAATTTACTGTATTGGTCATTCTCTAGAGAGGGCATTAAGGCATTCCAAAAAAAAATATCCCTCGCTCTCTTGTTTTAATTATGAGTAATGAGAAGCACCACTAGCACTAGAAGATGGAAACCTGGAAGAGAATATCCAATCAAATGTTACCCTTTGATATTCATGGGTAATCTATCAATTAATCAAACCTCCTATATACTTTATAATGCTTGCTTATGCATGTACAAATGAGAGTTGCCTCACAAGTTGCTGCATGCTATTCAACGATGTGCATACTTTAGTATAATTGCAAACTAAAAATGGTTTCCGGGTGTTGAGTAATGATGGACAAGTTTCCTATCACACATCATCCCAACTTTCCATTGTTTGATAAGGTGCATAAATATGGGTATCGCTGTGAGTATGCTAAGGAAGATAGGAAAGAACTATAGAACTATTATGCATGGCCACAAGCATTTGGTCTCGTCCTGCAAACTGCTAGTAGAAAGAGTTTGGAATGCGAGTTTGTAAAAAGGCTGAAGTCATAGGTATATAGCATGGTGAATAAGGTATGAAATCAATTCTTCCAACAACAACATTGGATGTATATTAGCACATACAGGCTTTAAAGATTCATTTTTATAAATCATTTTGCCCCCAGCAATTAAAGCACTGCCATCTAAGGAAATACAACACCATTTTGCAAGAAGAATGAGGATAGTTCTTGCAGGATTTGAGGATGAATACACACAATTTATTGAACCTATGGATTAAGCATCGCTTGCCTCCCATACCACAAACAAATCCAGATAGTTTTAAAAAATGCAATTGCAATAGCATTTGAAACAATATTGTGTCTAAGTAAGAGGTGAATTTCTAGAGCTGGTTGGAGAAGACATTTATGGTGTCACAGAGTTTACAAAAGTTGTTTTGGGGATGGATAAACATATCAGGTTGTAAAGTACGTCCAAGGTTGTAACCTCTTGCTGAGATATTTCAATTGCAATGGATTAAAACCTATGGATTTGAATTTTATAGATGGATGGATAGTAGAGTTAATTTTTGGAAGAGGGGCTGCTTCTAATGGATTTATGTAAGAGTGGATTAAAATTTTCATGGTTATTTATGTGTTCAGAAGATAAAAGGTTTGGAAAATTTATTGGATGAATTGGTGAATTGGATGAATTGGTTATTTGAAGCATGTAATTTATTATTATTATTATCCAATTTTAAGGTCATGACTAAACCAGACACCAAATTGGTGTATGAGACTTCCTTGTTTGTGGGACAAGGGACCCACCTCCGCCATAATAAAACAAACAGACAAGTTGGCATTGACCCACACTCTAGTTTCCTCCATTCTCAAGCACTGAGGAATCAAATTTATTGTATAATTTCACCAAATTGGCACTTGTCCAAAGTCTCCCAAATCTCATCATCCGAGCAGTCTTCCTAAGGATCCAAATTATTTCTTATATTGCCCCAAAAATTGTTGGTTCTTGGGGAATAATGCTTAATTTTGGATCTTAGCTGATGGAGGTCTATTGTTGAGATGTTGACTCCATCAATCCCTTTGTTGGTTCCACAATGCCAAAAATGGATTGAATGAGAGTAGATTTGCCACTTTTTGTGTTCCCCACAACTACCTCCTTTGTACCTCCAGGGAAAGTGCATGTAAGGCCTTTCAAGAGAAACATAAGATGTGGCCCATAATGCACCTGCAAATCAGATAGATCTATTGTTCCTCTAGATCGACAGTTGGATTTGGTCTACAATTCTCCATGATCACTGGTGGCTCGGTGGGAATACGTGAATATTGCATTATTCTCTCCATTGAGATAATCTTGGTCTCCACAAAACAAAGACATGATGTTACCCAGGTTTGTATCATGTTCAGATTTATACCATATGTTATTGTCAACCTTGCAATGCTTGGTCTAATTACATCTCCAGGCAAGCGAATGAGGAACACCAAAGAGAATGTAATATCACCAATTTTGATTTTTCATTTAACAAGATTAATGAAGTTTACTAGGGGAGTGCCAAGCATAGCACAATTTTGTAATTTGGGCATTTGAGACATTTTTGGTACATGGGACTTAGTAGAAATAGAAAATATCAAACTTTGTGGAATGTGGGGGCCACCCCTCAAGGCATAATTGATTTTGTGGAAAGGAGATCAAAATATTTTGATGAGAGACCCCCAAGGAAAGGCGAAGCAACAATTATAAATAGAGGGTTGAAGGCAACATTGAGTACCTTTTGATAATTTGTCATTTTACACATTGTTGCTCAAGTTGTTCAACTGAGTCATAGGTGATGTTTAACACCAGAGGTTTCCAAAGGCAAATCTCACCATCTTCTTCGGCGAACCACAAGTGCCACTCTAGGGAGGCAAGTTCTACTAATCTTTGGTAGTTGGGAGGATACCACACATTTCAGGTTTAGCTGGGATGCAGGAAAGGACCCACACAGTTCTTGTTGGAGAGTGGTGTCGGAGATAGGGGCTATACTATCATTGAAGCATTCCTTGACCAAATTCCAAGAAAAAAGAGAAGGATTTACAAGAGCAGGAGGTATTTCCACGACAGTACAAATTTTTGGAGCAGGGGCCTGCATCATCTTGCCCAGGAACCATGCAATTTTTCGTGGGGGCCAAGTTACCCTCTTCTTCGATGGACCACAAGTGCCACCCCAGGGAAGAAAATTCTACTCATCTTTGGTAGCTAGGAGGATATCACACATTTATGGTTCAACTGGGACGCAGGAAAGGAAATTGTGGGGGATTTTCTACCATTTTGGTGCCAACTCAGCCAAGAGCTATAGGAGCTAGGGGGAAATTGGGCCAAAATGTCTGAGGTCAACATTTGGCCAATTCCTTCGTGGGTTTTTGTGGGTTATTGGAGCAGAACCTAAGGTTAATTTCCCGAAATTTTCTGGGCACCGAATGAGGCCCTAACAACCATTGTTCCCAGTCAGCAGTGCAGTTTTTCACTGGGTCAACGTAGAGATTGTTGGGGACAACCACATTGCATGTTAGAGTAGCCAATTTCATCACATGGGCATTGTTAGGTTTCCTTGGGCAAGACCAAGTGCATGCTTTCTGATCTTACCTTTGTACCCAACATTTATATTAATAAAATGGCTCAGCTCAGCACAATTAATGGATATTTCTTGGTGTTTAATGTGTTATAAATTATGCGTGTTTGTTTTTTTTACTATGCTTGGTTTGCTTATCATTGTAAATTTCCATTAGGAATATTACAATGGTATCAAAGCATAATCTTGGCCAGCTGTGGGGAAGCTAGCAAGATCATGAAGGTGTTAGACTCACATGCACAGTGATTGGTGAGCTTATAGACACTCCAATGATGCAAAAAGGGGAAAGTACACAAGGGCTCTTGGAGGAGTTGATGAGGCAAAGCCAACAATTGGCTTGTGAAAGGGATTGAGGAGCTGGGGTTGTTTGGAATTAGATTGGGGGAAATCGTGGGTGATTTTCTAGCATTTTTCTAGAGGAGCAGGCCCAACATCTGTTACAGGTTACATTTTCCGCTGGAGGAGGGCTCAGCATTTTGAGGTCAATTTTGGAGCGGCAAAACTAGAGAAAGCCCTTTCTGGTTTTTCTGGGATTTTGATAAGGATCTCAGAAATAATTTGGCATAATTTTTTGGGTAGATTCATGGGGTCAAACAGGGGTCCCAACTCAGCCAACAACTAGATGAGATAGGGGAAATTGGGCCGAAATTCCGAGGCAAAGCCAATAATTGGCTTGTGAAATGGATTGAGGAGCTAAGGTTGTTTGAAATTAGATTGGCAGAAATCATGGGTGATTTTCCAACATTTTGGTGGAGGAGCAAGATAAACATCTAGTTGTGGAGGAGGGCCAAGCATTTTGAGGTCAATTTTGGAGCGTCAAAACTAAAGCAAGCCCTTTCTAGTTTTTTTTCTGGGTTTTTGACAAGGAGCTCATAAATAATTTGGCAAATTTTTTTGGGTAGATCCGGTTGGTCAAATAGGGGTCCCAACTCAACCAACAACTAGAGGAGCTAGGGGGAAATTGGGCTGAAATTTCGAGGTCAACATTTGGCCGATTCCTTCATGGGTTTTTGTGGGTTATTGGAGGAGAGCTTGAGGTTAATTTCCTAGAATTTTCTGAGCACCAGAGGAGACCCTAACAACCATTGTTTGCGGCCAACAAAGCAATTTTTCACTGGGTTAGCAGAGAGATTGTGGGTGACAACCACATTGCATGTTGGAGTAGTCGATTTCATCACCTGGGCATTGTTAGCTTGCCTTGGGCAAGCCTAGGTGCATGTTTTTTCATCTTACCTTTGTACCCAACATTTATATTAATAGAATGGCTCAACTCACATAGTTTATGGAGATTTTTGGGTGTTTAATGTGTTGTAAATTTTGTGTGTTTGTTTTTTTTACTATGCATGCTTTGCTTATCATTGTAAATTTCCATTAGGAATATTATAGAGAATGCAAATGCAAGATTTGATAGTAAATCAATCAGAATACAAATCCATGCATTGGCCCCAACATTGTGGAGACTAGGTTTGGTATACATATCAATCAACTAGAGATTTCCTTCATTGTAGAAATTTCTTGTTTTCCACCTGGCTTTTCGCTTCACCTTATTTCTCCTTTTAGTTAAATTTTCCCATATCCTTACATTCAACAAATTAAAAAATAATTTTGTCAAAACACAAATTCGGAAAATTTGCGTAATGTTGAAAATGCATAAATAAAAAAATCAACAAGCATAAAATGTACCATTCAACACATTTAATGACTGACATTTCTTTTGTCAAACATGACCTTGGAAAAACCTCACAACTCTTGGGAAAACCGCTCGAAAGCTTCTCTTTATTTTTTTTGAATATTGCTTTTTACAAAGAAACAGAAAATCAAAAATTCCAAAGAACTAATTTACTGTGACTTATCTCGATTTCGTGTTTCAGACATCGCCTCGAAAATTGTACAATCAAAGAACAAATGTAAACAGAAAATTTGCTGCAAGATTTAGGACAACATTCAATGATGTATACCACCCCGGGAAGTTGGACGAACAATCGTACTTTGATGTATCAATGTATAGATTTTGTACAAAGAACCTCTTCGAAATTCGTATAAAAATCCGGGTTGTGTCATTGCCCTCTTCTCATGAAAGAAAATGACAGCCCACCCTCTCTTCCTTGAAAACGTGCCTAATTTTGTGCCATGGAGTGTGTGCTTGATGTCCGTACCCTCTTCCTGATTGTGGCCTCCTCACTGAAAACACCGCTCCTTTGTCAGAGTGGATTTTCTTCGCCTGTGATGTGTGCCAATACCGTCGTTGTACCTTTGCTGAAATCTCTTCTACCGTTCTCCTTTCACTCGCCGTGTACCCTAGCTCTCCTTCTCTCCTTCTCCCAATCATTTCATGAAAGAATGAATGACATTTTCCCCTCATTTCCCTCCTTTAATCTAACCCTAAGTGACTTTTGGGGAATTCAAATCCAATGGCCGAAATAGATTGAAATCTAGGGCCGAGATTAAATGCTCATTTAAATCTCACTTTCTATTTTTTAATTCACCCCACTTTAATAAAGACCCACTTAGTCATTTATTTCCAAAGTCACTTTTTCCTTTCTAATTTTAAAGTGACTTTTAATAAAGTCAATGTAAAATTAAACTTTAGTAACTTTATCACTTTAAAGTCACTTTTAATTAGATTTGACTTTATAAAATTATAAAGTCACTTTAGGAGAAAAATTGTTCTTTGGGATACTTTTCCCTAGGCCAAAGATCAAAGCCTTAGGGAACCACCCGTCCCTCCCAGAACTGGGCCTCAACACTCCCTCTACCGAGGAAGGTGCCTCACCACACCCATCTTATCTCCTCGAAAGAGACATGCTTGCCTCGTGGTAAGGCTTTGGTAAGAATATCCGCAACCCTCGCTCATCCGTGGGAATATACTCAAGCTTCTCATGCCCTCCCTTCGAACATAGTCTTCCATGAAATGATATTTGATCCCGACATGCTTTGACCTCATGAACACTGATTCTCCGTGAGCGCCAATGCAACTTCACTATCACAAGAAATCACCGAAGGTCTCAACTTATTGACCAAATAAGCTAAACAACATCGTGCGAAGCGATGGGCTTCACAACCAGCTAGGACCGCTGCCATATACCGCTTTCCGCTCAACTCGGGGCGTGCTACCGACCGTCGCTTCCGCCGAACCATGACACCACTATCGAACCCAACCCAAAACAACACCCCCGAAGTGCTCTTCCCCATCGAAGGACAACTCGCCCAATTAGAATCCGTATAACTCGCCAATCTCACTCCATCTCCCCCGCCCGTAGTCCTCGTACCATAATCCATCGTCCCCCAAGTACCGCAAAATGTGTTTTGTACCTACCCGTGAACCTTCCTAGGCTCACACATAAACCGACTCATCGTTGATCGTAAAACAAATATCCGTCTAGTGTCGACCAAATACGTCAAGGAACCAATCAACCGTCCGTACAATGTGGGATCCACCAACTCGGAATCCAAAGCATGAAGCTTCTTCCAAACTTGCGGATCATCGATGTCGACATGGGTTTACAATCCTCCACATGTGGAATTTGCCAAGGATGTCCACAATATACTTCCCATGCCCCGTGAAGAAATGCCCTCCTCCCGCCACACCTCCAAACCCAAAAAGTAATGCATCAAGTCGATGTCCTTCATCTCAAACTCCGCCGCAAGATCTTCTCGTTAAAGGTTTCATGAGTCTCTCCGCACCCGTAATGACCAAGTCATCCACATACAAAGACTAGAGCTCAGAGGCTCCTCACCTATCACAATATAGTAAAGGTTCTGACCGCTCACTCTTCGTGAAACCCATCCCCGGCATGTATCTATACTAGAGTACCAAGCTCTAGGAGCTCGTCTCCAAGCCAAAGGGCCTTCTTCAGTCTCAAGTACACATGGGACTCCTTCCCCATGCACCTCAAAGCCCCGTGGTCGCTCAATGTACACCTCCTCCTCGTATGAAGCCATCGAGAAATGCGTCTTCACACCCATCCGGTGGATCTTCCAACTCCATCTCTCGGGCATTATCGATATACAAGCTGGACGAAGTATATCGAGCCACCGCCCGGAGCGAATGTCTCCTCATAATCAACTCCCTCTACCCGGGAGAACCCTCCAGCCACAACCCGCTTGAATTTCTCAATGTCGCCATTTGCGCATGCTTTACCTTGTAAAGCCATCCGGGAAGTAACCACGGATTTGCCCTCGTCTCAAAGACCACCTCCCAAACATCATTCTTCATGATAGAAGAATACTCCTCCCCGCATGGCCTCTCTCCAAACTCCGTCGGCTAGTCGCCTCCTCATAGTTAGAAGGCTTAGAGTCAAGGATGTCGGTAGCCATTGCCATATAGCTACAAACCTCTTGTGTGGTTTGCTCTCCGACCGCCCAGGGGCCCGCAAATCGCATGTGGCCTCTCTCAAGGTGTCTTCAAGCCACTTGGGCTTCCTCTTCCCCGAGCATACTTCTCCCATTGGAGAATGAAACTCCTCCTCATCATCATCATCGAGCCCGAACTCCGACTACACCGTCCGCCGTCCTCCCGCCGCACCTAAACCTATGTGCCGAGGCATCGTGTGAACCGTCCATCGTTGACTCCCTAGTGAACCGCTTCCGTGACCGCTCGCATGCCGCCCGAAGCACCACCCTTCTTACTTTGTGAGCCATCAAGCCATCGACGGACTCCGATATCACATATGTACCTCCCATCCTCCGATCTCCTCGCCCACCGGATCCCCGCGACCGACTCAACCGCCGCCGAGGGTCCGCTCGATCCCATACTCTTAACTCCCGTGACCTCCCAAAGGCCCCGTCCTCCCTGAACTTCACATCCCGCCTCGACAACAACTTTCCTCTGTAGAACAACCGAAAGTCTTTGAGGTCTCACCGTAGCCCACAAAGATACCCTTCTCTCGGCGAGTTCTAGTTTGGTCCTCTTCTCCTTGGCATGTAGGAGTATGTGATACACCCAAAGATACGAAGATGACCAATATCGTTTCTCTCCCGTAAAAGCTCGAGTCATGTGCCCCAAGGCACGATGCGAACTCCTCGTTCTCGCAAATAAACAAAGAAGTACAGGTGCCTCTACCCACAAAAACAATGGCAACCCCTAATCATGTAACATGGCTTGGGTACCCCCTCCGATGGATCTCGTTCTTCCTCTCCGCAACCCCGTTCGCCGTTATAAGGAACAATGAACTCCCCTCCCAATGCCACCGCCTCCGCACAATAGTCAACAAACTCTCCCCCATTGTCCGACCCTCGTGTGACTTGATTCTTCCGACCTTTCTCTCGTGTCTCCACAAGAGCTCGACTCAACCGCTTGAAGACCTCACTCTTGGTCTTCAAGAAATAAATCCAGTCTCCTCGGGAGTGATCATTAATGAATAAAACATAGTACTCATATCCACTCAAGGAAACACGAGACATCCGAATCGCCACACGAATGAATCAAATCAAGTATCTCAGTCGCTTTGTTGTCACCGCCGGGAAAAGGGGATTTGGCAACTTGCCTCATCGCACATCCTTCGCAAGTATCAAAGTGATCAAGATCGAAATCCGGCACACCCGTAGTGATCTCCCCCGAGGTCCTCAAGGCTCCATGATACATGTGCCCCATCCGCGTGCCAAATTCACACAACTCGTAACTGCTACCATGGTTTCCGTATTTACCGCTTTCAATGCCAAAAGGGGTTGAAATGCAAACTTGTACACCTTTGCATGGCGTACACCAATCACTCTAGCTGAATCACCGGAGTGCCCCGGGACAGACGCCCGTCCTCTCGAATGCGCATCTCATATCCTATCCTCCGGGCCGAGACGGATATGAGGTTCTTCCTCATCCTCTGGCACATAAAGAACATTCGACACCTTCAAGGGAGGTTTAGACTCCCTTTGAAATGCCGTTGTTCCCACACCGACTACTCTAACAACTTCGTCATCACCGAGTACTACCTCTATATCGTTGCCACTCTCTCGAAAGCTCCGAGAAGTACTCATGACTCCGTCATACAGACGTGAAGCCCCATCACCACATACCAGACACCCGAAGATGCTCCGTTAATCGAGGGAAATGCATGCTCCCTTCGAACCCGTGTGGCAAGTATTACCGCACTCAGAGGGACTCACACAATGAACCCAAATTCTACTGCCGATCTGTAAAGTCCTCAACCTCCGCTCGATGCCGCCATGATCCGTTCTTCTTCCCCTTCTTCTTTCTTCTTCTCCGGACACACAACCGCATAGTGTCCCATCTTCCCGACAATTCCAACACTTCACCTTGGAATAGTCCTTTTGTGTGTTACCCCGTTTACCTTTACCTTGCCTTTGCCCCCACCATTGCTTGTGGAAGCCTGCTTCTTCCTGCCTTTCTTGCCTCCCGCTAATAAGCATCCTCATCCTTCTCAACCGGCTTGGCCGCCCCAAGCCGAACTTTCCCGATCTCCGTCCGAATGAAATCATCCCAAAACCTCTCCCATGTGGGAAGGGTCTCACGTGCACAAACCCCATCAAGAAAGTTCATCCATGAATTGTTGGGAAAAAAAATACCGAGAAGTGAATCAGTATTTTCTCGCATATTCAAACTTTTACTTTTTTCATGTCTAAACCTATGCGCTACTTTATTGAAGCCAAATAGCGTCATACACAAGGATATCTCATAAAATATCAGATAAGCACAGAGATCTAATTATGCCATTAATTCTTCACTTATATCATTCCATCATTCATTCATTAGATGTTCACATAAAACGTAAACATGTGCAGAAGAACGTAATAAATCATCACACATGAACACCAAAGATTTTTGTAGGTGGAACCAAGACGGAGAAAAACCACCGCTCAGCTTGCTCACCAATATTTTATTATAGAGAAAACATCTTACAACATATGTGCTGGTGCGTACTCTACCAGCACACTGTGCACCCACTGCGTCATTTACTGGGCCCTCTCCCGGGAAGGGAGCTCCAACCCCCCGACTCGTTTTACTGCCTCTCCCCGGAAGGGAGCTACGACCCCCGATCTCGTTTTTACCAAATTTCACTGAAGGGAGCTACGACCCCCCGACTCTCGTTTTCACTAGCCTCTAATTCGGAAGGGAGCTACAACCCCCGACCGAAGGCTACAACCCTCACACTTATGGACCACGTTTCATCAATTTTTCACACTGATCCAAAGCTTCCTTTAAGACACCACTTGTGCCACATTTCATCATATTTTCGCATTGGACCCACTCCATACTTTTACACAACCAACTATGAAACAGATACATATAACTCAATCGATGATATCAAGAACTTAAATATATCGTACGTACATTTCTACTACGTACTTCACAAACTCCTAGTTTGCATACGCGCTTCCCCTTTCATCGATGTCGCGCATATACGCGCTTCCGTTCACATAAACCACACAGATACTTCGTACATATTATAGATCCAATTTCATTGCGCATACGCGCTTCTCTCTTCAACAAGCCGCGCATATACGCGCTTCCTCTTCGTCAACTAGCGTATGGTTCTTCGTACTTTTATATGTCTTTGCAATTCTTCACAACAAGACATCACTTCAGATTTTACCTTTACCTCTACGTATGTTCACCATATTTCGCATCTAATCATTCCATAAATAGATCTAGCAAATACAAAAAGATTTTGGGCTCTAGATCCCCTTCTTCATCATTGGTGCATCATACATTCAGATCTATCATTCAATCAGAACCCTTTTCCATTCCGTATATCCTTCAGAGAGAAGTATTCATTCAAGCTCGTACATCTTGCACCCACGCTCATGATTTGCACAATGAATTTCTTCTCTTTTTATATAGGTTTACCCTTTTTCAATACCATGAGCCCCTTTTTCAATACCATGAGCCCAAAACTACATTACTTCCGATGGTATTCCCGGACTCGGGTCATTTAGACGAATCATTACCCAATACAATGGGTCAATACCATGGTGGTTACCCCCGTTCTTGCACTTTATGAGCGCTTTTTCCCATACGCGACTTGGAACGTTGTTTTCCCCCGTGCATACGCGACTTCTCCTAGTCAGATCCGCGTATGCCTTGAGACATACTATTTTTCACCATAGATTTAGCACATGCTGAATTTTCTATCGCTTTCTTCCGTACTCACCGTAGATACATCGCATTTAGTTCATCAAGACATATTCCTTATCAAGCACAACTTCATCAAGTAAGTTTTCATCATCTTCATCAAGTGGGTTGCCATTCAAGGACAACACTTAGCATCATATTGCTAACAAACATCATTTCATATCAGATTTACATCATTTACCAAGTCCACGGTGTCAAGAATAACTTCATCGTGGTGGCTGTCATCAAGGACAACACATGTCATCAGCCTCTATGTCTTCATCTTCATTCAAAGGGTTGCCATCAAGGACAACACTCGCATCATATTGCCAACAATTCTCCCCTTTGACTCTGATGGCAACCACGATGGTGTTTAAGTCAAGCCACAAATGTATAGGCACATTAAGAATACAATGATTACTCCATGTCACTTCTATTTTTGACACCATTCGAACACCATGTCACTCTCCCCCTTTGACATCAAGGGCAAAGGGCGGATCAAAACCAACACACTCTCCCTTTTCTCCTTATGTGGAAGAAGCGTCCGTGGTTCCATACATGTACCAAGTGACTAGTGCCTCCCGAGTTCATGTCGAAACTTCAAACACGTTTTTCAATGAAGTATGACTCATACTTACATCAAAGATCCATCCAAGTGATTTACATAAGAGACTCAACTACCCAACCAAGTGGGTTTACAAGACGGACTCAGCCTACCCAACCAAGTGGGTTTTACAAAATTTGACTTTTAGTCACCAACCAAGTGGGTTTACAAATTTGGACAAGTCCTTACATGACCGAATAATATTGGCAATTTTACATCATGGAACAACACGACCTTTTCATCAAACTACAAAAATGACCATTTATGACCAACAACGTAAAGTCCTTGTTATAGAACATATTTCTAACCATCATAATGCCAACAATGCATTATAATTTTGGGCGCAAAGCTAATGCTCCCCCGAATCCGTGCATCCATGCATCATTTTCATATGACTAAGGCTCCCCCTTAGTTTGCGCATCCGAACACTTTCACCAACAATCATCAAAACATCTTCATAAAATCATTAGAAATAGAATTATGAGAACTGAACACCACCGTAGATACCAAACAAGACGAGATGTTCGAACAACATCAAGAAATTTCGTGCCGAAGAGAGTCGACCCAAACCGTAAAAATGTCAAAGAATCGACATACGCGGTTTTCCGTGCATACCAGATATATGCGACCGTGTTTCGTAAAACCCGTATCCAATACCATCTTCTATATTTTTAAATCCGTATCTGATCCTCTTGTGAGAAAAAGACAAAGGTTCAGCCTTCTTCTCGAGATATTTGAATGCTTCCCCGGACTACGTATAGATAGAACAAGGTAGTTGTGTCTTTAAGCGTCATCCAACGGTTGTAGCATAAGCACATTAGTAACCAAGCCTTCGCATTCTTTGCATCATCAATACAATCTTTCCAAGAGAGATTATCACACCGTAACAACATCTTCAAATATGTGTCAAGAAATCATCCATGTGGTCCAATATCATCAAGATCTTCAAGATTTAACATGAAGTAACATATGTGCAAAAGATCTCAACCATAGTAACAAACTCGCATGATCTATTCTATTTCGAATCAAACGACATCCAACTCATCCATGTGTGAGCACAAAAGATACTTATCATCAACTGTGGCTCAAAATCTCATCATAATAAACCATGTACCAAGTCATCATCATTTGAGCAAGTATATCACAAAAAACCAAAGAATAAGCAACATATCGTCAACAATGCACTATTAGTATTCAACCCATCGCTTTCCCCGAACCAAAGGTTCTTCAATCTCAGCAACTCAATACGTTCATCAGTAAGTCATCAGCAACAATCTCTCGCATGAACTCTTATCTCCAAATTATAAGACTTTCATTTCAACAATGAATACTTTTTCATCAAAAAAGCTTAACAGACTCATCCATAATTCTCTTCAACATAAGAAACCAAGTATCATATCATCATTATTATAGAACCGAGAAAAAAAGTAAGTCGATACGCAGTCAATAATACAGTTATAAATAGTCGAATGATGCTCGAACCTCTCGCTCCGCATCTTCATTTATCATATAAATTCTCTTATCATCAATGCATACGCGACCGTGTCCGCGGAACTTGCGTGTATACGCGACTTTGTTTAACGAACCCGCATATGGAAAGTGAAGCATAGAGTATTTTCACATTCCTTCATTCCCCGAACTTGTACTTCCCGTACTTTTCTTTCTCATATCATGTGCTCGTCGTAAATACATATAACCGTAATAGTCAAATCAATCATGAGAGTCATCATACATTGCTTCCCCCGTGACGATACATTACTAAATCTCATAATGTATCCCACATCATTCCCGCAAATAATAAGATAAGTAAGTCAAGCGGATGACTCAGTGAGGGTCGACCCCTACGTTTGTGATTGGTCCTCCTTCTTTTTTCCAAATTTGCTTGAACTTCCTAACCGTGTGTCGAAAATTGTCCACTTTCTCGTATCCGTTCAACTCGCATTCCTTTCTACATGTCCACACTTGTTACAAGAATAACATCTCATGTGTCCAGAGAGATAAGCATAGGAATCATAATGAGTATTTCTTTAATCTTCCTCTTTTTACAATCACCGTTTATGTCCATACTTGTTGCATGAAAAACAATATACTCTGAAGAAACCAAAGTACCTATTTGTGTAGAATCTCGTTTGTTCTCAGGATCAAAACAATCACCGCAATTGGTTGCAACATGTCCAAAATTATGACATCTAAAGTATTCAACATTATTGAATGATTGAGAATTCATGACTGTTGGTTGACATTTTGTTTCTTTCAACACTTCATATTTGCATTGACTTCCTTGAATCATTAGCATTCCCTTGTGAACTAGATTCTCCTTCTAATCGTTTCATGAAACTCAAGACCAAGTTTAATAGAAGGAGACATTTGATTACTAAGAATGTTGTCCAAAATTTTTTGAACTATCTTGGAACCTCAACAATTTATCTTTTTTCTTCTAGTTTACCTTTGAGAATTTACCTAACCTCCAAGCCTTGGCATTGTTTTCCATGCTTTTCCTTCTCTTCCTTCTTCTACTTGATCATTCAGCCTCAAGATTTCTTCTAACTCATTATCTTGTTCCTCAAATACTTGTAAAAGTTCTTCATGCTCCTATATAATTCTTCTTTGACAGAGATGATTTTCACTTTTAAGTTCTTCATTTTTCTTATTTGATTTCTCCGCATTTACTTTGAGAGTGAGGACTTTTTTTCAAGTCTTCCGCAGATTTTCATGCATTTCTATCTCTGTTTCATTCTAGAGATCATATCTTTGTAGATAGAATCTCTTATCAATTTCTCTATGTTGTTCTTCAACTTGATCTTAATAGCTCTCTCAGATCCACAACATTATTTTCAATTTCTTCATCATTGCATGCACAAGAAAGTGAATCACAAGAACAACTATCAATACCCGATTTATCTTCTTCATTTTTCCTCGCCGCATGTTTTCTTCGAGACATTCCTTTCGCAGCCTTCTTCTTTGCTTCTTTCCCATTGCGACGGATCTCCTTCTTAAGTGATCGTTTCTGCGTAAGAACCCGTTCGATACCAATTGTTAAAAATACCGAGAGTGTAACCGCATTTTCTCGCATATTCAAACTTTTACTTTTTCATGCTCCAAAACCCATACGCTACTTTGTTGAAGCTAACCAGTGTATACATGACGCGGATATCCTTCATAAAACGCGCGTATACACAGAGATCTAATTATGCCATTAATTCTTCACTTATATCATTCCATCATTCATTCATTAGATGTTCTATAAACAAGAACATGTGGCAAGAAGAATAATAAATCATCACACATAAGCATCACACATGAACACCAAGATTTTTTTAAGTGGAAACCCAAGATCAGAGGAAAACCACCGGGCTTCAGCTTGCTCACCTTCAATATTTTATTATAGAGAAAACATCTTACAACATATGTGTCAGGCAGACTTCTACCAAAGACGTTGTGCACCCACCTACGTCGTTTACTGCCACCTCTCCGGAAGGGAGCTCCAACCCCCGACTCGTTTACTAGCCTCTCCCGGAAAGGAGCTACGACCCCGATCTCGTTTACCAGCCTCACTCCGGAAGGGAGCTACGACCCCCCCGACTCGTTTACTCGCCTCACCGGAAGGGAGTCAAGCAACCCCCGACCGAAGGCTACAACCCCCGCACCTCTATGGACCACGTTTCATCAATTTTCACACTCTGATCCAAAGCTTCCTTTTAGGACACCACTGTTGTGCCACATTTAATTAGTATTTTCGACCGGACCCACTCCATACTTTTAAGCATTACCAACCATGAAATAGATATATATAACTCACCTGATGTATATTTCAAAGAAACCAAATAACAAATCGTACATTTTCTACCACGTACTCAAGAAACCCTAGTTTGCATATGCGCTTCCCTTTCACCGATGTCGTGTATATACGCGCTTCCGTTCACATAAAAACTGCCGTATACTTCCGTACATATTATAGATCCAATTTACTTGCGCATACATGCTTTCCGCCGAGGCCGTGTATATACGCGTCTTCTGGCGAACTAGCGTATGGTTCTTCGACTTTTATGTCTTTGCACTTACAACGTATACATCACTTCCCGCATTTTGCCCTTACGCTTCTGACAGATGTTCGCCATATCTCGCATCTAATCATTCCATAAACAGATCTAGCAAATACGTGGCTACTGGGGATCTAGATCCCCTTCTTCATCATTACAGCATCATACATTCGTATCTATCATTCAATCAGAACCCTTTCCATTCGTATATCCTTCGCAGAGAAGTATTCATTCAAGCTCGACATCTTGCACCCACGCTCATGATTTGCACAATGAATTTCTTTCTTTATATAGGTTTACCCTTTTTCAATACCATGAGCTCCTTTTTCAATACCATGAGCCCAAAAACTACATTACTTCCGATGGTATTCTGACTGGCCATTAGACTTAATCATTAACAATAATGGCCAATACCATGGTGGTTACCGGTTTTTCACTTTATGAGCGTTTTGCCCATACGCGATTTGGAACGTTGTTTCCACGTGCATACGCGACTTCCTTAGTCAAATCCGTGTATGCCTTGAGACATACTTTTCACCATAGATTTAGCACATGCCGAATTTCTTCATTGCCTTCGTACTCACTCGTAGATACATCGACTTAGTTCATCAAGACATATTCTATCAGCACAACTCTATCAAGTAAGTTGTCATCATCTTCATCAAGTGGGTTTCCATTCAAGGACAACACTTAGCATAATATTGCTAACAAACATCATTTCATATCAGATTTACATCATTTACCAAGTCCATCAGGTCAAGAATAACTTCATTAGGTGGTTTGCCATCAAGGAAAACACATGTCAACAGTCTCATGTCTTCATCTTCATTCAGTGGGTTGCCATCAAGGACAACACTCTGCATCATATCGCCAACATGAATGGGGAAGGCCATTCACTGCAATCCACACCAACTCAGTGGGTGGAATGACCTCTCCAACTGCTGCCAACTCATCTCTCACATTAAAATCTTTGGGGAGACATCCACCGCACTATCAAGAGCAATTTATCCTAATGTTTTCAGCCTTCTCCTTCGTGACCATTTTCCGGTTCTCATTTGTACTTTGTAGAGATTGGACACGTCGTCCACCTCTCATGGGCAATCTCTCTCTCTCTCACTTATAGAATGCAATGGTCTTTGACTCCCGTCTGTAATCAATCTCTCTTACCCTTGTTGTTCTTTTTATTATATGCACTAACCGAGTAAAGATCGCAGGCACAACAACAAGGTTCCTCTCGTGTGGTATGCACCATGATGTCTCGACTTCCGCTCTCAAAGATACTCACATTCTCTCCTTCCAAACGCTCACCGTGTTCATCCAACCTATCCTCCACCTTCGTCAATCCCAATGACATCCCCCGTCATTCTTAAACCGAAAAAATAGTAATCGCTTAGTAAAGATAAAACTGTTGCTCAGGAAAAATCGCCTTGCTGAATTTCGAGTGAAAACGTTGTGTCGTATTTTTCTCCTCGTCGTCCCAACCGTACTTTCAACACCTTAAAGCTTCGATACTCATGTAGAAATTTCTTGTTTTCCCACTCGGTTTTCATTTCACCTTTATTTTTTTAGTTAAATGCCCTTTCCCATATCCTTACATTCAACAACAGAAAAAATAATTTTTATTTAAAACACAAATTTCGGGAAAATTTACGGCACGTCGTGAAATGCGTAAATAAAAAATCAACAAGCATAAACAAATATTCAACACATTTAATGACCGATATTTTGGTCAACATGACCCCGGAAAAACCCCCTACAACTCTTGGGGAAACTGGGCCGAAAGCTTCTCTTTATTTTTATGAATATTGCTTACGTTGAAACAAGAAAAACTCGTAAAATTTAGTAACCAATTTGGCGTACTTATTCGATTTCTTGCTTGCATGTACTTTGAAATTGTGCCAAATCGCTGACAATAGAAAACAAAATTTATGACCTTAGGACAACATTAAATGTTGCATGCCCACCTCGAGAAGTGTGCCGTAACAACTATACTTTGTCGTACGCATCAGACAGATTAGACAAAGAACTCTCTCGAATCCGTGCCAAAAACTGGCCGTGCCGTCGTCCTCTTCCTCGATTTTTTGTGCCGAAAATGATAGCTACCCTCTTCCTTGAAAAATGTGTTCGGGAGAAGTTTCGGAGTGCATGCTTGCCGCCGTACCCTCTTCCTCGATTTTTGTGCTCTCACTTAGAAACACTCGCTTCTCCTTTGCCGTATGGATTTTTCGCCTCGTATGTGTGCCAATAAATGCCGGCTATACTTTTGTCGAAATTTCTTCACACGTTGCCCTCCTTTTTCTCACCGCCGTAAAAATCTCTAGCTCTCCTTCTCTCCTCTTCTCCCAATCTCGCTCATGAAAGAATGAACGACCTTTTCTTCCTTTCCTCCTTTAATCTAACTCTAAGTGACTTTTGGGGAATCCCTAAATCCAATGGTCGAAATAGATTGAGACTAAAATAGATTAAATGCTCATTTAAATCTCACTTTCTATTTTTTTAATTCACCCTAATTTTTAATAAAGACTCACTTAGTCATTCATTTCCTTAAAGTCATTTTCTTAATTTTACATTGACTTTATTAAAGTCACTTTAAAATTAGACTTTAGTAACTTTATCATTTAAAGTCACTTTTAAATTAGACTTTAGTAACTTTATCACTTAAAGTCACTTTTAACTTAGATTTGACTTTATAAAATTATAAAGTCACTTTAGGAGAAAAATCAAAAATCTTTTGGACACTTTTCCCTAGGCCAAAGATCAAAGCCTTAGGGAACCACATGTCCTCCGGTAACCAAATTTCAACATCCATGAACCAAGACTACTGGTCAAAACTTCTAATTGGATGAATTGGTGATTTGAAGCATGTAATTTATTATTATTATTATCCAATTTTAAGGTCATGACTAAACCAGACACCAAATTGGTGTATGAGACTTGTTTGTGGGACAAGGGACCCACCTCCACCATAATAAAACAAACACAAGCCTAAGATTGACCACACTCTAGTTTCTCCATTCTCAAGCATCGAGTAATCAAATTTATTGTATACTTCACCAAAATCGCACTTGTCCAAAGCTCTCCAAATCTCATTATCTGCTAAACTTTTCCTAAGGATCCAAATTATTTCTTATTTCTCCAAACATTGTTAATTCTTGGGAATAATGCTTAATTTGATTCTAGTTCATGGATACTATTGTCGAGATGTTGATCCTGTCATCCTTTGATTCCACAACAAATGATTGAATGAGAGAGATTTGTTTACCTTCGTCCATCATTAACGCTCTTGCACCTCTGGGTGAGTGCATGTAAGGCTCAAGAGAAAAACAACAAGATGTGGCCCATAATGCACTCCGCAAATCAGATAGATCTACTGTTTCAGATCAACAAATTGGATTTGCTTTACAATTCTTCCATGATCACCCTGGCTCGGTGGAATACGTGAATATTTCATTATTCTCTCCATTGAGATAATCTTGGTCTCCACAAACAAAGACATCATGTTACCCGTGTTTGTATCATGTTTAGATTTATACCATATGTTATTGTCAACCTTGCAATGTTTGGTCTAATTACATTCTGTGCAAGTGAATGAGGAACACCAAAGAGAATGTAATATCACCAATTTTTTGATTTTTCATTTAACAAGATTAATGAAGTTTACTGTTAGGAGTGCCAAGCATAGCACAATTTTGTAACTGGGCATTTGAGACATTTTTTGCACATGGACTTAGTAGAAATAGAAAATATCAAACTTTGTGGGAATGTGGGGGCTAATTCTCTAGGCATAATTGATTTTAGGAAAGGAGATCAAAATATTTTAAGGGGAGAGACCCCCAAGGAAAGGCGAAGCAACAATTATAAATAGAGGGTTGAAGGCAACATTGAGTAATTTTCGATAATTTGTCATTTTACACGTTGCTCAAGTTGTTCAACCGAGTCATAGGTGATGTTTAACACCAGAGGTTTCCAAAGGCAAATCTCACCATCTTCTCTTCGGCGTAACCACAAGTGCCACTCTAGGGAGGCAAGTTCTGCCTAATCTTTGGTAGTTGGGAGGATACCACACATTTCGAGTTTAGGCGGGATGCGGGGAAAGGACCCACACGGAGTTCTTGTTGGAGAGTGGTGTCGGAGATAGGGGCTATCTCTTATCATTGAAGCATTCCTTGACCAAATTCCAAGAAAAAAGAGAAGGATTTACACAGGCGGGGAGGTATTTCCACGACGGTACAAATTTTTGGAGCGGGGCTGCATCATGCTTGCCCGGAACCATGCGATTTTCGTGGGGGCAGAACACCCTCTTCTTCGATGGACCACAAGTGCCACCCCGGGGGAAGAAAATTCTACTCATCTTTGGTAGCTAGGAGGATATCACACATTTATGGTTCAAGTTGGGACGCGGGAAAGGAAATTGTGGGGGATTTTCTACCATTTTGGTGCCAACTCGACGAGAGTTTATAGGAGCTAGGGAAATTGGGCCAAAATGTACGAGGTCAACATTTGGCCAATTCCTTCGTGGGTTTTTGTGGGTTATTGGAGCAGAACCTAAGGTTAATTTCCCGAAATTTTTACGGAACGCAGGGCCAGGGCCCTAACAACCATTGTTCCCGATC
Organism: Pinus albicaulis; assembly: GCA_034641835.2. Lineage (NCBI taxonomy): Eukaryota > Viridiplantae > Streptophyta > Pinopsida > Pinales > Pinaceae > Pinus > Pinus albicaulis. Next base: position 10,179,232 of record MU968403.1, on the reverse strand, counting down.
AGTGCGATTTTCAGGTCAACGTAGAGATTGTTGGGGACAACCACATTGCATGTTAGAGTAGCGATTTCATCACATGGGCATTGTTAGGTTTCCTTGAAACTAAGACCAAGTGCATGCTTTCCTGATCTTACCTTTGTACCCAACATTTATATTAATAAAATGGCTCGGCTCGGCACAATTAATGGATATTTCTTGGTGTTTAATGTGTTATAAATTATGCGTGTTTGTTTTTACTATGCTTGGTTTGCTTATCATTGTAAATTTCCATTAGGAATATTACAATAGTATGAAAGCATAATCTTGGCAGTGTGGGGGGCTAGCAAGATCATGAAGGTGTTAGACTCACATGCACGGTGATTGGTGAGCTTATAGACACTCCGATGATGCAAAAAGGGGAAAGTACACAAGGGCTCTTGGAGGGGGGGTTGATGAGCGTGAGAAGCCAACGATTGGCTTGTGAAAGGGATTGAGGAGAGTACAGGGTTGTTTTGGAATTAGATTGGGGGAAATCGTGGGTGATTTTCTAGCATTTTGTGGAGGAGCACGCCCAACATGTTGCTACAAGTAACGGTTGCATTGTGTGGAGGAGGGCTAAGCATTTTGAGGTCAATTTTGGAGCGGCGGAGCTAGAGCGAAGCCCTTTATGCAGGTTTTTCTGGGTTTTTGACAAGGATCTCAGAAATAATTTGGCATAATTTTCTGGGTAGATTTGTGGGGTCAAACAAGGGTCTTAACTCAGCCAACAACTAAAAGAGCTAGGGGGAAATTGAGCCGAAATTCCGAGGCAAAGCCAATAATTGGCTTGTGAAAGGGATTGAGGAGTTGGGGTTGTTTGAAATTAGATTGGTGGAAATCATGGGTGATTTTCCAGCATTTTGGTGGAGGAGCAAGTTGAGCATCTAGTTGTGGAGGAGGGCCAAGATCAATTTTGGAACGTCAAAACTAGAGCAAGCCCTTCTTTTTTCTTTTTTTTTTTAAATCTTGGTTTGTTTGTTTATTTTTTTATTTTTAGAACGTCGAAAGCTAGAGCCCTTTTACGGGTTTTTTTTTTTTTTTTTTTTTTTTTTTTTTTAAATCTTGGTTTGTTTGTTTATTTTTTTATTTTTGGAACGTCAAAACTAGAGCAAGCCCTTTCTGGGGTTTTTTTTTTTTTTTTTCTTTAAATTTTGGTTTGTTTGTTTATTTTTTAATTTTTGGAACGTCAAAACTAGAGCAAGCCCTTTCTGGTTTTTTTTTTTTTTTTTTGAATCTAATCTTGGTTTTTTTTTTTTTTTTTTTTTGAAATTTAGTTTATTTGTTCTTGTATTCTTATTTATTTGTTTGGTTCTAGGTTTTTGACAAGGAGCTCATAAATAATTTGGCAGAATTTTTTAGGTAGATTCGCTTGGTCAAATAGGGGTTCCATTTCCGGCCCGAACATGGCCCAAATTTAGGGGGGGGGGTGGTGAAATTCGAGGTCAACGTTTGGCGATTCCTTCGTGAGTTTTTGTGGGTTATTGGAGGAGAGCTTGAGGTTAATTTCACGGAATTTTATGAGCACCCAAGGAGACCCTAACAACCATTGTTTGCGACCAACGAGTACGGTTTCCTTGGGTTAGCGGAGAGATTGTGGGGGACAACCACATTTCATGTTAGAGTAGTCGATTTCATCACCTGGGCATTGTTAGCTTGCCTTGGGAAAGCCTAGGTGCATGATTTTTCATCTTACCTTTGTACCCAAAATTTATATTAATAGAATGGCTCAATTCACACAGTTTATGAAGATTTTTGGGTGTTTAATGTGTTGTAAATTTTGTGTGTTTGTTTTTTTTACTATGCATGCTTTGCTTATCATTGTAAATTTCCATTAGGAATATTATAGAGAATGCAAACGCAAGATTTGATAGTAAATCCATCAGAATACAAATCCATGCATTGGCCCCACAACATTGTGGAGACTAGGTTTGGTATACATATCAATCAACTAGAGATTTCTCTCCATGACCCCAAGACTCTGAGTCGAAACTTCTAATGGTCGTGCAACTCCGGAAGAGATTGATTCTCCAAAGGTGCACGATTGGGCTCTATAAACTAATGACAACCGAGCCACTTGGATTGATATGTAATATTAATGATACCATATACAAGTTGAACCTTTGGTATAAACAGTATGAATACACATAACGAGAAATAAAGGAACGGACTACACAATGATCCCCAAAAGTTGTATGAATGCAAAAACCAAAGCTCCTAGTTGTGTAGGAATCAATGTGTCCATTGCACTCTGATTAGTTGATGCCTGATTCAATAGTCACCCAAATGGAGTTGCATCAATTTTGTAGATTGCTAAAAAGTTGATTGTCAGTTGTGTTCAAGTCCAACCAAAGAAAGAAGCACAAAGCTCAAAAGAACACATGAAGAGCTTCTAAATTTCAAAGCAACATAAACAAGAATGAGAAGGGAGTTTCTAACAGGGGAACTCTCATTTTCTTTTGTAGGGGTTGCCCATGCCACCCAATAGTTACTAATTATTTGAAGTAGCTAAAATATTATTTGGGCCATTAGTATTATAGGTATCAAATTACCATTATATGCAACAATAATGTAAGACCAATATATCGACATGTTTCCCATCTTCCTCTACGTCAACTCCTCCCCATAGCTTAAATGTATTCACCTCTCTGGAATTTGAGATGCACAGAGCCAAAATGGAGAAGCAATAACTCTGCATACTCAAACAAGCCATATTAACAAGGGCTTATACACTACTGCTTGCTACCCAACAAAACCGAGTGTTAAATATACAAGCACTTGCTCCAACTTTATATTATGTTGGTTCAAATTTTCTGCGAGCATGAGAATATTTACATTGTCCTCTCAAGATCAGATTTAGACATCCATGAAAGCGGTCCAACATTCGCGGGCCGGACCCGTTTGTGTTAAATGAGTTAGTGCTCTACCAAGCCACTAGAACCCAACCTTTTGAGTTACATACGAGTAAATTGGCATGGTTGGTTGCCTTTTCAAAACAATTATTCTTGCATTTTCTATGCGGCTTCATGGAGAAAAATCCACAAAGCCTATAAAATTTTCTAATTTCAGATTGTTGTTGACAATGCGGTTGTTTGTGCTAAAATGAAATGTAGCACACGTTAGATTTCATTACGCCTTAATGTTATTATTTCCATTGTGTTTTTGTTTGTCCTAGAAGAAAATTTAACGGGTCTAGTTTTCTTTTGGCATGCACCTTGTTTTTACGGTAATATGCTTGTTTTTCTACTAAAAGTAAATCTAGCACATGTTAGATTTATTTCACTTTTCAATGTTGCTATTGAGAATGCCTTGTGTCTATGATAAATCTAGCACAAAATAGATTTATTTTGCTGCAATGTGCTTTTGGAAATATACTTGTGTTTTTCTTGAAAGTAAATCTAACACGAGGCTAGATTTCTTTAACTGCCATGTTGTTATGTGCTTATGTTTTTGCTATAGGAAAACTTAGCATGGGTTAGATTTCCTTCACCTTGAAATGGTGTTATCGACAATGTGTGCTTATTTATGCTAGAAGGAAATATATCCTCATTATACTTTTTCTTCTTATGATATTTGTTATTAATGATACACTTTCATTTATGACGAATGAAATCGGCACGTGTTAAATTTCTTTTGATTGATAATGTTGTTGTTAGAAATAAGCGTGAGTTTTCTAAAAGTAAATATAACACATGCTAGATATTTTTTTGCCTTACAATGTTTGGTATGTGCTTGTGTTTGTGTTACAAGGAAATTTAGCACGTGTCGGAATTCAACTTGCAAAATGTTTATTGACAATGTGTTTGGGTTTGAGCTAGAAGGAAATTTAGCACGCGCTATATTTGTTTCAGAATGCCATGTTGTGGTTGGCAATCTAGTTGTTTGTGCTAGAAGGAAATATGCTAGATTCTTTGACCTTGCAATGTTGTTATTGGAAATATGCATGTGACTATGTTAGAAGGAAATTTAGCACATGTTAGATTTCTTTTCTTACTTGATGTTTCCCTTGGCAATGTGCTTTAGCTTGTGCTAGAAGTAAATTTTCATGTGTTAGATTTATTTAACCCTATAATGTTGTTATGTTCTTATGTGTGTGCTAGAAGGAAATCTAGCACGCCCTAGATTTGTTTCATCTTATAATGTGCTTGTGTTGCGCTGTAAGGAAATCTAGCACATGTTAGATTTCCTTTGCCCTATAATGTTGTTGTTGTCAACATGCTTGTTATTTTGCTAGAATTAAATCTAGCATGCACTAGAATTCTTTCACCTTATAATGGGTTTGTGTGCTTGTCTTTATGCTAGAAGGAAATCTTACAAACATTAGATTTCTTTCACCTTATAATTTTGTTATTGGCAACACACTTATGGTGGGGCTAGAAGGAAATATAGCACACATTATGTTTCCCTCACCTTTGAATGTCATTGTGTTTGTGATAGAAATAAATCTATAGCATGCACTGTTCTTATTTTGTCCTTCAATGTTGTTATGTGCTAGAAGGAAATATAGCACGTGTTAGATTTATTTCAATTTGAAACGTGTTTGTGTTTGTGTTGGAAAGAAAATTGATGCACGTTAGATTTATCATACTCTACAATGTTGTTGTTGGGAACATGTTTGTATTTGTAGTAGACATGTTTGATTTGTGGTCACATTGACTATGTTAGAAGGAAATTTAGCACATGTTAGATTTCTTTTCTTGCAATGTTGTTATTGTCAATGTGCTTTAGCTTGTGCTAGAAGTAAATTTTGCACGTGTTAGATTTATTTAACCCTACAATGTTGTTATGTTTGGGTTTGAGCTAGAAGGAAATTTAGCACGCACTAAATTTGTTTTAGAATTCCATGTTGTTGTTGGCAATCTGGTTGTTAGTGCTAGACGGAAATATGCTAGATTCTTTGACCTTGCAATGTTGTTATTGGAAATATGCATGTCACTATGTTAGAAGGAAATTTAGCACATGTTAGATTTCTTTTCTTGCAATTTTGTTATTGGAAATGTGCTTTTAGCTTGTCTTTAAGTAAATTTTGCATGTGTTAGATTTATTCAACCCTACAATGTTGTTATGTTTGGGTTTGAGCTAGAAGGAAATTTAGCACGTGCTAGATTTGTTTCGGGGAATGCCATGTTGTGGTTGCAAATACGGTTGTTTTTGTCTTTGAGAAGGAAATATGCTAGATTCTTTGACCTTGCAATGTTGTTATTGGAAATATGCATGTGACTATGTTAGAAGGAAATTTAGCACATGTTAGATTTCTTTTTTTGCAATGTTGTTATTGGCAATGTGCTTTAGCTTGTGCTAGAAGTAAAATTTGCATGTGTTAGATTGATTTAACCTTACAATGTTGTTATGTTTGGGTTTGAGCTAGAAGGAAATTTAGCACGCGCTAGATTTGTTTCAGAATGCCAAGTTGTGGTTGGCAATTTGGTTGTTTGTGCTAGAAGGAAATATAATATGCATGTGACTATGTTAGAAGGAAATTTAGCACATGTTAGATTTCTTTTTTTGCAATGTTGTTATTGGCAATGTGCTTTAGCTTGTGCTAGAAGTAAAATTTGCATTTGTTAGATTGATTTAACCTTACAATGTTGTTATGTTTGGGTTTGAGCTAGAAGGAAATTTAGCACGCGCTAGATTTGTTTCGGAATGCCATGTTGTGGTTGGCAATTTGGTTGTTTGTCTTTAGAAGGAAATATGCTAGACTCTTTGACCTTGCAATGTTGTTATTGGAAATATGCATGTGACTATGTTAGAAGGAAATTTAGCACATGTTAGATTTATTTTATTGCAATGTTGTTATTGGAAATGTGCTTTAGCTTGTGCTAGAAGTAAATTTTGCATGTGTTGGATTTATTTAACCCTACAATGTTGTTATGTTTGGGTTTGAGCTGGAAGAAAATTTAGCACACGCTAGATTTGTTTCAAAATGCCATGTTGTGGTTGGAAATCTAGTTGTTTGTGCTAGAAGGAAATATGTAGATTCTTTGACCTTACTTGATGTTGTTATTGGAAATATGCATGTGACTATGTTAGAAGGAAATTTAGCACATGTTAGACTTCTTTTCTTTACCAATGTTGTTATTTACAATGCACTTTAGCTTGTCTTTAGAGAAGTAAATTTTGCATGTGTTAGATTTATTTAACCCTACGTCTTGTTATGTTCTTATGTGTGCTAGAAGGAAATCTAGCACGTCCTAGATTTGTTTCATCTTATAATGTGCTTGTGTTGTGTTGTAAGGAAATCTAGCACATATTGGAATTCCTTTGCCCTATAATGTTGTTGTTGTCAACATGCTTGTTTTTTTTACTAGAAGTAAATCTAGCATGCACCTAAGATGCCATATAATGGGCTTGTGTGCTTGTCTTTATGCTAGAAGGAAATCTTACACACATTAGATTTCTTTCACCTTATAATTTTGTTATTGGAAACACACTTATGGTGGGGCTAGAAGGAAATATAGCACACATTATGTTCCCTCACCCTTGAATGTCATTGTGTTTGTGATAGAAATAAATTTATAGCATGCATAGATTTTAATACGTCCTTCAATGTTGTTATGTGCTAGAAGGAAATATAGCATGTGCTAGATTTATTTCAATTTGAAACGTGTTTGTGTTTGTGTTGGAAGAAAATTGATCACATGTTAGATTTATTATACTCTACATTGTTGTTGTTGGAAACATGTTTGTATTTGTGGTAGACATAAGTCTAGCACTTATAGCTAAATTTCATTCACTCTACAATGTTTCTATGTGCTTGTGTTTGCGCTAAAATAAAATCTAGCACATGTTATATTTCTTTTACATTGCAATGTTGTTATTAGTAACATCTTTATGTTTAGGCTAAAAATGCGACATGTGCTAGATTTTTTTTGTTGTCTGCATTGTTGTTGTTAGAAATATTTATATGTTTGTGTTAGAATTAAATATAACACAAGCTAAATTTTCTCAACCTACGAAATGTTTTTGTGTAATAATGTTTCCATTAGAAGGAAATCTAGTATGCATTAGATTTCTTTCACCTTGCAATGTTATTATTTGCAACGTGCTTTTGTTTCGACGGGGAAGAAATCTAACTTTTGTGTTAGATTTGTTTCTTGACAATGTTGTTGTTGATATGTTTGAATTTGTACAAGAAGGAAATCTACTATGTGTTATATTTTCTTCACAATGGCATCTTATTTTTTGACAATCTAGTTATTTATGCTAGAGGAAATCTCATCACTTTGCATTGTTTTTATTTGAAAATGTGTTTATCTATGCTAGAAGAAATTTACACAAGCCCTTTAGATTTATTTTTTCTAGCATTGTTGAAAATTGGTTGTGTTTTTGATAGAAGTAAATCTAACATATACTACATTTCTTTCACCTTGCAATGTTGTTATGCACTTTTGTTTATGATAGAATGAAATATGAAATTAAGCGTTAGATTTCTTTCACCTTACAATGTTATTATTGGCAATGTGACTTTGTTTATGCTAGAAAATCTTGTGGGTGCTACATTTCTTTTTCCTTACAATGAAGTTATTGGTAATATCCCTAGTGTTTATGCTAGAAGTAAATCCAACATGTATTAGGTTTCTTTAACCATACAATGTTGTTATATTCATATGTTTGTCTTTTGTAAGGATATGTTGCATGTGCCAGTTTCCTTTTACCCTGTTGCAATGTTTATGTTGGCAAGGTGCTTATGTTTGTGCTAGAAGTAAATCTAGCACACGCTAAATTTCTTTCACCTTGCAATGTTGTCGTGAGCTTTTATTTATTCTAGAAGGAAATCTGGCATGATTAAAGTTCTTTCAACTAGCAATGTTGTTATTGGCAATGTGCTCATGTCTTTATTAGAAACAAATCTAGCATTTGGTAGAATTACTTCTAGAAAAAACACGAGCACATTGGCAACAACAATATTGCTAACAAAATTAAAAACAAATCTAGCATGCTTCATTTAATTTTGTTAGCAATATTGTTGTTGGCAATGTGCTCGTGTTTTTTCGAGTAATTCTACCAAATGCTAGATTTATTTTACCATACAATGTTCTTAAGTGTTTGTTTTTATGTTAAAATGAAATTTAACATGCGTTAGATTTCTTTCACCTTGCAACATTTTTATTGACAATGTGTTTGTGTTTGTGATAGAGGGTAATATAGAATGTTTTTTTTCACAATGCAATGTTGTTGGAAACATGCTTCTATTTGACCCATATTTCATTCTTAGACCACATATTCCATACGAGACTAGTCATTTGAGGGTTTAACATTTCTTATATTGTAACGACGATCTACATAGAAGTAATTTAAAACCTCATTGTCTTCAAAAAGCAAGGACAAATTTTGCAAGCATGGAGATGTCCTAGGAAAAATTATTGTTGCAATGTTTTTTTGGACAATGTGTTTGTGTTTGTGATAGAAGGAATTTCATCATGAAATAGATTTACTATACAATGCAATGTTGTTGGAAATCTCTTGGATGTGATAGAAAAAATTCTTCAATGTGTTTGCCTTTTTACAGTTTCTATAGCAATCTAAGAATATACATGACTAAAAGATAATTTTTGTGTAAACATGATGTTGTTGTAGTATCTACTATTGTTGTCTTTTGGTAATGTGCTTAATAATGCTTGTCTTTAGAAGGAAAGCTAGCAGGTGATAGCTTTCTTATAGAAATAATTAAAATAACATAATAAATTATTTAGGGGTGGCACCCTTTTTCTAATCAACACCATGATTAGTGATTATTGTGAGTTCTAAACTTGTTAGTGTTTTTGTTCATTTTGTTACAAATACAATGATGCAAGTAGTGGTAATATTTATAAATTCATATTTTTTTCGATAATTTGAAATTATGATAATAGTTTCTTGCTTTATTTTCAGAAACCATGGACCCTCAAGCTGGTAAATTCAAGATAGTCAAGGAAAGAATTTCACCAAATACAACATCAAAATCTTTAAATGGTATGACAATTTTAAAATTAGTTTGTACTTTGTTACAATGGTTACTTAAATAAATGATTATTGATTAATGAAGTTCATGTTATCCTTATTTTTTAAGAAAACTTGCATATCCTTTTAGCTTCTTTGCTTTTGTGCATGTGTATGAAATGAGATGTCATAGAAGATGAATTCACATTGTTTTTTAATTCATTTAATTTTTTTCACAATGCAATGTTGTTGTTGGAAACATGCTTCTATTTGTCCCATATTTCATTCTTAGACCACATATTCCATACAAAGGGCCTTCCCCAATCATTTGAGGGTTTAACATTTCTTATATTGGAACAACGATCTCACATTAGGCATGGAATAAAAATTCATTGTCTTCAAAAAGTAAGGACAAATTTCGCAAGCATGGAGATGTCCTAGGAAAGATTATTATTGCAATGTATTTTGACAATGTGTTTGTGTTTGTGATGGAAGGAATTTCATCATGCACTAGATTTTCTTCACAATGCAATGTTGTTGGCAAAGGCTTGTATGTATTGAAAAATTCTTGATGTGTTTGCCTTATGGTCTCTATAGCAAACTAAGAATATACATGACTATAAAAGATAAATTTTGTGTAAACATGATGTTGTTGTAGTATCTACTATTGTTGTTATTATTCACGGTGTTATTTGTCTCTTGGTAACGTGCTTAATGCTTGTACTAGAAGGGAAAGCTAGTAGGTGCTAGCTTTCTTATAGACACCAATTAAAAGAAATATTGTTGTTATTTATTCATAGTGTATTGTTGTCTCTTGGTAACGTGCTTAATGCTTATCTTTTAGAAGAAAAGCTAGCGAGGTGCTAACTTTCTTATGACACAATTAAAAGAACATAATAAATTATTTAGAGTGTACCCTTTCTCTAGTCAACACCATGATTAGCTATTATTGTGAGTTCTACACTTGTTATTGTTCTTGTTCATTTTGTTACACATACAATGATGCGGGTAGTGGTAGTATTTATAAATTCATATTTTCTTCAGTATTTGAAACTATGATAATAGTTTCTTACTTTATTTTCGAAACCATGAACCATGAAGCTGGTGGGAATTCAAAGGTATCATCAAAGGAAAAGGAAGTTCACAGAATACAACACCAAAATCTTTAAATGGTATGACAATTTTAAATTAGTCTTACTTTGTTACAATGGTTGCTAATAAATGATTGTTGATTAATGAATTTTGTGTAAACATGATGTTGGCTCTACTATTGTTGTAATTTATTCACGGTGTAATGTTGTCTCTTGATAACGTGCTAAATGCTTGTGGTAGAAGGAAAGCTAGCGGAGTCTTTATCTTTCTTATAGATACAATTAAAAGAACTATTGTTGTTATTTATTCACGGTGTATTGTTGTCTCTTGGTAACGTGCTTAATAATGCTTGTACTAGAAGGCTCACTTTGGTGCTAGCTTTCTTATGAGCCACAATTAAAGAACATAATAAATTATTTAGGGGTGGCACCTTTTCTCTGTCAGCTTCATGATTAGCTATTATTGTGAGTTCTACACTTGTTATTGTTCTTGTTCATTTTGTTACACATACAATGATGCAAGTAATGGTAGTATTTATAAATTCATATTTTCTTCGATAATTTGAAACTATGATAATAGTTTCTTACTTTATTTCAGAAACTATGGACCATGAAGCTAGTGGGAATTCAAAGGAATCATCAAAGGAAAAAGGAAGTTCACCAAATACAACACCAAAATATTTAAATGGTATGACAATTTTAAAATTAGTATGTACTTTGTTACAATGGTTGCTAATAAATGATTGTTGATTAATGAAGTTCATGTTATCCTTATTTTTTAAGAAAACTTGCATATGCTTTGAGCTTCTTTGCTTTGTGCATATGTATGAAATGAGATGTTATATAATATGAATTTATATTTTTAACTCATTTAATTTTTTACCATTATAAATTCTTACAAATGTTTGCGGATGCTAAGAACTATGGTACAAAATGTGAGATTCTAAAAATCTATTTATATTCATTTTCAAATAATTTGACAAAATTCTAGTATACAATTTAGAACTTAATAGATTTTGGATTTATTATTGAATAATCACCTACCAAATATTGCTATGAAAAATTGAAATACACCATGTTAGTTGGATTTTCCACATTAAAGATCCACTTTTACACAAAAACACATGCAAATAACACTAGGAGTGAGTTTTAATATGGAAACCCCATACTAGCATGGGTATTTTGCTTTTCCTAACAATTTTAGCTTTGTGATTAAGGTTGTTTAATAATATTTTGTATTAAATGCCTTCCATTTGTTTTTTGTTACATAAGCTGTGGAATCTCGTGTCCCTGAAATTCCAAGTAAAGGAGTGAAGAAAATGCAAAAAACAAGTGATATACAAAAAATGTCTCCTTCAATTGGTATGGTTGTTTTATACTTTATGTATACTCTCTTATAATTTTCTTTTTCCTAACAATTTTAGCTAGGTGATTACTTTTGGTGTCATATAGTAAAATTGCATGACACATGTACTCCTTCATTATTGTGTATGTAAAGAAAATAGTGTATTATCAAGTTAGTTAATAATATTTGGTATTTCATGCCTTCCATAATTTATTTATTTATTTATTTTTATTTTTCATAAGCTGTGGAATCTCGTGTGCCTGACAATCCAAGTAAAGGAGTGAAGAGAAAACGAAAAACAAGTGATATACAAACAACGTCTCCTTCAATTGGTATGGTTGTTTTATATTTTATGTATACTCTCTTATAAATGGTTAGGTTAGGTGGTCTTGTAAATTTTAAAATAACATTACATGACAATATTTGGAATTTTAATTTCATTTTGATTTATGCAAATAATTTTTTTATTTTTGTATGCAGAATCGGTTGGCACCAAAGCAAGTGAAATGTTACAATCATCATCTAAGAAAAAGAAAAAATCAACTCAAATGAAAGTATCAATAAAACCTTCAACTTCTACCTTTGAAATGATTAAAAAATATAACACATCTAATAAATATGAGTTTGTGCAAGATCGGTATGTCCAGATAGAAATTCCCATGAATATGTATCCTGATATGTACTTATTTGGATCCATTGATGAAAAGAACCTGAGATATTAGGAATAATTATTAATTGATATGCTTACAATGAAAATGACATTGACTTTCAAGTGGAGGTGATTAAAGAAAATGAAGTAAAATTAATTTCTTGTCAAGTGGAGTATACAAAATTTAGACCAGATTTGATTGAAGCTTCAAGTAAAAATTCACCAAATGCAATAAAGAATTCAATGTTTAAGTTGGATAACTATGAGAGTTTTGCTACATCTGGATTGAATAGTTGCATAGATTTTTTAGAACGCATCACTATAGTTCTAAGATACCGCTATGTAAGATGTAAAAAAACATCATCTGTACTTGTTTATATACAACAAAAAGGAAAACTTCTTGACAAAATACCATGTGATAAACTCGATTGTCATTTACTTTCTTTGAGAAGAGTATATTTATCTGAATTAGAAGAAAACATTATTGAAAGTGATTTCAAACCTACTACAAAATTTCAAAAATTTAGGAAAGTTGAATTTGAGACAACAAAACTTGCAGATCAATGTGATGAAATTCATGAAGCTTTCAAGCATTGCTATCTATTTTCAAACACCTTTAGTAGAAAGGTGGATGTTGTAAGATGTAGAGAAGCCCCCAAAGTGTTTAAATTGAGATCACAAGATGATTTAAAAGTTCAAGTATTAGTGAAATCATTCCTAGAGAAATTTCAAACCTCATTGCCTGATGCTCTTCTGATTCCATTTGACATCAATGAGTCTGATCCATTGGTGAACTCTATCAAAATTATAAATGAGACAGATTTAGATGCTAAGAATATCAATTTTTGGATAGTTGATGGCCAACACACCATTCAGGCAGCGAAAGAAATTTTATCAAATCCTAAATATAATGTATCTATGGAGGCGAAACAAAAATATAAAAAACGCAATGCTCGATTCTTGCGTCCATCAGTTGAACCCATTGAGGTGATTCACATTTGTTGTCAACTAAATTCTGCCAATAAGGTATTCTACAAAACTCCATTTATTGATTGTGTCCAACCAGCAAGAAATTTCTTAATTGCCAATGACAAATTAAAGAAAATGACTATTGGATGTTCCAAGACAATTGAAGACAAGGTACATTATTTTATTGTTTTTGCATTTAACATTTAAAGTCAATAATATGTGTCATATTTTCTCATATTTGTAATGAATTCTCATTAGTTTAATCCTTTTTTAATTTCATCTCTACATTGAATTTTTATTAGTTTATATGTATGATTTTATCAGGTCGATGATGAAATGTTGTGCTCCTTCTTCGATTGTCCAATTACAAATTTTTCTGATAAAAAAATTCTCTTATATCTTAATCAAGATATTTGGGATAAGTGGGACATTGTCTTTAATTGTTACCAACTACGCACATTGAAGTGTTCTCCAAGCTGACCTGATTTTGAGAACTATAAGAAGAACAGTCTACATAGTTTGACAACAGCTACTTTTTGTCCCCTTCAGGGATTAACCATAGAAGAAATTGGTTTAGTAGCAGAAAAATTATTGAATGGAACCATTTGGTTTTCTATTCCACCTAATCATCCAATAGATGCCATAAAATTAAAATATTATTGTTCTAAATTGAAAACCAACAGAACAATATTGGATGCAATGGTTGCATATTGTCAAAGTCATGATGAGAAATTGAATGATAAGACTCTTACCACATTCAATATTCTTGAGAATTATGAAATTAATGAGCTCATTATTTCCAATTTCTGCAAAACTGTGGAGGGGTCTACTTATGTGGAGTCCTTGATAGAATGATAAAAGAATCAACAAACATTCAACAGATTGACAACAATTTTGAACTTGGTTGTCATTTTGGAGGGTCTAATATTTTGTCAACACTTTTGCACTCTTTTCCATGTCAGTTGCAGCTAGTTTTACATACTAAACTTGTTGTTCTGGATACAGTGGCTTTGAAAAAAGAACCATTCCACAAGAGCTATTATATTGAATTTTTTCGATTTCTTATCAAAAAAAACAAGTTGAATGACTTTACTATAGTTCTCTTAGTATAAATTTGGTTTTGTAATGATGTACATCAAACTTTGGAGATTTCCATATAGAAATCCAAGTTCAAATATAAAATGACTACTGGAGTTTATGAATATAAGTCCCAAAATAATTATAGTTATGATATGGTTTTGACTATACATTTCTATACTTCAAAATTAAAAATGTTCGAGGCTTCAAAATACTCTCACACATTTGAAGACACACTTGATGAAAATGAGAGAGATTATGATTTCTAGATGGATTTATTGGAAAGACATCAACAATGTAGTGATGCAAAAGTGGTTATTTCTCTTTATGCGGGGGAAAATTTAATCAAGGCTTGTTGCACATAAAGAAGAAGAATTTCATGTGTTGTGAAAATAGAATCACAAAGGACAATAGTGTTGAATAGTTACAAATCTTTTCAACTATCAAACCAAGGATCCATTTGTAGTGGATTTGATAAGAAAATGTATAGAAAAGGAAAATATGCCCAAGAAATAATACCATTGAAGATAAAACTTCAGATCTTCATTAATATCAAAACCCTTAAGGTAGGGCAACACCATACATTCACTCCTTAAGGAAGGAGATCACTCCATAAGCCATGTGCTTGCCAATACAATAATCCTTGACATCTCTCAATGGAGAGTCTCTAGCCTCTATATAGGTTTCATACATGCAATACCATGGGTAGTTACGATGGGTCTCTCAATACCATACAACCAATACAATGAGCTTATCACTTTATTCCCTAGCTACATGTGGTCCCTTACATAATGTGGGTTAACCACTTTATTTATTAACTATGGCCCATTTGTTTATCATTCTTATATTCTTACATCATATTATTCCCTTGGGTACCTCCCTCTGTACCCTATATTATCCCCTCTAGGTACACTACATTACACCTCCCTTAAACATGTTTCGTCCCCGAAACATGAGAAGAACACAAATAATAAGATCCACTCAAAAGAGTATTCCATTGATACCATTCACGTGCATCCAGCCATCCAAGAGAAATGTGAACACTCGATCTAGTCGGTGCCTCGCTCGCTTGAGATGGAAGCGGGTTCTGGTGGTTCTTCTGTGTTGATGTGTTGTCAGTGGATTGTCGCACCTCTCTATGTGTCATCCAAGGGTTGTTGTCCTTGTTGCTAATTCGTTGCCACTTTGCTAGTTGTTGTCTTGCTGGATGATGTGGGTGGTGATATGTTGAAGCTTTAACTGATGTAACATCTTTCAGTAATTCCTCCATTATTGGTGATGGAGTGGTGTCTGGTTCTTTTGTTGGTACTTGCTTTGATGTCTGTGTTTGGCTGTCTACCATCAAAGGCTCATCATCTGATGTGTCTGTCTCGTTAGATATTTGTGCTTCTGCCTCCCCGGTCTCTGCATGGTTCCTAATGCAAATATCGTGTAATGTAATTTTCTTCTTTTTATACCAGAGTTTCATGAATTTATTTTGCACATTAAAATTGACAGTACCAACGGATTCCATCCAAGGGTGTCCCAAAACAACGTCCACAACATCCATATATGAAGCATAAAAATCAGAATGCAACACATACTTATCCATAGAAATCTTCAAATCTTTATAAATTTGAACATCTTCATTATCAACCTGTGTGTTTTCAATATGCTTTGCTGGAACTTGCAATTTTTTAGCCAAATTCACATTGATATAATTATGCTTGCAACTAAGAATGATAGACACAACGATGTTCTCTTTCTGAATACTTCCATGAACCTGTAATATGGAAATATTAGTAGAAAATAAGTCTTTATGGCTCTTACTATCCTTCTTTCCGGCTTGAGACCACTTGTCCAAAAGAACTTTTTCAAGTTTTTGCTCGGGAAGTTTCCTCACTAAGTTGTCAAGTGAGGTCCACCATTTATTTTCCTCATCTTTCAGATGAAGCCCTATGGAGCATATCCAAAAACATCGGTATTGAGCCTTGAGATATTGTATAAAATCTTCAATAGTAGGGCAATCATCTTTTCCTGTAAACTTCATCTTGCGAGAATCCATAAAATAAAGTAAGGGTTTTGAAGAAAATCACTTACTTTGGCAAAAATTTAACATGGACATTACTCGGTCAATATAACTCAGAATCCTTATTATAACCTGTTTTTGAAAATGGAAAATATATTCTGCATCTAATCATGTGATTGAAATCTCGATCTAGGTGCTCTGGAAACACAAATTTGCGCTGCAACTGTCCCACCGTCATAAAATTTCTTAAAAAATGACTGATTTTAAATCAGTGATAACTCCCTCATCCGGACTCCGATTTGACCAATTTGTTTTTTGAAATCGGGTGATTTTTCAAGAGGAGCTCATATTTGTAATTGATTGTCTGAAATTGTGCACTAGAATCTACTAAAAATGTCAGGAGAGCCGCCGTACACAAATTGCCGTCAGAAACATTTCTGCAACATAGCTGAATTTAAATCAGCGATATCACCCTCATCCAGACTCCGATTCGATTGATTTTTTTCTGAAATTGGGTATTTTTCGATCAGGAATCCAGATCTGATATTTATTTCTGAAAATTTTTCACCAAATTTTCCAGATCTTCTCTACAAACTCGCCGCCCAAAAATTTCCTGCAAAAATGAAAAAACAAATCTCCAAACTCTGCCCAAGAAAGTGCTCTGATACCACTTGTAGTGGATATGATAAGAAAATGAATAGAAAAGGGAAATATGCCCAAGAAATAACACCATTGAAGATAAAACTTCAGATCTTCATTAATATCAAAACCCTTAAGGTAGAGCAACACCATACATTCACTCCTTAAGGAAGGAGATCACTCCACAAGCCATATGCTTGCCCATACAATAATCCTTGACATCCCTCAATGGAGAGTCTCTAGCCTCTATATAGGTTTCATACATGCAATATCATGGGTAGTTACCATGGGTCTCTCAATACCATACATCCAATACAATGGGCTTATCACTTTATTCCCTAGCTACATGTGGTCCCTTACATAATGTGGGTTAACCACTTTATTTATTAACTATGGCCCATTTGTTTATCATTCTTATATTCTTACATCATATTATTCCCTTGGGTACCTCCCTCTATACCCTATATTATCCCCTCTAGGTACACTACATTACACCCCCCTTAAACATGTTTCGTCCCCGAGACATGAGAAGAACACAAATAATAAGATCCACTCAAAAGAGTATTCCATTGATACCATTCACGTGCATCCAGCCATCTAAGAGAAATGTGAACACTCGATTTAGTCGGTGCCTCGCTCGCTTGAGATGGAAGCAGGTTCTAGTGGTTCTTCTGTGTTGATGTGTTGTCAGTGGATCGTCGCACCCCTCTATGTGTCATCCAAGGGTTGTTGTCCTTGTTGCTAATTCGTTGCCACTTTGCTGGTTGTTGTCTTGCTGGGTGATGCGGGTGTTGATATGTTGAAGCTTTAACTGATGTAATATCTTTCGGTAATTCCTCCATTATTGGTCATGGAGTGGTGTCTGGTTCTTTTGTTGGTACTTGCTTTGATGTCTGTGTTTGGCTGTCTACCATCAAAGGCTCATCATCTGATGTGTCTGTCTCGTTAGATATTTATGCTTCTGCCTCCCCGGTCTCTGCATGGTTCCTAATGCAAATATCGTGTAATGTAATTTTCTTCTTTTTATACCAGAGTTTCATGAATTTATTTTGCACATTAAAATTGACAGTACCAACGGATTCCATCCAAGGGTGTCTCAAAACAACGTCCACAACATCCATATATGAAGCATAAAAATCAGAATGCAACACATACTTATCCATATAAATCTTCAAATCTTTATAAATTTGAACATCTTCATTATCAACCTGTGTGTTTTCAATATGCTTTGCTGGAACTTGCAATTTTTTAGCCAAATTCACATTGATATAATTATGCTTGCAACTAAGAATGATAGACACAGCGATGTTCTCTTTCTGAATACTTCCATGAACCTGTAATATGGAAATATTAGTAGAAAATAAGTCTTTATGGCTCTTACTATCATTCTTTCCGGCTTGAGACCATTTGTCCAAAATAACTTTTTCAAGTTTTTGCTCGGGAAGTTTCCTCACTAAGCTGTCAAGTGAGGTCCACCATTTATTTGCCTCATCTTTCAGATGAAGCCCTATGGAGCATATCCAAAAACATCGGTATTGAGCCTTGAGATATTGTATAAAATCTTCAATATTAGGGCCATCATCTTTTCCTGTAAACTTCATCTTGCGAGAATCCATAAAATAAAGTAAGGGTTTTAAAGAAAATCACTTACTTTAGAAAAAATTTAAAATGGACATTACTCGGTCAATATAACTCAGAATCCTTATTATAACCTGTTTTTGAAAATGGAAAATATATTTTTCATCTAACCATGTGATTGAAATCTCGATCTAGGTGCTCTGGAAACACAAATTTGCGCTGCAACTGTCCCGACGTCATAAAATTTCTTAAAAAATGACTGATTTTAAATCAGTGATAACTCCCTCATCCGGACTCCGATTTGACCAATTTTTTTTTTGAAATCGGGTGATTTTTCAAGAGGAGCTCATATTTGTAATTGATTGTCTGAAATTGTGCACTAGAATCTACTAAAAACGTCAGGAGAGCCGCCGTACACAAATTGCCGTCAGAAACATTTCTGCAACATAGCTGAATTTAAATCAGCGATATCACCCTCATCCAGACTCCGATTCGATTGATTTTTTTTTTGAAATTGGGTATTTTTCGATCAGGAATGCAGATCTGATATTTATTTCTGAAAATTTTTCACCAAATTTTCCAGATCTGCTCTACAAACTCGCCGCCCAAAAATTTCCTGCAAAAAATGAAAAAACAAATCTCCAAACTCTGCCTAAGAAAGTGCTCTGATACCACTTGTAGTGGATATGATAAGAAAATGTATAGAAAAGGGAAATATGCCCAAGAAATAACACCATTGAAGATAAAACTTCAGATCTTCATTAATATCAAAACCCTTAAGGTAGGGCAACACCATACATTCACTCCTTAAGGAAGGATATCACTCCACAAGCCATATGCTTGCCCATACAATAATCCTTGACATCTCTCAATGGAGAGTCTCTAACCTCTATATAGGTTTCATACATGCAATACCATGGGTAGTTACCATGGGTCTCTTAATACCATACATCCAATACAATGGGCTTATCACTTTATTCCCTAGCTACATGTGGTCCCTTACATAATGTGGGTTAACCACTTTATTTATTAACTATGGCCCATTTGTTTATCATTCTTATATTATTACATCATATTATTCCCTTGGGTACCTCCCTATGTACCCTATATTATCCCCTCTAGGTACACTACACCATTAGCTTCTTGGAAAATTAAGGTACTATAGTTTCTTTGTTGTTTCTCTTATAATACTTTGGATACTATTTTGGTCAAATTTCTTAATTGTCAAAATGTTTACTACAATGACTAATGATGGGGATTCTAAAACAAAAGGAATGATGAAAGTGAAGCAAACAAATAATCAATATAGTGCACATGATGTCAAACAAATTTAGAGATGGGAAATAGGAGGAGAAGATGTTATTATATCAAAGACATAATTTGTTTGGTTACTGCTTTGGGTTACTTTTTTAATTAATTTAATTTTCATATTTATAACATTTTTACGTTCATTATAGGGAATTATGAGGAAGAAAGGAAATTAATCAAGATATCGACTATAAAGCCTATGGAGATAGAAATAGGTATTACTCTCTCTCTCTCTCTCTCTCTCTCTCTTATATATAGGTGATTGATGCTTTATTCATTGTCACAATTTATAACATTTTTTATGTTTATCATGCGACAAGCAAGGAGAACAAAAACATTGATCAAATGCATGAAACATAGCTAATAAAGCAATGATATCATATTAGGTAGTTACGAACTTCTGTTGTTTATTCTTTTGTTTGTTTTTTTATTCAATTAATAATTGTCACAATTTATAACATATTCGTTGTACATTATAGAGACAAATAATGAGAACGTAAGACAATAATCCGATGATTGAGAACAAAGTTAATCACAAGAAATAAAATATAATATCAGTACTTGTAATTCTCCCATTTATTTCCTTATTATTTAACATTTTATTCATTTTCACAATTCAAACTATTTTATATGTTTAATGTAAAGACAAATAAAGAGAACAAAAACGATGATGAGGTGCAAAGTTATAATTATGAACATAATGCCATATCAGGTACTTATTACTTCCTTTTTTATTTTATTTTTATTTTATAGTTATTATTATTATTCTTCAAATTCTAATGCTTCTATACCATAACGTTGTATATATTTATTATAGGAACAAATAAAAATAATAAAACTAACAATCTAAAATATTGTCAAAAGTAAAAGGTGTGTATTTTTTTAGGTTACATCGAGCATGATTTTCTTTAATTGCTTAATTTTGTATTGAATATATATTTTATTACATAATTTGATCATATTTAACCTAAGATTTAATATTTTTTAACCTGTGTTCCGTGGAAGATGATAAAAGAGAAGATTACTTACTCCTATAGGTATTCAAAAGAACACTATGGTAAGTGTATTGTTTTATATTTTTTAGTACTTCGTAACAAGAATAAAATGGTTTGACTAGACTATTTTTATTTAGAATACGCCAAATAACCGAAAAGAAATTAGTTATTCTTGAATTAAGGGACATTTTTTACCATAGTATCGATGATGAAGCAACAAAAAATGACATACTGTGGAAATGGGAACCGATGCGGTATTACAAAATAGAGAAAAGTTATTTTTGTGATTCATCCACATGCAAATACATTTTTTTGAAATGTGTTTCAAAAATGAATACTTGGAAATTGCAATTTGACGATGCTCTTCAAAAACAAAACAACACAACAAGAGTTCTAAAAAAGTCCTTTTTCTAAAAATACAAGATAAACTTGTGTTTATGTGGACCTGCTTTCGCAGTGTAAACCAAAAAAGGGACATATGTCATCGAAATCCAAAAAGGTATACACACTAAATTGAAAAGCGTAAAATGCATACCTAATATGATGCAAACTACTACTATTATAGTGGATTGTTCTTACTCGAGAATGCAAGGAAATCCAAAAAGAAAATGTGATCCTTGCCCTCAATTCATTGAACAAATAAAGAGGATGATTGCTGATCAAAAGCTATGGAGAATGTTGATTAAATGTGCTACAATGTATGGGCTATTTTGAAGGATGTTCAACAATATCTAATAGTACCTTAAGATGATTGTCTATTTCATGTCATAATAATGTATGACATCATGAATTATTACTATATTTTGTAGCCTTTTTAAATTCTAGTTTATTTTCATTTCACAATACTAATAAAAGAATTGTTGGTTTGGTTTGGCAAAAAGTAGAACACAATAATTTTTGTTGTTCTTTATTTTTGTGAGATATTATTGTATTGATAACAATTATTGATTTGAATGGTTGTTTAATGTTTTCGATCAAAATTTCTAAGTGCTATAGAAACTTTACAATGGATTAGATTGGTATGTAGAAATTAATAGATAATTGTTCTATTTGTATTGAAACATTACAATTATTTTTTCAATTGTGGTTTAAGTTATCATTATACAAAGCTTTCTTGAAAATTAGTAATGCAAATGATGGTTCAATGCATCGTTATAAATTTTTTTATTTCATATAAGTTGGAAAAATATATTAGGATGTATGTAGCCCCAACAATAGACACATAGAATATTTACTAAAAGAAGTACCAAAAGAAACTAAAGTAGAGACCTTTGTGCGTATAACTAAGTAGGTTTGAAATTTAAAAATTGTATTATATTACATGTGGAAACTAATATATAATTAGTTTATTAATTGCAACCATTGTAATTATATCTTTCAATTCAAATTAAACAAATCATTATAAGACTTAAAATCAATGATTTAAATGGTGGTCAATGATCCTATAAGACTTGCTTATTCCAAACAAATTAAATAAAGGTATTAGGTTGTACGTACAAAGTAAACATATCATTAGTTTGTTCACTTTAATCGCTAGTAATTATAATTTTGTGATTACCGTTAATTCATAATAAATATTAACATCAGCTTTGAAATGTTAGGTTTTTATATCACTAAGCAATAAAGTGTTGGAAGTGAGATATGTTAATATCATATGTGTGGTGCATATAATGCAGGCATACAAATGAGCATCACTATAAGTAAAAATGTCACGGATATTTGAAATGGAAGGGAGTTTTCTTTCCACCGTACACCAAAGATGAACACAATTGTTATATTCAAAGAGAAGCGATTGGCGTTAGGTGATGGTCCTATTTTTTAAGGCCTTTTTCATTCAATCGTTAAAATATTGCTTAAAAATTATGATGTTGCAACATGGGACATTAAATGTCACCGACAAGTATATCCGATGAGTACTTGAAATTTCAAATATTGATATATAGGACTTAAATTCACATGGAACAGTCTCATTGTTATTTGCAAACAAAATTAGAAGTTGTGAGGACAATACAATTTTAAGGAGAAAAGTTTAACCGATGTGTATCCCAATATGGAGATAATTATGGAGAATCGAATGTATTGCTAATAGACACAACAAAGCATACTTCAATTCATCTAGATATCGATCAAACTACATCTTGATAAAAGCCTATATAGGGAAAGAGCAAGATACTTGGCTTATGCATATTTTATTCCCTTTCAAGACACTTCATCATATGAAAGAGAAACATGAGTACATTCGAATGTTCACTAGAACATGTACTTCAACAGTGATGAAGATATTTTTCTTTATAAATTTGTTCACACAAGTACATTCCAATTTTTGAATGCAATTCGAATATAGTTTTTTCCGAATCAATTTGTATGATTTTATATCTTTTGAATCTTATATGGGAATTCTTCAATTTTAATTCTTTTTAAGGAAAAAAACTTTAACTTTCTATTAATAAAAAAAATTACAATGGGAATTGTCAATTATATTATTATATATTTCTATTATTATTTATAATTATTTTGCAATGACTTTGTTGTATCAATTTTTTTTTTGCCAATATGTGTGTGTATATGTGTTCTTAAATGAATTATTTTCCATTGAAATAATCTTGTTAATGGACCATCAAGGCATGATTGTATTTTTATTGTTTCGTATTTACCTATATGAATAATACTCATATATAAAATGTGAAATGTTTTGAACAGAGCTCATTGCAAACATAAGTGCACCTATTGAATAAATTATATAATAATTTACTTGAAAAAATGCTTATTACACTATCAAGTTATTCGTGCTAATGTGGAAATGTGTCATAAGAAAATGATTTCCACCGCTTTAAGCATAATATATTTGATTTCTCAATCCATATTTTACATAAATTTATATACTTCAATCAATTAATGTCAGTAATTAAAATTATATAATACATAGAAAATCAACAACACTAAAGTTTGTTATCGACCTTTTTACCTATAAAATGCATTAATATGAGTGCATAAATGTGATATTATTGTTTGAGATAAAAATCTATTATAAATAATTTTGCATTTGTAAATAAAAACATATAATTAATAATAATGATCAAGTAAGTGTGGGCTATCAAGGTTTTATTGGACGTTATCATGTATAATTATGTCTTTGAACTTTATTTTTATTTTTTATTTTTTTTTCTTTGTATTTTTTAAATAAATTGAAATCATATCATGTTGTTTTACTTTTTTTTTTTTAAATCAACTATTTGCGTATGTAATCATCTATCCCATATAAGTTAATAATGAATCCATTTATCGACCTTTATTTGTCTACCTGGGGATTTATATTAATTTCATATTGTATTTTTTTTAAATAAAAATTCATGTAAAACAAAGCTCTTAATAAAGATGGAAAAATTAGTTAAAAACGGTTAAGTGGCCATCTAGATTAATTAAAGAGATAGATGATAGATGTTTGTATTTAAAATTTCAGACCATAAGACATTTATTTTCCCATCCATTTTAACATATTTTCATTTTCAATGCTTAAATAATTTACTTGTAATTTAAAAACAACTTAGCAGAATCCACCATGACTTACAAAGCTATTTATTGTATTCTCTTTGGTTATATGCATTAATGGAAATTTATAAAATGTGATATATTTTTGAAATGTAGCTCCTAATGTAAACAAATATATATTTTTTATAAAACAAATTAAAAGTAATGGATACTAAGTTATATGGTCTATATGAAGCCATTTACCAACTTTTATTTTCTTATCATGAAGTTTAATATAAGTGTATAAATGCGACATTGTTTTTTCTCAAATAAAACTCCATGTAAAATGAAATTTTTTCCTAACAAAACATGAAATAATTAATTGATAATGAATAGTGAGTAGATTTCTCAAATTCTCTTAAGATATTGCTAAATAAATGTATTTAAATCCTTTACAACATACACCATTTGATTTTCTCATCCCTATTAGCATTTTGTAAATTTCCATTTGTAAATAAATCATTTATAATTGAAATAATAAAAGCCAACTAGACATAAAACATGCCATATTAAATTCTATTTAGTTATATGCATTAATACAAGGTTATAAATGTATTATATTTTTTAAATAAAGCTCTAATGGTAATTAAAGACAGCATTTATTAGAAAAAATAATAATTTAAAATCAATCGATGATGAGTTCTTAGTGGTTTATTATATTTTCAATTGATAATTTTTTCTCTATCTATGCATTTTTAAATCAATTACTTTTATATACAATCATGCTACATAAGTCGATATGTTTTAAGAAACAATCGATTGATTTTTATTTACCTATCATGTGGTTTAATATGAATGTATAAATGGGAGCATTGTTATTCTAAAAGAAAACTTGTAAAAATGTTTTTTATTAAGTTATGATTTGATTAATTCTATAATGTCATGCATTATGAATATCTGTGCTCATTCAAACATGTATCACAATGAACATCTTTATTACTTCTCATGTGGTTTAATATGAATGTATAAATGTGACATTGTTATTTCTAAAAGAAAACTCTTTTGTAAAAAAATGTTTTCTATTGAAACATCATTGGATTAATTCATTCATAATGTCGAGCATTAAGTAGTCTATTCAAGCTCATTCAAGAATTGTGTCACAATGAACATCTTTAAACCTTTTTCCACCACATGACATGATTTTCCCATTAAGATTACCATTTTGTAAAAATAAATTATTAAATAAACTATTTGTAATTAAAATAATCTCATAGAAGCTAACAAGGAAGCCATTTATTGTATTCCATTTAGTTATATGTATTGATATAAGTTTATAAATGTAATATTATATTTTTCGAAATAAATTTCTAATGTAAGTAAAGATACATCTTTTACAAAACTAATTAGAATTTATTGATAATGTGGCTTCTAAGTGGTTTATTTAGATCGTGACACGGAAAATCATGTGTACAGATAAATGAATTTTAGTACACATTTAATATCTGAAATTAATATTTTAATGATAAATTATTAGTAGTTATACTAAGTATTTAATAATCAAAGAGCATGAAGACTATATAAATTTCAACTAAAATCCATATTGTGTTTCACACTTAATTATTCCCCTATTAATAATTCTTTAGTTTTTCTCCTTGGTGAAAGTACAGCATAGGTGTGAAAGTGTTAGAGTCGTCGAACACAAAATCAAACATCGATGGTTTCATTATGTTATCCATAACTATAATATATTGGATGTTAGGTATACTAATATGATTTACCTTAAATAAATTGTTTCTATATTTCTATTTTACACTCTTATCGTGAATTTATACTATTGTACCCTAACAATCCCATGTTTGACCTATTCATGGTCTCTAATCTTGCTTGACATTCCTAAATTATTTTTATCTTAAATTAAGTATTAAGTGATGATTTACAAAAGAATGAATGTTATTAAAGGCCTTGTAATAGAAAACATCCAAATTTAATGAAATATGTGTTAAGCACATGTAATCCAAACAACCTTTGTTAAAACATTATAAGCTATTGATCACATGCTTCACCACTATATGTATAAAGCTAAAAAAATTATTCAAATTCTAACTAATTCAAACCTTTCGGTCGTACTTTAAAACCATGACATCACTGCATTTGATCTTCTATTGTTTTAAGAAGATTACAATTGCGTCTGCTTGATTTCAGATCGAGTTTCGGTAAATTTCTCTCGCAGTTATACCAAGCTTCGATCCTCTTTTTTAGTAAAAAAGTAGAACTATGGGATGGAGTCGCTTTATTGGATTACAATCATTCAACATTCGATCGTACATATGTTTGTGAAACTTGCAAAATCAAATGAAGTAGGAATATTGCGTCTAATACATAGGGTTTTTCTATATAAGGGAGTGTTTTAAGAAGCAGGAAGAAACGTGTGAAGAAAAAAATAAAGGCAGGAAGAATAGAAGGAAGCTATGTACGAGGGCTCGTAAGATTATGGCTGTGATTTCAAATTAAGTTGCATGTCCTGGTGGATCGAACAGGCGGATTGCCCTCCACTCGCAGAAACCAATGTAGTTACCGTATCTAGTGATCCAAGAGCAAACAATCGTCAAACATTTAATTTTATAACCACGTTACAGAAACGTTAGCATTAGTCAAGCATGTTAGCAACTCTCTTATTCATATGCATTTTAAACCTAACTTATGATCCTCTTGGCCTCGAAAAAAGGCCAAATAAGACTTTTGATTTTTTGATTGGTTAACAACGAAAGCTTTCATTGTTCAATAGGCTGAGCAAAAGGAAAGCAAAATGTGCATTACCAAATTTTGGTTAAAACCCTTATTATCTACATATGGCTCAAATTTCAACACAAATTGATTATAATAGTCCCTATCGCCCTTATTATCTACATATGGCTCAAATTTCAACACAAATCAATTATAATAGTCCCTCTACCATAAGTAGAGACTAATAATCTGAAGAAATAAAACATAATTTTATATATGTTTAATGGAAACTATATAATATTTACGCTGTAAAGCATTTTTATTTGAAAACAACCCACTTAAAGTGCCACCTGTAATGTACCGTTGATGTTCATGTTAGACGATTGAAACATTATGGACCATAGGATTAAATATGGTTATTAATTACTTAGTTAGGTGTTAGCGCTCAAATCTACCTTAGGCTGAAATAAGGTGGAAACTCAAGGCTACATCAAACCACGCTCACCTCGTAGCTAGCCCTACTATATCAGGAGAGGACCCCCTCCGGGTTCATCTCGCAAAGGTTTTCAGAGGGGCTGAGATGACTTATAATGAACAATGAATATTGATTTTTGACTAGTAAAGAGATAGAAAGTTTGATTTTGATTTTTTGGGTTTTTTGTTGGAGAAATGGGAAAACAATTTTGGGTCCGGACAAGGCCGCATTTTCGTTAATTCGAGTTGGGGCTAGGTAGGCAACAGTCTTCGATGTTTTTGATTAAGTGTATGATTAGATCAGAACGAAAAGGAGCTGAAGAGGGCAAGGGGAGTACATGGATCCCTCCAAATCGGTGAAAACATGCAAACCAAATAAACTAAAGGTAGAGCACTCAGAACAATGGATTCAACCTCATCTACTCATTCATTTAGTTTTTTGCCATAAGAAGGATGGCATACATTAAACATGAAATAACTTACAACAAACTGAGAGAAAACACCATCAAGAACTCCAGTTACAAGAATCCATACAAAATAAGAAAACCTCCTCGATCTTTCCTTAGCCAAAAACATGAAAACATGTACAATAGTGTACAAAGCTTCCTAAGAGTCCAACCTCGTAGAATGTCTCGAAATTACATCATATAGACCTCCTAACCCTTCCACACCTCTAGGGGTCGAATTCCTCCTTCTAGAGCAATTCCAACTAATTTAAACAAGGAGCTAGAATATAGTACTCCAACAACTTGCTCTAAAAGTGAGGAACCTATCTTTACATCCTGATTTTTACTAGGAGGAATCATCTAGAATAGGTAAAAGTGAGTCAAAGTTACATGCTAAACATAAATTTACATCATGATAACTAAAAATTTCATCCACAAGCAAAACCTGTCCAACCGGTCGAAACTCGAGCCGGAAGGTGAAAATTGACCAAAATCTAAGGCGTGCGTAGCGCCCGAGCCACACGCGTAGCGCGCTTCGGCCTATTTTTGGGCACTTCCCGCATCCGAAATTCGAGCTCATGATAGTTTCGTTGGAAAGCTCGAGATGTTATTATCCAAAACAAGTAGAATTTTCCAATTTGGAGCTCATTTTTCCTCCAAAATTCATTCTCCAGAAGTACTTCCCTCGCTGGTGCAAAAGGTGGCGCAGCAAGGTTGTTTTCATGGTGTTTTTGGGCACTTTGATCATCCGCAACTCGATGAAATGCTTCCGGAACACTTCTGAGCATGCATAAATTACCATGAAAAACCCAAAAATATAAATTTTTCCCCTCAAACAAGTGTCCCAATCATAAGCGAGCACGTGACAGGCGCTACTCGTATACCGAAAATCGTTTTGAGACCAAAAATTTCTCCGAATTTGCTCAAATTTGGAGCGCAAGACCCTCCATCATGTATGATTCTTAGCCAATGAAGCTCTCGGCCAAAATCCAGAGTGGATCAGGCCTCTTTCGTCGTTTTAGTGCTCGCTCAACCTCTTCGTAATCTTCATTTTTGCCCTCGTAAACGTGCATGCGGCTCAATAATGACCTTTTCATGTGACGAAGCATGTCTTTGTCTCTATTGGCCTTTTCCAACAATCTCTCCATAGATGAATTTTTAATGCGGTGAGGCAAGCACCGATCGCCCGGTGTCCTATCACTAGGTCGTTCTGTCAATTGTCGGCATCCTCACGATTGGCCGCAATTCTGGGCTGTGCTGTGCGCCAACTTCAGCTTGCTCGTGTTACGCTCGCTCCGGTAGTTTATCACCCACCGAGACCTCTGGCACTTTCTTCAGCGTGTCATTCTCGGCCTTTTTCTCCCCGGATGATCTTTCGCTGAGTTAGAGAGTTTCGCATCAACATCAATGACTGTGAAATTCTGTCCCGGGCCCCCCGATGGGCCCTCATCATGCATGGGCCTCTTGCCCCCGTTCCGAATCTACACCGTGTTGGAAGAAGAAGGCAAGACCCCTTCCACATCATGTGGAGATAATACTCGCTTCCGTCGATGGACACCGAGACCCTCTCCACCCTGTGAGATAGTACTGTCAGTAATGCCTGCAACAAGGCCCGTGGCCTCGCTCGGTATGTCGCATACAATGGAGCACCACCGACATGCTCGATCTCTGAATGTCGGTGTGAAGGCTCTCCTCATCATGAACCACCTCGAGAGGGCGGCCGCGGCGTTGTAAATAAGTCACGAGAGATGAAATCCTCCCAAGCAATGCCTCGCCGTGACAATCGATGTACCACTATTTACCTCGTACCGCCGTAATGATATATACTGTGCCGTCAGGCTGGGGTCTTCTTCTCGTACAAAAATCATCCCCCCCATGTTGCGACATGAAGCACGGAATGTTCATCATACGTACCCTCGTGAAGTGCATCAACAAACCGACATGGTACGTATAGAGACGCGTAACCGCCCCTCGCAATCGAAATACCGAATGATGAGTTTCTATCAGCTTTGTAAACTCATCCTTCGCAAACTGGAAGGAAAACCTCGCTTGTGTGCCTCATATACCTGTGTTTGATGTGCATGGCTCATAGTGGAATTTCTTCACTGTCGATGTTTGTTCCATTTCTCCCCATATTTGGCATTCCCAAGGGCTCCGAGTGTAGTTCCGGTGACACAATGGTACCACTCGGCGCAGTGTTTAAGCTGTACCCACTGCAATGTATAAAATTGTGTCAGACGAGCTGAAGTTCACGATGATGTTGCTTGTGAAATCATCTCAGCGTATTGAAACATCCCTCACGCCGAAACAACCATTGCAAGGTGCAAGCCCCACCGAGCCACATGGTGCTTTCCAGATGCTTGAATACCGCTTTTACCTTGTGAGACCCTCTGGCACACACCGTGGAATTACCGTTACACTTACCATAAACCTAATCAATCACATGAAAACAAGAAGTCCGTAATATGTATGTTGATATAGGTGTAGTGAAGTTGCAAGTTTGAATGTATACTCAAAACCTAAAACATGTTACATATGTACCAAAAGCATCAGCAAAACAAGCTACAAGATCATAGTCTAAGTAAGTCGATTACACAAACAACAACGTTTGATCACAATGGAATTTTGACAAATGAGTAAAAGTGTAATGTAGTGAGCAGCCATAATGTCAAGCAAATTGTCAAAGGGGAAAATGAGAAGGAGACCTGACAATTGGAGAATGGGGAAACAATGTGATAACACCATAGCAAAACAATAGCAATAACATACAATATAATGGGAGATGACAAAGAATGGATGAAATGGCAAACTAAGAGCGTGAGGGTCATGGACACTCCCATAACAGATGCATAGGTATATATATCAACAACACAAAGCCGGGAAATCCTTCTGTACAAGACCATCAACATGTATTCAAAACCCTTGAAATGAATCTCACAGAACAGTGTGGTTTCACCTTCTCCACATCAAACAATTACAATCATGCTCAAAAATTTCATCGAGCAAACTATTAAAAACCTACTCACAAGCTATTTCCGAGTCGATTTCATATGAATCCAGCAATGGCAAAAATTCGTGTCCGAGACTCCATGGGTAGCGCGCCCACTCAACGCGGGAGCGCAGCATGCATGCGTAGTCGTTTCGGGGAATATCACCCTAGAGGTTCGTTAACATACCCACAAGAAAGGTGGGCATGCTACGAATAAGAGACTCACACAACCATGCACGTTCGTAAAAACTAAATAGAGTAGAATGAGAAAGTTACCCGTAGATCCTACTTTCGCTGAAGAAGATCCCCCAGGTTCGAACCCTCAAATAACCATCTTTCCTCTTAACTCCGAAAGACAAGAAGAAACAAGCACAAAGGACTCGTTGTATAGCATATATTCACTCTAAATGTCGTTGAGATTCATATAAAACATTAACAAATCATAATGTAATGCTTTTTATAACAAATATTCTCACACATAAAAGCATACACTAACACGTTTATTTCGTAGTCACATGGTACTTCGTATTATAAATAGCATGTGCTAAAAGTAACGCAGTGGAGATCACCCCATCCTTCCACCCGCTCGCGCATCGTCGTCCGGATCCGTCTCGGCCCTTGCCTCGCTAAGACTCCTTCCAAACTGCACACGAGATGACATATAAAGGGATGCATCGAAGGAAAACAAGGGTTTCCTATAATGAACCCATAAGAGGCACAAATCGTACTTGATAGGAATACCAACAAGAGTATAATATCAATAATTCTCTCTTCCTTAGCCACACATGAGGGGTTTTTATACTCCTCCAATTAAGCCTGGTCAGCTTGGAAACAATGGCCATTGTTGGTCATGGTTGAACCACCGAGTAACCACATCAACCCAAATTTTGTAAATAGGAATAATTATATATTTTTTTAATCATTTTAGCCCAATGTCATGGAAAGTCTAGTCGACCTCGTTGTGATACAATAATTTTAAAAGCATGGGCATAGTCGCGTATAAATTTCCCTCTAATCGCTTAGTGAATTTAATCCAAGTCTCCAGAGGAATGGGTGCCTGAAATGAACAAAGCAATCATGAATAATGTCAAGGTGAGAAATGATGGTACCGTATGCCCCCCTAATATATGAGGTCGCAGGGCACATGATGGCCGAAATGTATTATGCACATAGAAAGTAACCGCAAGGACAAGAGAGGACTTCACCGTATTTCAGTCTGCCAAAAACCAATGAAAGAAACCAGAGAGTCAATCATACGAGAAGTGCATACCCATGCTCACCAAAATACATCATATAGAAAGTACCGAATAGATCCAATATGTATACAAGTATAAATGAACCGAAAGTACACAATGAAATCATCCTAGCATGGCCCTAAGTATAAGTCCTAATCAATGTCCAAGTATCACATATAGAAAGCCGATCAAAGATGTAGCAACCGGATGTCTCGATCATATAAGTAATCGAATTCTGCTACCGAATCATAAGAGGTGGAACAACCTACAATCAATAACAAACCCAGAGCCAACACATAGACACGTTTGCATCGAATCGCAAACATATAAGGTGGGACGGCATCAACGTTAAACCGAATGGACCGTCAAAAGTGAACCGAAATGTCGATGCAACCTTTAGTCTTCACCGATCACTATGGCAAGGTTCTAGACCACAGAACAGCTTATCGAAGCGACTATGAGAAACTGGTCGATTACCTAAAAGACGTGACCTCGTTAACCAACGTGAGACAAATCCCACCGATAATGGCTAATGAGTGTCAAGGTGCCCAAAGACAATCGACAAGTGTGAATGAATGAGTCGTCGAGCACTCGAAAAGAATCTACCAATCAGAGGTAACGATAACCTCCCCACCGTCGATAGCGAAGAGTCCGCCACCGATGACCGCAAACCCTAAGGTATCGACAAAAGACTCTAGACCCTATTCTCAAGAAAGAATGAGGTCGCGAGTCGATGGGAAAATAAAGGAAGGCATTAAGGCATCCCACATCAGCCCGGGGCCACAGTGTAACCCGTGAAAGCCAAGATTTGGAAGGAACCTGGAGCCGACGAGAGTGATGGAAACTCAAACCTAAGCACGTTTCCGATGCACAAGATGAAGCTAGCGCACCAAGAAACCCTCTCGAACCAACCAATAATGAAAGCTTGCTACAAGAGAAGTAGAAATCCACCGATAGGTCAAATGGAAATCTGCACGTACTTCTAATCCTGGCGGTGATAATGTGTGTCGACGTCGAACACAGGAAACCACCTGAAGAAAATACCCATGATGATGATCAAATGCTAAGCACGAGGTCACTATCAACGATGGAAATATATTCAAGGTGCGGTTTCCAGGTTTTCTCGCAGCAATGTGTCGTAGTCGATAAGAGACAAACTCGCCTGTGAAAGAAGTCACTGACCTTTCAAACCAAAGATGAGCGGTGACCGAAACATCTAATGTGATAGAACATATACCATGAAGACCAAAGAAGGTCGATCGAATAATGAGTCAAGAGACACCCTAATGGCCGACTTCCAGTTGTAGCTACACAGAGTAGAATGAGAAAGTTACCCGTAGGTCCTGCTTCGTTGAAGAAGATCCCGTGTTCAAACCCTCAGCAACCGTCCTTCCTTCTAATCCCAAAGACAAGAAGAAATGTTGGGCTAAAGGACTCGTTGTACAAATATATATCTACCTAAAATGTCGTTAGATCTATATAAAACATTAAATAAATCATAATGAATGCTTTGTATAACAAATATTTTCATACATAAAAGTTATTACATCAACACGTTTATTTTTCCTGGGATAGCATGAACTTTTTGTATTATAAATAGCATGTAATAAAAGTAACGAGTGGAGAGATCACCCCATCCTTCCACGGCCTTCGATCACGTCCCATCCGTCTCAAATTTCCTTGCTCTCGCTAAGACTCTTCCAACCGGGTGTACACGAGATGACATATAAAGGGATGTGTGGCATCTCAAGGAAACAAGGGTTTCTATAATGAATCGGGAAAGCAAGAGGCATAAGAATCGTACTGGGATAGGGAATACCGTCATAGCATAACATCAACAATTCTCTTCCCTAGGCCACACATGAGGGGCTTTTATACTCTCCTCCACCAGTTTCAACAGTTTTGAAAACACTGGCCACGTGTCGGGGTGGTTGAACCATTCGGTAACCATCAACCCACCTTAAAATAGGGAATAATTATATATTTTTTAATCATTTAATGGAATACTGAAAAGTCTAATGATCTCCGCGTATACACGCAGTAAACGCATGCAAGTATGCTTTTCCGTATGGGGATTTTAACACCGTTTTTTAGAATTTGTCCAAGTCTCAGAGGGAATGGGTGCCCAAACCATCAAAGCAATCATGAATAATGTCAAGGTGGGAGAAATGACGTTATAAATAAAGCACCCCTTGGTATTTAACACCGGGCCGTTGATGTTATATGCGTAGCGCGCCCTATATGGGTAGCGCGCTCCCCGTGCGCGTAGCGCGCACCTCCACGTTCGTCTGCTGTGCCTATGTAAAAACACGTCTTCGGGCCTTCAACTTCACCGCCCTCGATTGGCCGAGGATTCGTGCAAATGAATTGTTTACCATGGTTTATATGTGAAGAAAATATCTCATAAAATCGTATTTGATTTAAATTTACCCATGACCCAATTTTTAATAATGTTTGGCACTTTGGACAATACATCACTTAATACAATGTTGCTTGGCTTTTTCTTGCTTTTCCGAGCTTTGACCCATGCTAATACTTGGTTG
Source organism: Pinus albicaulis (assembly GCA_034641835.2). Taxonomy (NCBI): domain Eukaryota; kingdom Viridiplantae; phylum Streptophyta; class Pinopsida; order Pinales; family Pinaceae; genus Pinus; species Pinus albicaulis. The sequence goes on along the minus strand of MU968403.1, from coordinate 10,144,760 downwards.
TTTTTGGTGGATCCCATTTGGCTTTCAAAAGACTTTCCAGGCTTGCTCGAAACTTTTCACAATGAAACAAATACAAAATTATTACAACAATGAAAGCTCTGACACTTTGCCCAAGTCGCAGTTTTGGATCAGAAATGTCTTCAAATGCTTGAAAGAATAAAAATATGAAACGAGAATTTTGAAACCAACCTCATGTACCGCGGGCTTTTATTATATGTATGCAAAGGATCAAAAATCCCTAGACCCTGTGACTAAATAATTTTTTTAATGAAACCAATCATTTATGACCATGAAATCCCGTGTTGATTTTTAAGGAATTCTTAATTAGCTCCTACAGTACAAGCACAGGAACACAAAACAACTGCACTTTCATCACCAATGGTGATGTTTCTAAATAAATTAAACGAAGTGGAACGAGTTGCAGACACCTAAGAATGATATGCAAAAAGTGAAATGATTCTATTTAAGGTCGTAAGGACCGACGAACATTGGCTCCAATGGGGATGGTGGCTCCATGAGATGCCAAGAACTACATCTCTCGGGGAGTTTACGTTGCCTTCATCCATTGGGCGATGGAAGTCATTATTTCAACAAACAACACAAAACTTTTGGATACATTTATCGATCAGTAAAATCGTACCGAAACCGACCGAAATTCTCACCAAAACTCGACTCGATTTTTAAATCGAAAGACCGATAAATCGATTCTGACAACTTCAAACCAACTAACCCTCCATTCCCAGAATTATAGCCTTCGCCTCCGGGCCCTGCATCGAAGAGAGATCAAAGACACACTTACAAATAATGTATAAAATGATATATACAATGATGATGAAATCAACAAAGAAATACCTTAAGTAATATCGCTTAGTACCATCATTTATCGCCCCTCTGTGACAATCATCTCTATTCATTTTTGGAGAAGAAAGGCGTTGACCGCGATACGCTGTTATCTTTGAAAGGACCTTCCATAAGTTTTCAAATTTGCTGTGTATTTCTTTATCTTCATTCCGAGCATCCCACTTCAAACCACCCTATCCGTGTACCGAAACTTATCCTATTTTTGCCTTCCGTCACAAATCTTCTTGATGTGCTCCGCAACTTGAAAGTACTTCGAAATACCTTCTCCCGTGTCCCATGTAAATGAATCATCCGATTAATCCTCCACCGCATCGGATCTTTCTCACTACCAAATTTTCCAAGCAATTCGACGACCCAAGAGAGCAAGAGAGCGGGAAAATCCGTGTCTATCTCGTACAATCAAATCGAAAGGAGACATGCCAACAGACTTTTTCTTCGACTTACCCTATCGTGCCCACAGTATCTACCACTTCGTGCCGCCTTCTTTTTATTGGGATTTCAATTTCTTGATGATATTTACCAAGGAATTATTTGAAGATTCCGCTTTACTCACTTTTGCGGATGGTAAGCGTCGAATGTCCCAAGTCGATATTGTACTTATAGAAAAATTCAACCATCCTTTTAGACTTGAAGGACGCTCTATTATCCGTGATTATTTTACTAGACACCCAAAACGTGACAAAATATTGTTTTCAAGAAAAGCAGGAAATACCGCATCCGTGTCCGTCGAGTGGGAATCGCTCTATCCACTTTCGTGAAGTAATCCACAGTCACAATATCCATTCATGCCATCCTCGACGATGCCGATGGATTTCCCGATGAAATCCAACCCCCAACGTCGAAAATGGTGAACTAACTTCAATTGGTTTGAGACAAGTGCCATCGTAGTTTCGGCCTTCGAAAATTTGGACACTCGGTGGACAATTTCAATGACTTATACACATCCGAAACAAAGAAGGCCAACAGTAACCCTTCCCTTAGAATCTTGTTCGCCGTGGTTTTCCCAGCCGCATGGTCGTCAGCCTCCTCTATGAAAGTCCTCCAAAACTCTTTTTGGCCTCCTCCTCCCCCACCAAACAATTCAACAACACCCCACCAGGTCTTTCCAATACAAATGCAGACCCGTATGCAAAACTTTGGCAGCCTTTCAACTTCAATGTTCTCACTATTTCTAGGCATCCCGTAGGAGACAATTTGGAAGTACGGAAATGTTAGCATACCAAGGGGAAGAAACAAAAATATTAGTTACCCGAACCGACGTACTTCCTCTCATCTTCATCTCGACACAGCCGATCAAATTTATATCTAGAGCATGCATATTTGTTTCAACGATGAGCTTGGCAAGTCCTTGTCCTCTCGATCGCCTTGGTTGGTTTAATCTCCAACATCGTATTCTAACAACGCAATGTATCCACTTACCCTGCCTTCTCCTTCCGGATCTCGCCCGTACAAAAACATCTTTGACTCCGTCGCGTTAGGAACATATGCTTATACGGGGAATGCGTAATATACACACGGAAATCTTTCAAGGCCTTTAAAGTCCAAGTGTTGTTTCCTCAACAATGTTGTATTTCAATGTTCGTCCCTTATAATCCGACCGGTGGCAATGGGCTCTCAACCCATCCCTTTTTGCACAAACACTGCCAATGTGTGCTCGAAGCAAACGAAAACAAAATGAAGTGTCGTGTGTAGTCCCAAGGTTGATTAAAATAGGGTCGTAAGAAAGAGCTATCTTTTATCAAATTAAATGATTTTCACCGCCTTCTTCCTCGTCCACTTTACCTCGACCTGCCTTTTTTCGCATGTTTGTGATTTCTCTAAGATGCTCACAAGATTTAATGAAACGACGCAGAAAATTCATTTTTATCAAATGACCGTAGATTTCTTCTTGTTCGGGTCGTTCAATTGTTGATGGCTTCAAATATTTGCAGGTCAATTTTAATACTAAGCCTTTTTCATGATGTGGCCATGAGCTTGCTCTTCATCCATGGCAAAAAGACTCTTGATTCACTAAAATGCCAATATTTCTTTCGTACTGGAAAACAACTTACAAATGATATAAATGTTCCTCATCAGGAATTTAAAACAATATGCTGAACATTTAATAGAACAACCAAAAATACATCTTTCTACATGCAGCTATGTCCACGTACTGGTATAGCACTGCATTTTCCAAACCAAACGGCATTTTTTTAATAATGAAACGTTTTCTGAGCAGGAACTAGCCTTGTCACGACCATTTCACGAAAATTCTGATTGTATTCTCGAATAGCCGAGCAGGACATCTCCGCATGTCGAACCACTCGCCGCAACATATGTTCCATTTTTTAAGAAATGGATAATTGTTTTTTTAATGATACCTTATTCAAATTTCCAAGTCGATACATAAACGGATTCACACCGTTTTCTTTTTCATGGGCACCAAATTTGATATCCAATCCGAAAATCGAATAGGTACAATGATTCCTAACTTATACAACTCCGATTACCCTTTTTCAATCGTACGTAAAACAACTGTGGATTGATTCTCCCCAATCCTTTTGACTAGTTACCAATTTGCTTAATGGGGATGGTATGCTCAATGATATTAGTGTCACATGTTTTTAGATCCGAATAATCCCATGCAAAAGCATCGTAAAAATGAAGACAACAATTTCTACACCGCCTTTACCTTGTGACAACATCATAACTTCACTATCTTGGATTCTCAAACGTCCCAATATTTACCTCTTCAACACTCGGTCAGTCTTCAATGTCGGTTTGCGTGGCCACATCGTTCTGATCAGCGTTGTCTTCTCCAAAGGAATCAATCCCTTAGGAATGATGTTATCTTTAAGTTGGGCAAGATTTCATTTGATTTATTTGCATATCATCACTACCATCATCATTTTTCCGTATCTATGAGGTGTCCTTAAACTTACCCTTATTCCAAAAAATCACTAATCTCCTCGTCATCCGAAAGACTTGCCAACATCGCCGATTGTCCGGAACGGTGAAGTGTCGTTACGAATCTCGGTTCGTTGTCAGAATTCATTGGGGATTTTTAAAATTGCTTTCAGTCGCCTTAGCGGTCCATCGTCAACACCATTTTACAAGTAGGCACACATGTCAAGGTATGACCGTAAAATAGCTTCGAATATCTAAACCACATTACTAAGCTCATGCGAGGATGCTTGGCCCTAAACTCACCTTTAACTCGCTACCAACTCCTAATCACCATAGACCCAATATTTTTCGCTTTCACTTAAGAATCTTAAGGCCAACAATTAGAGCCTCATATTCCACTTCTTATTATTAGTAGTCACCAAATGACAGTTTGTAGGAACACACTCTCACATTGCTTGGAACCTTATCCGGAGTTAAAATAAAATTGACTACGAATCCAAACACCAATTCCACACCGTCACTACCCACCGCGCTCATCAAAATCCATGGTCCAAAGACCATCTTTCATCGTCCTTCAGACACGTCGAAATTGCGCCACTGTTTTTCCCCGAAGTCATCGCCCATTGTCTTTAACGATTAGCCCTGGCGCAGTTTGTTTTTCTTCTTTCTTTTTTACAATAACTTCTAAAATTCCTTGCATGATTTCTACATATCTTCCCATCAATCCACTGACTATCTATATCATTAAACTATCAAAGAAGCAACACAAACGACCTTGCCTGTGATATGTACATAATTTACAGGATGATTGATTGGCTTCTCCTTGTCAATATCATGTATTTCATCTTTTCTCGCTCGATATAAATTTCTCATTTGACCTAAGACCGGAATTGTCGTGATACAGAACGGAATCAAGTGTGCTTTTCAACTTTTCTCCCAAGATCTTTTGAAAGAGCATCTCAAATTTCCAAGTGAGTAGAATGTCTCGCTACAACCAATATCCATCAATACATTCTTTACTGGAATTTGATCTAAGCTACAACCAAATTCTTGATGAGTCCTATACACCTTCACACTACCGGAATCGAATGAATACAAATCATGGTATTTTCTTGTAAATGTTCAGTCCCAATCCTTCATGATCGGCTTACACCGATTGTGCGAAGCACCCGAACCTAACATGGCATTGTGAAACATGATATTCACAAACTCAAACTAATATAAAAGGGAGGAACATCAACGTCAGACCCGACTATCTAATGGTGCCCAAATATCAATTTCGTCGATCGTCTTCAAATATTTACCTTTCATTAAACATTGGGATCAAATTCAATTTTTGGGAGACCTGACCGCGGTAGTCGTCAGCTTCTTTCATGATTTCTCGTCAGCGAATAGATATTTTTAATTTGGAAATTTCATTTTCCAAAACTAATAAATGTTGAAACTCTTTCGACTTTCGACCGGAACTTCTTCTTTTTCAACCTTATCCTTCATTATAGTTGACCGATTTACCTTTTCTCACGATGATACTTACTAGTCGTTGATCAATTGTCTCTTTTTCTTTCTTCTATGGTATGGGTGAATCCGTTTCTGTCAGCCTTTTCTTTCGAATCGGATTTATGGGTACATCTCCGTTTCTCAATGAGTAACGTTTTCGTTGGAGGACAAAGTATTTAGATATCCTCTTTGGTATTCATCTCATTCTTCCCTTCAAATCGCATCATTTTCTAAAAATGAAACTTTGGTCTTATGTGCAATTGAACTTTCTCCCATATTCTTCGTCCCTGTTGATGTAAATAGGCGTATCAATGGGGTAAAGAAATGATTTTTCTCACCGTTACATCATCAGTCATTGTCCTAATCTTGACCGTCAAAATTCTGCAAAAGAGTGTGTTTTTAACCGGGTCACGGCCCAGGCTCTCTCGTTCACGTTGACTCCGAACCGTACGTCGTCACGATAGTTGGGATTGCTTAATCGCGTTTCGGTTTATCAAGGTTCATTTTGAACATTTTTTCCATCTCACGAAGCCGTGCTGCTCGATGTAGATGTGAAGTCTTTCCTTTATAGTCACTTCCTTTCTCTCGCTTTTCAACTGTGCTCTTCTACTGGTTCGCATTCGCTCAACACTAACAACACCCTTCGCATATCTTTCATGCAGGCGGATTCTATCACGTAGCGAATAAGCCATCTCCGCATCAAAAAACCATCCTGACCGAAGAGTCAATTTTTTAGACTATTTTAAGTCATCCGGGAATTGCATTATACACCGTATTGAATCGATAACATAACCTCGAACGACTCACTAGGATTACGTTTGATGCCGGTATACTCGAAGTGATTCGTTAGCTGGATCTTTTTTTCATCTCCTCATCGATCCCCCAAAATTGTGTCCTAAGCTCTCGTAATGTATTGATACTTTCCGTCCGTAGAGCTCGAACCATTTACGAACCTCACCTCCAAAAGTTCTGGCAACAACCTCATGGACACATTTTCCGCATCAACTTCATGTAGGTCCAAGAAATCAATATTCGGACAATATGCTTCTAGCGGATACTCGTGGCATGCCATCGAATATGGGAATCTTTCTCCGATAATCACAGTATGGATCCAAATTTGGTGGTGTAAAGCAAGAGATGCAACCTCAGCTCATGGTTTTGGCGTATTTATAACTGGGTCACTTTATAGAAACAGGAGGAATGAGAGCGTAGGTGAACGAGGTGTATGCGGTGGAGACGGAGGAGAACCATCGTTGATTGTCGATCGTAAATCTCGAAAGTTGTACAGAATGGCGGTGAATAAAAGGGAGATTCAATGGGAATCCGTGAACTAGATGCAATCTCGTATGGTCCAAGAGTTTGTGAAGCGCATTCAATGAATTGGGAATGTTGGTCGCCACGATGGAATTTTTTTAACATTCAAAATATAATTATCAATAGATCTATTTGCTTGCTCAACTTCTAAATACTTAATGAACTCGTGGATTGATAACGAGAACCAAAGGGCACTTTCGTATTTGGTTTCAAACAATGATAACTCAGAATCGACTGCCAAACTCACATCATCAAATGGTTCAAAAATAGTGGGTATGAGTGAGATTTGGACTAATGAATAATAGGAGTTTCGACGGAAAATTCTTTGGGATTAGGTTAGTTTACAATGGAGGCGGATTTGGATCAAGATTTGATCCGGTATGCCTTCTGAAGCCGTTGTATCAACATCTATTCGGGAAAAAATTTCAAGGACACAATCAATTATCTTCGAAATCTTCATCGTACTTAGACTCAATCATCCAAAGGTCTAGAACGAACAAGAGCACTAGGTGATTTGCAAACTGCGGTTGCATTCACAGCTAATCGGAGATCGATCAAGCAACAGCTTTCTACTACCGCTTATGCATGGCAAAGCCGAAAGCTAATGAAGGTGATCGTACTCCGTTCAAGACCCTCGTGAAACAAACACATCAACAAGCAAACCAATAAGATTTTAATTTTTCTCGCATGGTCGCCACTATGTTAGTGCTCAAATCTACCTTAGGTCGAAATAAGGTAAAACTTCAAGGCTACATCAAACCACGCCGCCCTCGTAGCTCGCCCTACGAGGACAGGAGAGGACTCCCTCCGGGTTCATTCCGGCAAAAGGTTTTCAGAGAGGGGTCGAGATGACTTATAATGAACAATGAACACTAATTTTAGGTTGTTAGTAAAGAACAGGGAAAGTTTAATTTTGATTTTTTGGGTTTTTTTGTTGGAGAAATGGGAAAACAATTTTGGGTCCCTCGTGATAAGGCCGCATTTTTATAATCTTTTGTTGGGGTGAGGTAGGCACAGTCTTGATGTTACCATGTGGATAGATCAGAACGGTGCTGAAGCTGAAGAGGGCAAGTGAGCACAAGGATCCCTCCAACCCATGAAAACATGCAAAACTAAATAAATTCAAAGGTAGAGCACCGTAAACAATGGATTCAACCTCATCTACTCATTCATTTAGTTTCGTACATAAGAAGGATGGCATACATTAAACATGAAATAACCGTTAACAAACTGAGAAAACACCATCAGAACTGTTGCCACAATCCCAACAAAAACAAGAAACCTCCGATCTTTCCTTAGCCAAAATATGAAACATGTACAATAGTGTGCCAAATGCTTCCTGCTATCCAACTCGTAGAATGTCTCTTAACACATCACATATAGACCTCCTAACCTCTTCCCCACACCTCTAGTCGAATTCTCCTTATAGAGCAGTTCCAACTAATTCTAAACAAGGAGCCAGAATATAGGCATCTAAACAACTTGCCTCTAAAAGGAGTGAAATCGTATCTCATATCCGATTTTACTTTTTTAGAGTGAATCATCTAGAATAGTAAAAGTGAGTCAAATTTACATGCCAACATAAATTTACATCATGATAACTCAAAAAAATTTCATCCACAAGAAAATCAACTAACCGCCGAAATCCTGAAAATGGAAGGTGAAAATTGATCAAAATCTATATGCGTAGCGCCCCGAGCCATACGACAGAAAGGCACCTTTCAGCCCGATTTTGGGGAACTTCCCGGCATCCAAATTGGAGCTCATGATAGCTCGTTGGAAAGCCCCCGGGATGTTTGCTATCCAAAACAAGTGGAATTTTCCAATTCGGGAGCTCATTTGCCCCTCCAAAACTTCACATTCTTGGTATACTTTCTGCTGGTGCAAAAGGTGGCAGCAAGGTGGTTTTCAACAAGGTGTTTTTGGCCCTTTGATCATCCATAACTTGATGAAATGATTCGGAACACTTGAGAATGCATAAATTACCATGAAAACCCAAAAATATAAATTTTTTCCTCAAATAGTGTCCCAATCATAAGCGAGCACGCGAGGCGCCACTCGTATAACAAAAAATGTTTCGAGACCAAAAATTTTCAAAATGACAAAATTTCTCCGACCCCACAAATTGGAGCGAAGACCCTCCATCATGAAGATGCTCACCACGAAGCCTCGGCCAAACCAAGAGTGGATCGTAGCCTTCTTCGTCGTTTTCTTAGTGCTCGCTCAACCTCCTTCTTCGTAATCTTCATTTTGCCTCGCAAACGTACATGCGGGCCCAATAATGACCTTTCATGTGACGAAGCATGTCTTTTGTTCCCTATTTTCCTTTGCCAACAAACTTTCCGTACGAATGTTAACATGTGAGGCAAGAATCTCGATCAGCTGTCATATCACTGTGTCGCTTCTCGCCAATTGCCGATCCTCGCGTATTCGCCGGGGCACCCCGTCAGCAGCGCTTTACCTTTCCGCCTATTTGTTACGCTTACCATAGTAGTTTATCACCCACCGGCTCTCTACACTTTTCAAATACTTTCATTTCTGCCTTGCTCCCCGGACGATTTCGCCGAGAATAGAGAGCCTACATCAACATCAACGATCGCAACCTGTCCCGCTCGGCGGCCCTCATCATGCATGGGCCTTTTCTCCGTTCCGAACCGTACCGTGCTGAAGAGGAAGGTGACCCTTCTGCTATCATGTGGACATAATATCAGGCTCGTCGATGTGGAGTCAACGAGACCTTCTCCACCCCGGTGAGATATACTGCCGTGTAGTCGCAACAAGGCCTCGGCTCGCCTTGTCGCATACAATGAGCACCGATATGCTCGATCTTCGTAATGTCAGCCGTGTGAAGGTTTCCTCATCATGAACTACCTCGAGAGGCGGTCGCGATTGCAAATAAATCACGAGAGATGAAATCCTCCTGGCAATGCCCCTGTCAACCGATGTACTATCACGATTCGATCAAGACGTAATGATATATACTTCGTGCCGTGTCAGTATTCTTCTATACAAAAATCATCATCCCTTCTATGTTGCGATACATGAAGTACGGAATGTTCATCATACTTTACCTTCGTGAAGTGTATCAATGTTCCGACATGGCCGACAGACACGAGAATCGCCTCGCAACCTAGTCACCGAATGATGAGTTTCTTATCAATGGTGCAAAATCATCCTTCCGTAACCGAAAGGAAAACCCCGCTCGTGTGCCTCTATATACCTGTGTCATAGATGTATGGCTCATAGTGGAATTTTCAATTGTCGACGTTTGTTCCATTCTCTCCCATATTTGGTATCCTTGCCCGAGCACAAGCCTCTCGTACGAATGAAATCTACTCCGGCGAGGTTTACACGCCATCATGTAAATGTAGAACAAATAGACGAGCTAGTTCACGATGATGTCGGGTTTGTGAAATCATCTCACAAAGATTGGAATATCCTGAATAAAACAATCCATCATGCAAGCTAAGTCACAATTGAGCCAAAGAAGTAGGCCCTTCCCCGGCAGATGCCTACCACTTGCTACCTTTTCAGGAGACCTCCGTGTAATATTAAATCGTGGAATCATCGAAGCAGGCTCGCTCATAAATCGAATCCGTGTCGACATGGCTTTGAAAACAAGAAGTCTCCAATACGTATGTTGACATAGGTGTGTAGAAGTCAAAAGTTTCAATGTATACTCAAAACCCAAAACATGTTACATATGTACCAAAGCATCACAGTTAAACAAGCCACAAAGATCATAGCTCTCATGGTCGATTGCTAAAAATAACGTTGATCACAATGTGAATTTTGACAAATGAGTAAAAAGTGTAATGTAGTGAGCAAATTTTGCACGTCAAGCAACTTGTCAAAGGGGAAAATGAGTATGAGACCGTGTTTTGTCACTGGAGAATGGGGAAACAATGATAATGACCATAGCAAAACACAATAACAACAATATAATGGGAGATGACAAAGTGATGAAATGGCAAACTAAGAGCGTGAGGCCGTGACACCGAAGGCTAGATGCATAGGTATATATATCAACAATACAAAAATGGGAAATTCTTCACAAGTCCATCAACATGTATTCAAAAACCCAAGAAATGAATCGCTATGAACATAGGTTTCACCTCTCCACATCAAACACACCACAATCATGTTCAAAATCTTCATCGAGCGCCTATTAAAAACCTACTAAAAGCTATTTTCCAGGCCCATTTGCATGAATCCCACGCAATGGCAAAAAATTGTTGTCGGAGACTGACAGTAACAAGGCCCCACCCAACACAGAAGCGCACAAAGAAGTGCGCAGGCGCCTGGTACGAAATAATCGTCGTTGATGTTACATGCGTAGCGCACCCCACATATGGGTAGCGCTCGCGCGTAGCGTGCACTCAATGCCCGTCTGGCCACCATGTAAACACGTCGCTTCAACTCACCTCGACGCTTGGAGGATTAATGCAATGAATTGTTTACCATGGTTTATATGTGAAGAAAATATCTTCATAAAATCGTATTGACGTAAATTTACTCATGACCTACTTTTATAATGGTACTTTACAATAGATCACTTAATATAATGCCGTTCTTTGGCTTTTTCTTGCTTTTTCCGAGCTTTGACCGATAATACTTGGTTGTTTTTGCGGTGGATCTCGGCATTTTAAGCCAAAAGACCGCAGGCTTGCTCCTGGAACTTTCTTACAATGAAACAAATACAAAATTATTACACAATGAAAATTGACACTGTAGTTCCAAACAAGAGTTTTGGACTAGAAATGTCTTCAAATGCTTTCTCTCGAGAATAAAAATATGAAATGAGAATCTTTTTAAACCAACCTAATGGCCCCATGTGGCTTTTATTACATGTATGCAAAGACCGAAAACCCCAGACCTAGGACTAAAGACTTTTTTTAATGAAAACTAATCATTTATGACCATGGATGCAATGACCATGAACTTCAAAGTGATTTTTAAGGGGAATTTTTAATTAGCCCTCATAGCACAAGCATGAGGGAACACAAAACAACCAAAACCCTCGTCAGCGAATGCAGGCGTTTTCAGCGAAATGCAACGAAGTGGAACGAGCGAGACACCTAAGAATGATATGCAAAAAGCGAAATGATCTCCGACGCAATGTAAGGACCCCACTCTAACATTAGGTAAACCAAACACACCATTTATCTATCCATATTGACGAAAGCACAAGAAGAAACAAATCGCAAGCTAAGAACGCACTAAAGAAGGGCTTCATGATTATGATGAGTTTGTCCATCCGGGTAATGGAGATGTGCTTAGTGGAGATCTCATAGAACAGACCAAAGAAGAAGAATATAGTGCTCTTTTCGTAAAAGAGGTCGCCAAAGATTCTGCAAAATCTCATGGACGCCATGACAGCTTTTTTTAGAGGCGGTGACTATGTTCGGCCCCATGCTCGTTCGATCATATCTACTCATTCCACAAATATATACGTACATGATCCTCCAGCAGTATAAATAAAATTTATTTCAAATTTTCGAAACTACTTCTTAGTAAACCTAATCAATTCTATTTTCTTATGATTCTCCTTTTACGTCTCAAAGACGGTCGGCCATCGAGCAACTAAAACAAAAAACTTCGATGGTTTAAGCCCCCGCCCTCGCTATGCTTTAGGCCTTGTCCTCCTCGCACGTAACTATCCAATTAAAATTTGCGGGAGGCCACTTGAGATGGTGTTCGCTTACCCAGCAGTCGGATTGGGGTTTTTTCCGCTCTCATGATGGGGTTACTTAGCACGTAGGCGCTGATCGCGCAGTCACCAAGCAAAACAAAGTGCAGGCACATTTAAAAAAGGAGAATTCTATTTGAAATTGGATTTTATCTACTATGTATTTCCAATGTTAAGATATTATATTTTATGAATCATGAATATAGCTCGCTAGTAAATAAAATTGTATTTTGATTTAAGACAGTGATAAAACTTTCCTTGATTTATCATATTATATGGATGTATCCCAAAGTTGCAAGAGGAAAGCAATACACAGATGCGCTTGTTCATCATAAAATTAATCGATTGTTAGGATGTATTGCCCTGTATTGTTGTAGCACAAACCGGAATTAAGTGAAATTGGTGTAATTGTTTCGTTAGTTTTCCTAACCTTAGAATTACTTGTCAGGCAATTTTGCAATTCTTTTTGGTATTTAGTGCTTCATCTAGAACAAAGCCCGGATGTTCTTGCCACCATAATGTGTCCCAAGATGGAGAGTATTAATGGCTATGGACCGACCACGTAAAGGAGATCTAAAGTTCCGTCGTTGTAATGTCAGTTTATTAAGTTAATGCCTCTAATTCTTCCATCACACAATTCATGAAGTATTTTCGAATGCCCATTTATGTGGAAATCATCCTATTACAATGCGTTCCCTCTAAACATGCAACAATCACCGAGCAGACTTGTGAATGCAATGAGGTGACTTGCGGATGCATTGTATTCTCGCACAAATAAGAGATCACAATCATGCTTAAGCACCGATGTCCTGAATACTAAAACAATCGTTCGATTCTCCTGTATACTTCGATCTTTCAATTGCCTAAGACAAGGTTGCCATAGCTATAATCAAAGGCCTCTGCAAGTGGAGACCGTAAGGATTTGGGCGTATAGATTGATAGGTGACTTAAAGACTTAACATAGTGTGTGAAACACTTCCATATTTTCTTCCGAAATCATCGGCGAAAGGGCATTTGCTTCCGTATCTGTGTTGTGCATCTAGGCGACAGTAGGTGATGAGTGGACAAATCAAGGATCAGATTCCCTCTCATGTTAAAAGAGGACGATATTAGAGGAGTGAGAATCCAACCCTGATTCACAAGAAACATCGTCAGATAATAGTGAAAACACAAACATCAGCTTCCTTGACAAAGAAGCCGAGGCTTATAGAAGTATCGTCAACTTTCTACCAATTGGTTGGTTCAGACTCGGATGGTTTAGCCCTTCATAGTGAGAAGGGTATTGAGAGATTATATTGTGGATTGTACAGATGTAGGATTTTTTTTTGCCAATGCGTTTAACTAAAGCTTTGATAAATTCTATTGTTGGAGCAAAACCAACACCAATAATAACGCTTGGCGTCGACATTTCTCTAGAGAAATTGCTTAGGCATTCGAACCTTATCTTTTATAGTGGCCTGGAAACTTGATTTGCTTATGTGCTTTGGGTAGCTATAATTATAAGATAATTTGCATTGTAACAGCGATCATGTTGGTTGAACTTGGGGTATGACTATATTTTTGGGAGATGAGTGTATAGTGCTTTGTTTGGTTTGACTTGGATGAAGTGGGGAATTGGAAGTTATCTTTTGGGTGAGTTTCTCAAGATTTTGAATCCGTACAAGGCAGATGGGGTAACGATGGTGATGGCACAGCTAGTGTCATGTGTTCATAGGATGAGTGGCAATAGGATTTGAGGGTGGGAACTTTGTGTACACTTCGCATTCTTACTTCAATGCTACTCACAGAGTTAGAGCAAAGGTGGGAACATGTACTCAAAGAAGATAATTAAAAATGTAAAATTCAAACCTATTATTATGCATCTGCTGGTAATTAAATATTACAAATGTTAAAACGGGCATGTATCGATGGATTACATGTTGCTAAATCTAAATCAATATAGTATGTGGTGGCTAATTATGTTAATTAGTATTGTTATTAATTTTGATGGATTATATTACTCTAAAAAATATTCAAGTTAATGAAAAATAATAAAAATCAATAATCTTTATAGAGCTCAAACACGTTATTATGCATTTTAGCAAAGTTGTGTTATCCGTGCACTGGGTGCGTAAAAACAAACATACAGATAAACAAGATAATTCGGGTGGTTTTTTTTTCCGCTCCTCATGATGTAAATATTTCGCACAGCAGGCAAACTTGACCCAGCGTATTCACCTTAAGAAAAGCCAGTGCAGCAGCAATAGCATAAACATTTGACCAAGTTTACCCTTAAGAAAGTTTCTAAATAAAGGCAGTATAGAGAAGCAGATGTGGTAAGAGGCCTTCACAGGCCGTGATATCGCACTTCCAAATGTGATTGGTGGGTGTTGTTCTTTTAATGATTGAGACGATCGCATCGTATGCTTAAATATCGCCCAACTTTGTCTAGTTTTCAAAGCATGTTCAATCCTATTTTCCAACCTTCTTTATCTTTTATGGTTACAAAAAAGTGGACATATATTGGGTCAAGGTGCTAGGTATGAGGGTATCTATTTATGTAAGGTGCAAGAGAGGTAATTATTTGTCCAAGGTGAATTCCGAGGATCTTGACATTCATTCCGCGAAGGTTGCTCGACTCCATACTCACTCCTCAAGCTCATGACATTGAAACTTATCTCTATTCATTGATAGGGGGGAGTGAACAAGGTCATGAATGGAGCCTATTGGATGGCTTCTAACACTCGTTATTGTGACCGTTGAACCAAACTTCAACAAGAATGGAGCTCGTGATGCCTTAACACTTTTTTGCTCGAATAGTGAATGGACTTTCGTAGGCTTATTTTTTCTATTATTAATTGATTAATATCCCATCGATAATCATACTTTAATATTTGGTGGAATGGAAACCTTGAAAACGCCACCGTTTCATTTTTAAACTCTATCCTCGTACGCGTACAAGAAACCGACGAAAGGAACAACACTTGAATATGTTGAATTTTTCCTTGGACTTTACCTTACCGTACTAGGAACTAGAGGCACTGCTCCGCATGTCTTCTTTTGGGGCTAATCGCTCGATGATACCAATCCAACAAGAACGAAAGAAGAAGGGCTCTTTCTTCAATTGGTTTTATTTCTCAATTATCGTTAAACCTCATTTTAAACAGTCATATTGTATGGGTCCAAGACAATGTTGGTGGGATGGGGGGTTTGCTATCCATAATAAAATTCTTTATGGGGCACCATTATATAGACTCTAGAAAACCTAGAGGCATTCCCTCACATGATTATGCCAAGTAATAGTCACATGACCGTACAAATTGCAAAAGGAAGTCCCTCAATATAGTTCAACTTGTACGAGGTGCAAGACAAGCATTTTGTTACTCAAGAAGCCAAAAGATAGAGCATACAAATGATCTCAAGAGTGTATAACATATGTTTGCATATTTTTACTAGAAACTAATATGTTGGAATCATGATGTCCGTTTTCGTTTTGAAACTTCGATCAATCGCTTTATCAATTCCTTGCTCTAACTCCCTTGTCATCTCCGAATATCCATCGCATAATTTCACCCTCTCAGGCCGCAACCATTTTTCCATCTTTCGCCATGAAGGTCATCCATCCGTTCATTGCCTTCATCTATAAATTGAAAAAGATGTAACAATCATTTCATTTCACATAATTGGTCACACCGATGTCAAGTCCCTTAATCCGTTATTTCAAATAGAGAAGACGCATCCAAAATCTCATGGCTTCATGTTCCGAGAGATTTAGCAAAGACATCCCCTCCATATCAACTTGGTGGCATCTCTCCGGTTTTTCCAAGGAATAATAGTCCTTATAAATGGTGTTGGTGATCTTCCCGATTTTATGGCCATGTCTTGGAATGTAAACAATGTGAATGCTATCCCCGGCCTATTAGTGCATTCCTTATGAACATGTAAGTTCCTATTCCCTCATGCATCTTATTTTTCACCTTTTCAAGGAAAGACATAAAACAAAACTAGAAGTGAGTTTAATTTTTGCAAGTTGTCGTAGCAATATTAAATATATATACTCACTCATATATATACAATTTTTTTCACATTTTCTCAAGCGCAACTATAAAGCAAAGGCATCGTTTAATCTATATTTTCATAATATAATATATAACAACGAATAAACAAAGAAAAATTACTCACCTCATCAAAACATTTTCCAAATGGTTGAAAAGCAACTTCTAAATTGGATATCCTTTTCAGCTGATCACATTCATTTTTTCTCTAATTTTTCAAATATTTCCCTCCGTAAAAGGATAAGCTTTGCCCTCGTGTTCAATATAAAACACATGAAAGGTCATATGTTGAAATTCTTCCATTAGGTTCTATTATCCAAATTATACTTGGATGCCAAATGTCATCTTGATCATCCATTTTCCATCCACGCTGTTTGACCAGGAAAGTACGCAGCCGCTCTACTCATTGTCAATGGGTTTTTTGGAGTACTAATTCAAGAACCCGTTCGAAGATGATCAAATCCATTCAATGCATTCAAATTCGCACTTGACCGCAGTTGGGAGTGGAAGTGATATAATTCAAGACCATATATGTCTTCCGTGATACATTTTAGCCAAAGACCGTAGTGTACAATATCATTACATAAGTCTTCACACCCCATTTCTAATAGAATCATTTTTCCTTCTAGTTTGTCAACTCTAAAAGGTTTAAGGTTTTCAGTTGATCCTACATTCTGCGAAGTCAACAAAACAAGCAACAGCTAATAAAATGAAATTAGAAAATTAGATCTTACACTTATATATCTAAATCTATAATAATTAAGAATGATTAACAAAACTTGAGAACTTGATACACTGTTTGATACATAAATTCTTCTTCGAAGATGGTTTCTCTCTTCGTTCCAAAATTCTCTTAACAACTCTATGTTACTCTTTGAGGCTTTTCTAACAAATTTTTCTAATTTGAAATATTTGTGACATTTACCCAATACAAATTTTCCACATCACAAACTGTTGGACAAGACTTTCCAACAAGGGCGGTATGTTTCACCTTTCTTGTCTTCCACCATCTCCACATGAAAAAATAGATGGGCTCCTCCGCATTATATTTTTCTAACCATATTTTCGAACACTTATATCTAGTGGATAACCAAGATTCTCGAACATCTACATCTAATGTTAATAATACCCTAATGCTAATCAATCCAAATTCTCGATTTCACGACTATAGCCCAAAATTGCCCTGACCTTTCAGAAACTTATTAAAATGTTTACCAATATAAATCATTTCAAAATTTAAATCTCTTTGAATGTCATCAACAGACTCTATTAATGGACAAAGGAAATCATCATCTCGGGATCACTATTAAATATGACAAGTGAGACCGTGTTTAAAGGAAGATTAGATAAGGCTTAGTTGATTTCCCCGCTTATCGAGGAGAAGGTTATCTAAATCAGTGATAAGCTTGGAATATGTTCTCCTCCTCCTTCGACAAATCCTAAAGAAAAATTCAGTTATCGAAAAGGCTTCCATCCCACCCCCGCACCTGTGAAAACTAAAATACAATAGAACCAAATGTCACGAATCCAAACCCAGCGTACGTCTCGTATCCTCGTTGCAAATTCATCGATTTTAGCCGACTTTTTCCGAACTTTAGTGGAAAATTTTTGGTAAAGGTAAGCAACCTGAGAAGTGAATTACTACACGCAGACCTGCACTTTTTTCCGAAATCAAAAAGAGCAAAATTTAGGTTTTGATGCCATTACCTCTCTTGTTGGTTACAGTTCGAATCTCTTGGTGGTTGCTGGTGCTTGAACTCGAAAGCTTTGGCATGCTTGGGACGTAGCCGCTTTAGGGATCCTTTCGATGAAATGGCACCGATGTCGGTGGACCCATTTTGCAATATGGGTCGAGATAGTGGAACCGTAATAAAAAACCCAATTGTATGCCAAATTACAAAGCGCAACTCGACGCTCGAGGCTCGTTTTCAAAGATTACCCAAGAATACTTTTAATTCCTTATGATTGTCTATATTTACATCGAGTGTCATGATATAATCAGTTTATGATCACATAATTGTGCATTGTTTGCAAGTACAATAAGAAGGTTTACTTCAATTACAATGACTGTATTGGGTCATTATTTTAATAATTTCTATGACTGCACGCTAAGAACTAAGTATTTGGATATTGTTAGAACTCACGATTTGCCCATGATACACTCACGTCAATTCCATGATCATTTTTTTGGCAAATCTCTGTTGTTTCTTAATTGGTGTTGCGAAGTATTTTTCCGTATAGGGCATCCGGAGTTTTTCTATTATTAGTGTCCCGATGCAATGCACAACTTGTGCAAAAGGCTCTTTCTCTTCTTTACAGATCATTAGGAAGCTATTTGAGAACCTTAATTGTTACCATCGTTACTTCTATCACCACTAAAGGAGGAAAACAGAGATGGATACCGACAATCTTCAATGAAGGCCACCAGATTACCACTTTTGGCTTTTAGCTTTCTTTAGCTTTTTGAACTTGTTGGTATACACCGCTCGCATACAAAGATACCAAGACAAGAAGGCTAACCGGGACTAAATTTCAAACTATGTGTGATGTATCGCAGCAATGCATGAATCATTTCTTTCTGCCTAAATGATTTCATACCTTTCTTTCACATTGTATTAACTTATAAAATGTTTAGTTGAATGTAATGGCCTTTTATCGTTGTCACAATTTCAGAGCATAGTGGTGATAATATTAGGTTTTCATTAATATCGATTTCTTTATATCTTTACTATTAGCTTCTATTTTCACACCTAAACAAGGGGAACTTGCTAAGTTATCAAATTGAAAGAGAAAAGGGAACTTAAGATAATTTGGAAGCATTGAAATGAATTGGGAGAATGGCCTAAACATAGCTTCAAACTTATTAGCCAACCAAATTCTCATTGGCATTCCCCACATATCACCACAGCATTATAGCTATCCCGCATCATTCATGTGACAACATTTCCTCTATACTTCTTTTCTCCCTACATGATTTATGTGATATACTTTCATACTAATCTTTCCTATGTTACTACTTTACATCGTTTCCTTTGCAACATATGGCATAAATTAAGAAGTTACTTACAATAATAATAAAATAGATGAATCAAAACACTAAGTTTACTAGAAGTACCATAAAAAAATTAGAAATGGGAGGAAAGATACCAAATAAATATCCCAAAGCTTACCTTGAAAAGTAAAGATAAGATGACCATGATGGGGTCCAAACCACACCATGTTGTAAAGAGAATCATTGACTTCTTTAATGATCTCATTTCTGGAACAAAGAACAACCACAATGCATAGAATAGTTATGTGTCATTTTCCCCCCGTTTATAACAATACACATAAACTTGAACGCCTCAAAAGTACGACCGCTTTTTCAATATTGAAATTTCTTCCCATCAATTGTACGTTCATCAATTAATATATGCTTAAAAATGTATAGTATGTACTCGAACACATTTATTGATCAAGTATCATACAGGAGAGAAATATATATTTAATTCAATATATTTAAGTAAGGGCCAAAAACCAATGGATGACTACACAATTCCTCTAAAATAACTATTTTTTAAACTAAAAATGGGAAAATTTTCAAATTAAAAAAAAAAAAAAAAATCAAAAAGTGAACCATTATAGAGATATTATTAAGTTACTTCAAAGGTTCTTAGACTAGATGGGTTAACATCTACATGTACTAAAGTTTCTTACAAGATATTGAAGCTTTCCCTATCTATTTTTAATACATGTATAAATTCTCATTAAATTAAATGCAAAAGAAAATCTCAAAAGTAAAATATCGTATTATCTTAGAAATTCTCAACATTAATGTAGCCGCTCCACCCGCCATCAAAATTTCTATTAATTTTTCTTCCCTTTAAGAGGGGGGGAGGATTGCCTTCTTTATATTTTAGCATAAGATTGAATAAGAACATGTTAAGCCTACAATTTTGATTTCACCACTCTGATCCTCCTCTTGAGCCATATCATTTTCGTTTATCTTCATTCCCCAACATCCTTCACTTTCTTCCTCATCTTTTTATAATTTTTCCTCTTTATTAGACTCCTTTTTCTTCGTCTACCGAATGTCGACATTTAAATATGGTTCTTGACTATTTTTTCGATGATCTAAAATAACATGATTTGCTTCTTACTCAATTTTTGAAGGCTCTTCATGAGATGGTTTATCAATATTCCAAAGAATTTCATACTTTTAGTTATTTGATGAAGAATGAACTTCTTGAGATGACTTTGGATTGAGGTCTTTTTGTCACCAACACTTTTGCTTATTCATATCCATTTTGAACTCAAGTTCATTTCCTTATGGTTCCCATGATCGCTTTCCAATGAGAGAGAGATATTCATTAGTTTTTGGATAATTTTAACAAAGTTACCAATCATCACAGCGATGCAATTTTCTTTTAAATAATTGTTACTATATGTTTCTTGTAATAATATTGACTCACTCTTACAGTAAAAAAAAATTATATGTTTTAGAGGTATAGAAATGTTTTTTAAGAATACTAAATAGGAAAGTTTGAATCACTATTTTTTATAATACTACAATTTTGACCCTTGAATATATTATATCATATTATGCATAAATTATAAATAAGTGTTTATAATGGAGTTAAGAAATATGAGTTGAAATATATGTTCCCATGGGTAAATGATGTAAATATGTTGCATTATTCTTAGTGTGGAGCTTAAGGCCAAGGCCTGATTAGTGAATGGTTATGCATGTGGTTGCAATAAGTATGATTTACATGTACAATGTGTTATATCTTCCATGGTATATTCAAGATATGTATATATATATATTTGAAAATTAATACAAAGGCGTAAAATTATTGTGGAGAGAATGAGAGAGGTGATGAGTCCATTATCAAGGAAGAGGAAAGAGGGATGAAAAGCGTTATCAAATCTATGTTTGTAATTCTACTCTTACATATTTATTTATAGTTCTACAATTTAGGTTTATACTATGTTTATGGATGAAATGGATATCGAGTCCCTATTTTTAATGAGTTTATGCATGTTAATTTATGTTGCATTCTCTATTGCATACATGTATGAATTCGAATGATGTTAAATTTTTAATGGAATCAAATTTATATGGAGAGTTATGAAACTAGGTCTCATCCCTACCCTATGGGTTGGGTGATCCTTTGAATGAGACACATAATTTTATCTTATGTTTGACAAACTATGGGATAAATGACCTTGCGTTTTTGAACTGCATAAGATGAGAGCCTTAAATGTTGCCCAAAAAAGGAAAACCAAGATAATTTTGTTTTAAACAAGTGAATATGCTACAAAGTGTTTAATCTTTTCCAAATATAGAGACTAAGAAATTATGTCTGTTCTAAATTAAATGTGGAAATTGAGAAAGTAAATGAGAAATCAAGAGAGCATAAAAAGGAATTACAAAATATTAACATCAATAAGTAATTATCCTAGTTGAAATATTAAAATCAAACTATATATAAAATTCAATCACTTTAAAATCAAAACATCACATGGAAAGTCACAATAACTTTTTTTTTTCTTTTGAACTAAAGTCAAGAATAATAGGTGAAGGAATTTTTTAGAAATTAATTATATAAATGTTTCTAAGTTTTCTTGTGTGGTTTTAAAATAAAATTATGGTTTAAAAATCTCATGGAGTGTAACTTAATTGGTAATCACCTTATTATAAAGTAATATGTAAAACATGAGATTCAAAGTTTAAATCTCTATAAATTAAACCAAAAAAATATAATTTAAACATTTATATTTCATTAATAATTTTTAATTAATAAAAAAATTATATATATAATCAAATTACTTTGACTTGCAAATAAAAAGAATACTCCCTATAGGCACTTAAAAAACACAATGACATGGTTCAATTTTTCGAACTAACTTTTCCAAACCAATACATGGAATAGATGGATTTGAATGGGATACTTTAATTGAAAAAATATAATAAAAAACTACAAAGTGAATCACTTTAGTTTGACAAAATATAATAAAAAACTACAAAATGAATCACTTTAGTTCTTTACCCTTGCTTTGATATTGCAAAAGGATAAATGAGAAAACGCATACATTATTTTTCAACAAATTCTTATATGAAGAATGATGCATCTCCCTGAAGATCATTGAGTTATATAATTTTCATCAAAATCATCTTTTACTTTTTTCATGTGTAAACCTCAAAAACTTATTAAACAGAAATAAATAACAAAATGGACCAAAAACATCATATTTATTTCATAGCATTTTAAGTTCGAGGACTATAATGATTGCATAATGAATACTACTCTTTTACAACCTTTGCATTGTGACATGATAATAACATTATCTGATTTGGAAAGGATTACAGGTAAGTGTAGGATTTTGATTATTAATTAGGTTTATTTTAGTGGTTAATAAAAATTATTAGCATTTACTAAAGTTTAATTATCATGAGTGACATGTTCAGTAATAATTGCAAGCTTTGTTTAGTTAGTTTTGAGTAGAAAGAAAAATGTATATTTTTTTAATAATATATAAATATATTTCTAAAAAAAAATATAGATCTCAATTATCAATACAAAATTCAAACCAATTCAAAAATTGCTTATAAAAAACAACTCTCTAAAGCTTACAACATTGATTTTTTTATATTTAAATACATATCTTTTTATAACCTATGAGGTGTAGACGAATTGGTTTGTGTGGTGTTTAGTCACCATTAGGTCAAGTTTAAACTTGGTGGGGAGGGGCCAAGGGTGAGAGTCATCTATGAGAAAATAAACTATCCCAAGGGACATCCGAGCTTGATTGAGTTTCGCATAATTGTATATTGATGGTGCAGGACCTGCCAACATTCAAGGGATCTCCTCGATATGAAATCTCAATTAGACCTCACACCATTGAGTATAGGATTACCATCCATAATACAACTCGCTTGTCGATGTAGTGGGTTTTAATGATGCGCCTTGGCTCCAATAATGCATAGAGTGATGTATGGTGACTTTGGTGAGAACAAGTGTGTGACCCTGTGGAAATTCAAGTGTGATGCATGAAGGTTCTAACGTGTGAAGGAAAATGAGTGAGCCGCTTAGCAGCCTGTAATAGTACGTAGCTTGAAAGAGACACACGAGCATGAAGACATCACAAACTAATATGCGAAATATTTCACAAGTTAACAATGTTGAAATAATACAACAACACACATTCAACAAGATTTATACCAATGCACACGAAATAGTTCAAAGCATAAGTGTAAGTTAAATAACATACATTGAAAATACACTAAGGATCACCCTACTATATTCACAACATATGCTTGAAAATGTGTCATCTCTGAGCTTTTATTAAAATGAAAGTTCCAATCATACATATACCACTGACGAGCCACTAGCCCCAATAGCGGAACGTGAAGTCAACATCAACTGCTCCTCCAAAGAAATATACTCCTTCTATTCTATCGAGAAGCCAAGGCTCTCACAAAACTCCCAAGTTCCTGATTCTAAGACTAAGCCTAGCCAAAAGCTTGGCTTCTCAAAAGCCTCTTACATGAGTTATGAAGATATATTTATAACAAAAGGGGGGTGACTCTTCACATTCCCCTTTGTGACTCTTGGACTTCCTCGTGACTCTTCAACTTCTTTACAAATGAATTTTCAATTAAATTACATCATGACTCTTCACATTCCACAATTGACATTTGGAATTTCACTTACAAATTCTTTACAAAAGGATATTACAATTACTCAGACCCATATGAGACAAAATTGGGTAGAGCCCACTAGAGAACCTAATAATACAAAACATTATCATGCTTGAGTTTGGGGAAAATCTAGCTTGTAAACTTCCACTTGATGTGTGTCGGTCACGTAACGTTGCCAAGATTTGTACTGCGTAATAAGTCCCTCAAATTGTGCGATTATTTCTGGCTAGAAACGGACTCTAGCCTCCATGGCATCTGGGTATATTGACTTGGAACCGATATGTACTTTTGTTTTTATCATGAGAAACATCATGTTGATTTGGACAGGTACGTCGATGTACTTTTGCATGTTTTGTCTATTCACTTCAAGATAGCGGTGATTTGTCTACACTGCTCCAAGTATTGATCTATCTCCTTCCTAACCTGGTTCCTGGGTTTGGCTTCGGTGAGTGAGCCAACTTATGGGATCATGTGGGAATTCACCAAGAAATACACATTGTAGGCAATGAATGAGGCAACTTTCTTGTTGTTCTAGATGAGTATCTGAAACTTTACCTTCTCTAGCTCTACCTCCTATTTTGTTTTATTTCCCAGCACACATAGTTCCTCTTTGTATCGCATTAACCATTCATGATAAAACAATAATGGCTACTTGTATAGCCTTAATTTTTTTGACAATGTCTCTACACTTCTTCTGCAAGCCATGCAAGTGGATCACTACCTTATGCACGTTAAAAATATCCTCACAAATATTATGCCTGGTCTCTCCAAGTGTCGATACCTCACCAAGTATCGCTACCTTCATTTCCTCCACATGAACCTGTGCGAAAGAAGCATTCTAAGCTATTGCACGAAGTTGTTCAACCTCTTTCCTTATAGCTTGCAATTTCTTTTCCCATTTCTTGTTCTCAGTCACCAGATACTTAGAGTTTAATTTTTTTGCACCTGCGAAAACCAAGTTGGCTATGGAAATGACAACATGATTCTTCCTGGTGTCGACCACTATCACCCTTTTCTCTCTAATAAATGCGGGAGATGCGGGTCATCTCGGAAAATGGCTGCTTACGTGTGTTTGTACAATCTTTCTTCGCACGTCCTCGATATGACAGAGGTGTACGTGTCCATAAATCGTAGATCATCATCGAGAGTGAACAACTTCCACTTTGCTCACTTGGATCTAAACTTTGGTGCCGGGAGGTGGAGAAATGAATGGTGACATGTATTGTGTGCTTGGCATCAAGTCGACATCTTGGATTCTTTGATTTCTGCTTTCACTCCTCCATGCCTGCTGTAACCTTCGACACTCACAACCACCCAGGCAAGCCCTTATCGCTACCCCCCGCCCTCTGCCGACGGCCTTGCCCCGCCCAACCATCAGGTGCTTGCTTCTTCCACGGAGCCCATATCCTGTCACTTTTCTTCTTCTTTCCTTCCGACGGCTTGGTTCGAAGCGGTTCTTCCTCCTTTTCACTATTTTTCTTCCTTCACCCTCTTCTTCTCCTGCCGCCATAGTATCTCATTCTTGCCTTCCTGGTTTTCACAAAGTCGCCATTAGTTAATTCATTTTTCATCTTTTGGCAGTGTCGTTTTGACCAGGAAGGCAACGCCTTCGGCCGCTGTCATAGCTCATCACTTCGACATCGCCCATAGCTTCTGGTACCAGTTCTCAAATGACCAGCTCACCAGTTTATTAGAACATAGTTCTTCCAGAACATCTTTTTGATATAAACGCAATGTAGTGCCATTAAAGTAATTAATAGTGGTTCAGAATATTTGCATCACAGAATAGCACCGAATACGGTACCATTACTGCCTTCTTCGGGTCACACCTTCAGGTACGATCGGCGACCAGAGTCAGCGTTTATTCCACGGCAAAAGCGAAGAACCAGCATAATTACGCTATAAACCTTCAAAAAAGATGGCTGAACGGCATCGTTTTAGCATCAGGGTTGGCGGCAACGTTGCTGACCAGCATCTGCCACCGCGTTCCTATAAGATGAAGCAAGGTTCTTCCCTCATTGTACTATCATCTTTAAAATAAGAAAGAATGATGGCAGAGACCGCCATGCCTCCATTAGCTCTCCTTGTATTTAACAATAAGAAATCTATGCATCCTGCTTACTTAGTGTCCCTATGTTTGTTCAACATGTCTTGGAACAATTGCAACAGAGTTTTCATCCACAGGAACACCTGTTACTGCCTTAGAGATTCATTTCACAGATGACCCAATTTTGTCAAGCATTGTGTACCAGCATCCACGAAACGATTAATTGTAATCCGGCCCACGACACGGCATCTTCCAACAGTGTCCACGTTCAACCACATCGACAGAAGAACTAAAAGACAGACCCTGAAACATTATGTTATGTTCCCGTTAAAACGCTGACCAGGTCCATCACATCCGTTTAACTCACGTTCGAAGGTTTTTACAAGAAGCATGAACTGAGGCGCACTCGGCTGAAACAGACACGAAATCCGTCTCACCAATAAAAATACAGAGACTATCGAAATTTCAAACTCACTACTCACGCATTTTTCTGAAATGGAACGAATTGATGAATATTCACACAGGAAGTGACATGTATGGCTTACAAACTCATATAATCCCTATTTTAGTACCTCATCCACGTTCCGTCTTTTCAACTATTTTTCAGCGCCCGCCATGTTTAATAAACATATTCATTCATCGTTATTTGCGCGTCCACCATTTTTCTCATTAAATTTCGGAAGACAGAAGACAATGGCGGTACTTTACCATTTAAAACAAATACCTTTTCACTAAATAAATCTCTTTAGGGTGTCAACAGACTCAGTTAATCAGACGTAACTTTACGACATGATAAAATTAACGGCGGTATCATCAGCTTTGGTACCTGTACGACCACAAACAATACGGACTTCATGATGATGGATGGCACAATTTCTTCGTCGAGGATCGCCGATATTTAAGCTGCGCAATGAATCATACAGTCCAGCTCATCATAATGCGGAACCATCCGGCACCAATGCCATAACACTTTAGTCACGGCTCAATGAAGGCGACCAGCCCCAAACCTGAATGGCGGTCTCATCTCCTGTTGCACTGTAGCCAAGCAGTCATTCAGCCATCCCTTGCGACGTTGTGTTCACCAGGAAAGCAACAACGCTAAAGGCCATATTACCTGTTACGGTAATGAACACAACAGGAGCAGGAAGAAATCAGGGCCGACAAAACTGGCTAAACATATAAATTAAAAATGAATAAAAAAGATATTATATCCATGAACATCAATCACCTAATAGATAAAAAATAAAGATAATTTTGCGCTAACAAAATGTATCTTCCAGCTAATAACATAAAATCGAAATCACATGAAATATTGTAACAGCATTTAAAGAAATAATAATGAACCAGCGATTGTTGAAAACTTCACCTTAGCACATTACTTAAAACCGCCACAGGCGTTCCGATCTCATTAATAGGAGTTCAATCGCATAAACATTTATAGCGCCATCAAACAGATTTCAGTGATTGATGGCGACCAGCAGCTGCTCAAATCATTAGTGCCACCATGCAACCAGAAACACCATGCTTTCACCTTCTGGAATCAACTCATCGAGGACGCCATTGCTTTTTTTTTTCAGTAATGCCATCATTATCGTTAAAAATATTTACGTTTTTCAGGACAACTGAAATAGTGTTGCTGAAACAGAGGATCACATTTATCAGTTTCACACAGACATTGGTCATCCATTGATCGCGAAATTAAAACACGGCGAGCGCCATTATCGGCTTTCATTTATCAACATTAGTCACCACATCGCGCTTTATGGCGTATTATTAAACTGCGGCATTGCCCGGAGTTATTGCTCAAACAACATTGCAACAGCAGCGATCGCTGGTGTACACGCGCCGATCAGTACGGTATCCGAACGACAGTGACAAGCCTGCGATGAAGCGCAGCGGCTCCGGGGCAAAACTCAACATGAAAACCGCAGGCAGCCAGCGTACAGGACGCTGAACACAACGGTGAAATCACCTTCGGTGATGTGTCCGTCCGTCGAAGATACAAACCCTCTGCATTTAAAGTGGGTAATATTTTTATATATTATTAATATTATTATTATTTGGGTATGAGAATTCTGCTAGTTGTTCATTTTGGAAGTAATGTTGGTGGTCTGACCTTTCTCTCTCTCTCTGTTTGTTTATTGAAGAGAGACTGTGTTGTGATTCATCCAGAGTGAAGCATCCTACTGGCTGCCTTCACTCATTAATATTCAGAATTATTGTTGTACTAGGGGAACATCGCCTTCACGGTTTAGCTTGGTGCCTGGGGCAGGTTGTTTGTTTGGCATGGTGGTACCTTAACTTCTTTTTTTTTTTCATCACTGCATCACCGTACTGGTCTTGAACTCAAGTGATCCACCTGGGCTTCTGAGTAGCTGGGATTACAGAGTAGCTGGGATTACAGGCGCCACGCCTCACTACTTATTATTTTATATCACAAACTGTACTTTATTGTTAAAAATACAAGAAAGATCAGTATTTGATCATTTATTGAATAATTATTCATTTATATATATTAAAATAAGATTTTCATCCAGATAATAAAGATTAACCATACTGATGGTATTTTCACCCTCTCGTTATAACTCACCATGTTATTCTGAAAAAATAAATTACTTAGCTCCATGTGAAATCATCCTATGTAATAAAAGATGACCATATATTATGTATATCCAAAATGAATACAGTAACAATGGTAATTCTGTCATACTCATTTGTACAGAACATTAGTTTGGGTTAAATGAAAAAAAAAAATGGATATCCACCTCATTAGAGAAAAAAATTCATTAGACCCAAGACCAAGAAAGCAAATAAAGATGGTAACAAATGGTAATTAATTTTCAAAGAAGAAAGTATATGAATAATGCTCAAGTGGTATATACTGCTGACAATGTAGTTGACACATCACATCAAGAGGATCATAAGAAATTTCAAATCTCAAATCAGTAATGTATATACAGAAATCAAGGTCACAGAGATTTTCACTGCAAGAATCTCAAGACTGAACAGGACTGCAAAATTGGAAATGAGGATAAAGCACCAAAGATTATTTCATGTGGATGAAAGACAGGTTTTAAGGAGAAGACACCATCTGGAAACAGAATTCACCCTGGACTACATATAACTTTGCTTACTGCCCCAAAGCCAGAAGGCCCT
Source organism: Pinus albicaulis (assembly GCA_034641835.2). Classification (NCBI taxonomy): domain Eukaryota; kingdom Viridiplantae; phylum Streptophyta; class Pinopsida; order Pinales; family Pinaceae; genus Pinus; species Pinus albicaulis. The sequence continues at coordinate 10,115,592 of MU968403.1, read as the reverse complement.
GACAGGAAGTCCAATTCATCAAGAGAGCTGTGATTTACAATGAAATATCAACACAGTGTTGGATGGAATGAAGAACTGTGAAAAGCAACAGCAACACATTATAAAGTCTAAAACCAGCAGGTAATCTCTATGATCAACTGTGTGAGGAAAAATAATGGGGTTCACTTTGTTTCAAAGACGAGGATGAGATTTTCGGATTATAAACTCAAAATCTCCATGAGTTTTGAGTGCCATCAGCAGAATATCATGAGAAGCATTTCTCACAAGATTTAGGAATAAAATATCACAGAAATGTCAAGGTGAATAGAGTTAATAGAGAGAAAGAATCAACTTTATCCTTTGATTTTTGTTCAAATGGGACACCTACACATAGTCATCGTAAATAATATCTAATTTTTTCAATCAATCAAGAATTGATCAGTAAAGATCAATAAGCAATGAATAATGGTTACTAACCAATCGAGGTCCAGTATCAAATAATGATGAAGAGAATACCAAATATCAAATCCAGAACAAATCTTCTAACTTGAAAATAGTAGAGAAGAGAAAAATTTAGTGGATGATTTCATCATCAGCCCCGTCCTGGAAATCTTTATCAGGAAGAGATGATTGAAATGGCAGCCTGCCTACTAGAGCTGAAGTTCATCAATGTTAATTTTCCGGCAAGATCAATTTCATGATTCATTAAAATAATAAGAACTGATGACTTTAATTAAATTCATCATATCATCTTCTGAAATTCATGAAATTAATAATGTTTTAAAATTATTAGAGATCATCATGTTTTTGGAACGGAATTTTCTTAATAATTATATCAACTAATGAAGGTATTCTACACTGAAATAAGAAAGACAAGAAATGTAATATCTTCACCAAGTGAGGGATATATAATATCTTAATAATTAGATTCACAGGATATTGTGTTTAAAAAAAATTAGAAACGAGGGAAAAGCGAAAATTTTTTGTTACCTCGCCAATCAAACCTGATCATAGTTGAATTCTATATGTCATTATTAGTCTTGAGTATTAGTTAGATATAAGAATAATGATAAGAAAGAAATAAATTTATGTTTCATCACACCTACCTTTTGATGCATGAAGGTTATCAGCTGACTACCAAGATTGTAGATTTCCCCAGAAATTTATTAATTTCAATATTTAGGGAGATATTCAACTGAGGATTCATCATTATAAATGATTTAAATGAAAAATACTGTACATGGTTTAATCTATACCAAGTATATGGACTTCTACTGAAACCAAGAACAAAGAAGGTCTCTCTAATTCATAGTTGCAGTGAGGAGTTCTAGAATCATAACAGTACGATCTTGGTGAGAGAGCAAGACATCATATTATGCATTGAGTCCTCATGGATGGAGGAAATAATAACAACACTCATTGAAAAGATCCATTAAGAAATGAAGATTATAAAATAAAGGATAGTTAATATATATCACAAAACAGAAGATCCACATCACACAGGAAAAAGAAAATGTTCTAGCTTTTGACAAAGAAGTCCATCAACAGAAAGGTCTAATACTGTTTATTCAGTGAGGTGAATATAGTTAAATACACACCTTGGTTTCTCATGAATATAGTCCTCAAAATAAGAGAAGGAATGTAAATCTAATAACTCTAATAATTAGTTCTATCACAAAGCTTTCAATTCTATGATCTCAAGACAAAGAGATAATTAATAAAAGAAGTGACTTCACACTCTCTGAATTTTTGATTTCAATTTAATTATCATAAAATGAATGCTCAATGATGACCACACTTTCACATTCATTTATAATTAATTGCTACAAAATTACTACGTGTATCGTTGTTTAATCATTACCCACATGACAAATTCAAGAAGAATTAATATAAATATTGCGCCGGAGGTTTAATATACCGAATAATTATCGATAAATTAATGGGAGCCACCAGCGGTCATCAATATCCTCAAACAGGATATACCTGATGAACATCATCTGCGGTAATATAACTCCAGCCAGAATAATACCCTCTTCATTTCATCACGGTTAAAAATCGTTCATCGATAATTCATCAGCCAGCCGTTAATATTATTGATATTAATAGCGTTAATTCGCCCACCGCCCAGAGCGGGATTTATCTCCCCTGACTGAAGTCTTTACGAAGCCCACGATATTAAATCAATAACGCCAAGCAGTATCATTAAAAACCACATTAACCATAACAATGAATGAACATAAAGCGGACTTACTTTACGTTCAGCGATTATTGTACTTTTTCAGCCCGCTTTTCCACGCTATTTTTTCAACACAGATTTGTTTATCAACGACATCAGCCACAGGCATAGCCACGCACCAACACGGAAGAATACCAACGCCAGTAGAAGGTGTTGCCCATGGGTTAAAACTCCTGGATAGTTTGTTCACTTTCACCAAATATTACGCTTTATTTTCCTTCCAGAACCAGCGTTGGTTATCGAGATTTTTTTAACAGAGTTTATCAACCTTCGTCATAAAACCCGGAATTTTTTCCATTCGTCAGGTCGCCATAAAACACCAGCGTCGACTTTGCCAACCAGTTATTAAATCATAAATAACTGCATGTAGATTTTTCACCACTCTTCATCAGAAACGGTATTTATGGATGGCCCATCCAGTGATTACCACACCTGCGTCAACATCGATCTGCGGCTTTCCGGCTCTTCATGCCCGCCTTCACAATCGATAGGGAGAATTTAATTGACATTTGTTTTCGCTTTCAAGGTCTCTTCATCATTGTTTCGTTCATATTGCGATATTTTTGTCATTTTTCATTTCATATTTTGCCATCCATTCTTCCCCACGGTTACATCATCTTTCAACGTTATTAATCATTAATGAGAGCACGTTACTTTTGATGAAATTTTTCTTTGCATGTTTTCAGGAAGGTGTTCTTCCATTATTTTCTGATACGGAAGTCCCCAAACCACGTTTTAATGATATTAAATTCTTCAGGATCCTCTTCAAGAAATGTCCTCAAAGAAGACCAGCAGAACAGGTTTGGACTGGTATTAATCCAGCGTAATAATCAAAATTAATTTCATTAAATTCATCAGATTGATCAATTATTTTCATAGACAATAAAATATTTTCCGCTTTTAAAACGCAAGAGGAGAACTTTACCAGATTATCATATAAATTGAAAATACATTCTACCAAGAATTTTATAATAAAACAAGAGAAACAACGGATTCATGGTTTGTCTTTGTGTAGTGGTGGTTTTTCCTGCGATGTTGCAGGTGATAAATGAGAATACATTCAATACTCCTCACAACAGGGCAACCATTAAAACAGGATAATGATAAATTGTTTGCGCTTTTTTTCAATTAATTATTATTACATCATTGAAATATAGAATTAACGTCATTCACTCAACACGAGAAAACAGTGATTAACAAATGAATATATGAACGACCTCATTCATCATTATTCATCTCTTTCCATTAGGTCTCCGCTGTATTTCTGCTTTCAATTGATTCAATAATCCGTTATTTAATCAATAATTTACTTGTATGGTCAGGCGTCCGTCATAAATTACGGTTTTTCACAACCGTTTATTAGTTAAGAAATTCAACTGACAGCTGATTCTTAAAATCTTCATTAGAATAAATAGTGCCATAGCGGTTACGTCCATTAATGTTCAACCGCCAAGCTATTGAGAAGAATCAACGAATATCATTAAAGTTTATTCGTATAAATTACTAAAAAGAATCCTCAATTATTGAAAATTACAGTATTCACAAATGACATTTACCAGCCATTTCAAAAACGACAATCCGTCGTGCAGATTGATTTGCGCGCGATAGCCGTGATGAATATTAGCGTTTACCGCCATATCAACTCTTTCCTTCATAGCTATTAGCGCATATGCATTCTCAATATTTCAGTTATAAATGTTAATCATCAAAACATTTCTAAGCGGCTCAACAACTTACCCAGACAGGCACCATTATAATAATGAAATCAAACAAGGGCATCAGGAAATGTTGTCGACCAACAGGTCAATATTCAGCGCAGGAGACGGTTGCCAGGAACGATATTTCCACCATCACGACGAAACCACGATTAACGCTGAATTTATCCAGACATCAGGATAACGACCACGCTGTTAACGACCAGCAGATCAATATCATCGATGTGATAATTCACCGAACCTGACCTTCCGGAAAGTCCACCAGCGCCAACGTACCAGCAGCGATCATCACCAGCTCATTTCGACCCAGAAACGAGAAATACCGAGAACAGGCAGAAGAATAGAAGAATACGCAATCAATCAATGTCATCTGTTGTTCAATTAATTATGTTCATCAAAGAGAAATAAATATAATGCAGAAGAAATAAAGAGAGATATATAAATAAAGTAAAATCACCAAGAAATAAAATTAATTTTGACTTTAATCAATTTATATTAATTGCTTTTATTAATGAAAAATACACCTCAAATCAATTGAAATATCGATAACCAGATATTAAATTGGTAAAGAGAATAAATAATAATCGTCGTTAATATATTTCATTTTTCCACGATTACCTTCCAGCTTCATTTTTCTTCTTCAATAAACTACTTGGAAAATTCATCAACTTGATTAATTGAACTTTGAAATATCATTAGTTCATATTATCATCATACTTCTGCGCTTTAGCGTTGAAAATACTAAGGTACCTCAACTTATGGTATATATTTAAAATCAATTGAAAAATGAGGGTGTCAGCAGCTACAACATTGCAATGACAACAGGTGCCAGTAAATATTTATAAGACAGAACACATCATTACAGTAAAAATCAATTGTTTGTTACAAACTCAATTTTTAAATACTTTTATCATATTTTTATATAACTTAATTATCACCTGAAAACTTAGTTAACAGCAAACTTGAAATCTACATTACAATATTGTTGCATTCAATTAACGAGGTCGAATCGCTAATGAATATGATGATAATTAATAAAAATAAGATTGTTGAAGATTATTAACATTGATATTCATCAAATAATATTAATAAATAAATATTAATGACAACCATAACCTTCAACATCAACTTTCATTAATATCATATGATTAATTGAAGAATTATTCAATAATTTCAAATGATAAATCGCCGATATATATTTAATAATCATATTAATTAAAATATATTGCCAAAAATATTATCAAAAGTAGCCAAGATCAATATATCACTTGAATAGCTTGTCCAAATCTAAATCATTATTTAAATCAAAGTATTGAATTTAAAACTGATGATGACCAGTAATAGTATGATGAAATTTGGCGCTAATTAACTGTAATAAATTGTTATTTGATTGAATTATATTTTATATTCATATCATTAAAACGATAATCCTTTCTTCTAATATTATATGAAATATCAGGATCAAAGAGTTACCAAGAAAAATAACCCAAGTAATTCTTCAAAATAATGATAATAAAATCATTAGATTTATTGTGTAGAATACAAATATTTTCAGAAGCATCATGTACCAAAACAATTAAAAAGAATTAATAAATTTTATTAATTATATTAATTCAAATTGAAATAATTAATTCGAGAATAATATTTAGATGGAAATTGACACCACGAAAAATCGAGAATAATAATAATTATTCATCAAGAAGGCTACAAATGATATTGGATAGACCACCTACTTTGACAATAATAACCAGCTACATATTTCCCACATCAAAAAAGGGAACCATTAGCACGCTTTATAGAATATTAGAAAAATCAAAATCGATCAATTAGAATATATATTATTAACAAATATATATATAATAAAACGATTACAGTTTGTTAATAATTAAGAAATTGCAAGAATAGGCATTAACAATAATTGTAGATGATATTCAAATATAATCATTAATTTTAACTCCAAACGTTAATCAATTAATAAATATGATGATGATATTAATTAATATATTAAATAAAATCAATAATGTTTCAATCATCATTATATTATTAATAAATTCAGCACCTGCGTCCATTTGTATTGCGCCTCGAGGATTCAATAAATATCATTGAATAAGAAATGAATCCAGCTGCAATGACCTTCATTATTGCAGATTAAACCATTAGTTGAACATTTATATAATGAAACCATATTCAACACCAAGTACAATCATTTAATATTGCTGCGATTAATTATCATAATGTTGGTTTTCTTTTATTGATTCTACAATGACCAAGAACAAATAAAATTAATAATAGAATCATTAAAAAATTCAACGAAAATACAATTTTTCATCGCCTTTAAATTATGTAGACGTTTTATTAGTACTAAACCAACCCGTTAATAGATGAATACTTCGAAGGCACCACATCATCAAAACAAATCCGATAGTTAACTAGATTGAATATAATTCATTCGTTAATAAGGTATATATTATATAAATATTTTTAATTCATATTAAAAGAATGAAGTAATAGTTGTCATACTTTGTCTTTGAGAAAAACTTATTTTTCAAATATTAAAATAAAGTTAATCTTTCCATTAATCATCATTAATAAAAATAAAAGAATATTAATATTTTGAATATATTAATATGATATGAATCCAATGATCTATATGTCAGTGTTAATATAATGTTGCATTCTTTGAAGATTTGTGTTTGAGAAACAAACAGAAGAATTTGCATTACAGTTCATTTGTTTCAATATTTACAGGTTGAATACGTGGAATATAGGAATTTTGAAATCAATTCAATATGAAGGTCATATATTTTGAATATACCTTTATTATATTTATTGTGTCATGAATAAATTAATAATGCAAATGCTAACAATTAATTTTCACAAATGCAGCCTTGGGACATATACCTGATTAACTCATAAATGACCCTCATAAATTGCTCATCCGCTTTGTCAGACCAAAAATTTGGAAAGTGTACTAGATGGGAGAAAACCACGCTGTTGGTATACTCCCAGCTTTATCAATCAGCAAATGTTGTCCATGTAATATTTAAAGAAGCATTAGTCACAGTCCCTCAGCCGCCATGTTGATGAACATTGGAGAATGGAGGTGAGCTATGATTTTACAGTCACGTGATGATGAAATATATGAATGGTAATAAGTCCCAGAATCATTGAAAATTTCAAATGAACTTCACTACTACCTTCCATCAACCGAAAGTACCCAAGCAGCCCTCCAAAAAACATTTCACAAGAATATAAATTGTCAAGAAACCATTTAATTTTTCCGCATATTTGCGACTTCTTCGGTCCCGGACACAGAAAGTCTTGACCGATTTTGCGTAGAACTTGTTTTTTTGTCGAAAATTTTCGGCATCCAACACCCCCATTATTGATGGTTTTATAATACCCGACTCATTAGTATTAGGGGTCTGTACTGTATATAACGAATACCCCGATGGAGCACACCCCCGCCCCCCGGCCACGACCAGATATTATATGATCACTCCCGCCAGTGATGAACCATTTAATTTTCGAACGAGTTCGAAAACTCATCGAATTTTTATTCCGGCATTTATGATCTTGTACCAGTTATTTATTTTTTGATTATAAATGATATTATAATTTTCAAAAATTTAAATTATTTTTAAATCAAACTTAAGATGTTTTTATTATTAAATGTCAGGAAACTTTTCGAACTCCACATCCAACACTGGAATATAATAAATAAATACTGGTGATCCCATATTCAGACAGATTAACTTGAAAGAAAAAATATTTAGAACTACTCAAATATTGAAGGAAAATCATTTATATGAAATGGTAAAACAATATTTCGACACATTTTTTTGTATTCAAAAACGGGCGCTGAATTATTTGAACTGACCTGAAAATATTCTTCAACGTGACATAGACGCCATTTGTAACATTAATTGATAAACGATAGCGATTGTTGGTGCTGATGATTATCGAACCCATGATGAGAGGAACGATTATTAAACTGTATGAAGAAATGAATCAACAGGATATGATTGATGGCGATAAATTATCTATCTGAATACAAAAGAGAACATCATTATTTTGATTGAAAATGCCGAATACAGTGGATGATGCGCTAACGCACAACGCGTTGATCCGATGAAGAGCAATATGTTCCGTTACCACCATCCGGTACCGTTTGTTTGCCTGCTGAATAGCATTATCAGGTCTGGAAACATCGCAGAAACAAAGAAGAAGTGGCGTGATGCCGTACCACAAACAGCGGCATTAACCACCAGCATCTGATGAAAGCCAGCTGATGACGAGCAACAACATGGAGAAATGGCCCTGAAGATAAAGAATCGCCAAACGGCGGTAATTTTTGCGCGATGAACGCATTACAGGCACGAAACATCGAAATCGACAGACAGAGATGGAACTTGTTGTTGATATTATCGGTGTACATGGATAAAGGATAGACCCTGAAGGTAAAGAAGAGATGTGATGAAGAACAACTGGTCAGACAACAAGGGATAATTTTATATATGGGTGGGTAACATCGCAGGGGAAACCACTCAGGAGGAACATAATAGGCACATGTGGTTTTGAATTTCCAAGGTTTTGTTCAACAAACCATGGTATGTAAACCTATCACTGCATTTATAACACTGTTGTGAGCCCAGCACATGAACTTTGTCATAGCACACATTCCCTGACTAAGGAATGCTGAAGAGACTGTCCTCCTTCCCCCCATCATCCGATTTGTATTTCATCCAGAAGGCAGTGACAGCTAACAGGCTGTTGGGGATGAAATGGCAAATGCTACTGACTGTATGAAAATTATTCAATGTTCAGTACTGAATCAGAAGATGACTGTACTACTCTTCAACAAAAAGAAACCAACAGAATGAGTCCAGACATCCAGGCTTTTCAAGAGAGAAAGTCAAATAACTGAATTACGAGAAGAAGAAATTTTTGTGATAGATTTTTTTGAGAAAGCTTTAAGGCGTAAATTTACAAATACACCAAGCATTCTCATAGAGTTCAATGGCAAGACTTGCAATTCAAAATTCCATGAAGTTTTTCCACCAGGGACCATTTTGTCGCACTGATTTTGCGTAAAACTACACATTTGTTCCACAAAAAGAAATTCAAAGAGTGAATACTATCATTTCGACTCAAGTGTCCATGCTCGTCCATATTCTATATATATACATGCTAAACAAAGCTACGATCATATAGAAAGCACCAATGAAAATCGACATATTATTAAAGAATATCACTTTTATATCGTTGACGATCGTGTACATGATACATATTTTGTACAACATTGTTTTGGAAAAATTTATGATTCCTTGAAAAATCGTGGAATAACATTCAATGAACATTGATATGGTCGTACTGGACAGGACAACCAAATTTTGCACGATCATTCTTTTGGTTGTGTTGTCTTCATAAGAAAACCTACATTAAACATTGTTGGAATTTCTTTGAGACTCGGCTATGGAAAAGGAGAACAGACGGCAGCAAAGGGCATGCATAAAACAAGCACTTCGAAGATATCAAATGAACCCCTCTACAAGCCGACTTTTTGGACCCGAAAGAAGTTGTTCAATGGTGCATCGCTCGCTTTAAGCCATAAGACTAACCGATCAAGAGAAGTGCGAAGGTACATTCAATTTAATTTTTATTGAATATCTAATTAAATAAAAGTGTACATTTATCACAATGATTATCTTTGATTGTATTTTGATATCATATTTACATTCTTCTTTAAATTTTCCATATGCTGTTTTTGGCATATTGGGATCGAAGACGTAGACAGATCAATTGGAAATGACGTTGAACAATAAAAGGGACTTGAAAAATTGCATTCAATTAAAACAAAGTCGTCCAGAAATGTGTTTGCATTGGATAAAAGAAAATATTCTTGTTTTTGTCCTCGTTTTCATAGACAACACAAAATCCAATACGCTAGAAAAAACAAAATGTATGTAAAAGATTGGAAACATACAAACAGCTAAATACAAAGGGAAAAAATGTCCATTACAATGTTTGAAGAAATGCAATCAGAGAGACTACAATATCATCCGATGGTGACTTGTGCTTCGATCTTGTTAGAGTAAGGTAACATTTGAATTGCTTTCTAATGATAAAGATTTAGAAATAAATTTGAATATATGATAATTTTGTCAAGTTTGTTTTAGTCAGAAGATGTTTTTGTTGTAATCATGACCACCGACAACGATAAAAATGTGAAGTAGTATTTGGATGCGTTGCAATCGAACGAAAATGAAATTATTAGAAGACTATAATGATCACTAATTTCCATATGAAAGAGGATCTATTATACCTAAGGTTATTTTTTCGACAAAATAATCAAAGTGGGAATTTTGTTTACTTTGAAGACTATGAACCTTCGATTTCATAAATTGTCAATATAGTCACTTGGTGGCAAAGACGCATAAAGTTGATCGAGGTTCAATCAAATAAAAAAACGAATAAGAAATAAATGTCAAAATCCGATCATGAACGGATTATTGAAGATGGTATCTTACTGGAATTTTTTGATTGAATTGCCCAACAATTTATTTTGGATTATATGTTCTAGAATTTCCGTACTCAATTAAAATTGGAGTCGCCTTGTTATGTTATCTCAGGCAAGTGTTTGCACATGTACAAATTGTTTTGGTACATGCACACTTTAGCATCAACTCAGTGCAGCTTTTTTATACAGAAGTATCATGAAAATGTTGCATACATGTATATGTATATGAAAAAATGCTTGCATATATGTGTATATGTTATAGAATGCAATTAACTATTCAAGTAGTTTTGTCAAGTGTGCGTTGATGAAAATGTTTCACGTACTCAATATATATGTTCTAGAATGTAATGGACCTGGATAGTAGTTTTTCTATGTGTAATTATGTGAAAATTTTCGCATGTACCGGATATATACACGAACTCAATGCACTCAGCTTCGTGGGCTTTTTTGGTAAAAATTATCCACATGTAAATAAATTATCCGCAAAAGATAATTTTATATGAAGATTCCTTTCGTACAAGAGACTCCGAAGCACTTCTTCGACTTTTGGTGGGATTTGACCCACATTTCTATTCCTAATTGAAAATCTAGTACAAAATTTGTCTATCCAATGGTCAAATATGTTCTATGTGCATTAATGAAAAATTTACATACCACATACTATTGTTTGGAGGAAAAAAATTAAAACTGCCTAAATGTACTTCAACCATGTCTAAAACTTGAATTTTAAAAAATTTGATTATATCAAAACAAATTACTCATGTCATGCCAATTGTAGTTCAACTATCCAATAAAAACATTAACCATTTAAAATTATATCACATGCCAAATGTAGATTAAAATGGTATCCAAAACTTAGTTTTAAAAAAACTTTTGATTATATCACAACATTACTTCAAAACTTAGTTTTAAAACTTTTTGATTATATCACAACATTACTTCACATGATTAATGTACTTCAACCATCCAAAACTTGGGTTTTAAAAACTTTTTGATTATATCATACAACATTTATCAATGCCATCCAATTGTAGTTCAACTATCCAATAAAAACATTTAACATTATATCACATGTGCCAAATTTAGATTGAAACTATCCAAAACAAAAGTTTTAAAAAACTTTTTTGATTATATATCATGCAACATTACTTCACATGCCATGCCAATTATAGTTCAACTATCCAATAAAACATTTAATATTATATCACATGTGCCAAATGTAAATTGAAACCATCCAAAATTATAATCACAACATTACTTCACATGCACTTATTACTTCACATGCCATGACAATTGTAGTTCTTGACTATCCAATAAAAACATTAAACATTTAACATTAAATATCACATGCCAAATGTAGATTGAAACCATCCAAAACTTTGAGTTTTAAAAAACTTTTTGATTATATCATAACATTACTTCACATGCCATGGCTAATTATAGTTCAACTATCCCAATAAAACATTTAACATTATATCACATGCCAAATGTAGATTGAAACCATCCAAAATTATAGATCACAACATTACTCTACATGCACGTATTACTTCACATGCCATGCCAATTGTAGTTCTTGACTATCCAATAAAAACATTAAACATTTAACATTAAATATCACATGCCAAATGTAGATTGAAACCATCCAAACTTCTGAGCTTTAAAAACTTTTTGATTATATCATGTCATATTGCTTCACATGCCATGCCAAATATAGTTCAACTATCCAATAAAAACATTTAACATTATATCCCATGCCAAATGTAGATTGAAACCATCCAAAACTTAACTTTTAATTTAACAAAAATTATAGATCACAACATTACTTCACATGCTAAATGTACTTCAAGCATCCAAAACTTAAATTTTAAAACAAAAAAAAATTATAACACATCATTACATAACATGCCAAATGTAGTTCGAAGAAAACAAAACTTAAATTTAAAAAAAAAAACAAATTATAACACATCATTACATAACATGGCAAATGTAGTTCACAAAACATTAATTTATAGATGACAACATTACTAGTAGTTCAATTATCCAAAACTTAAAAGTTTTAAAAAAACTAAACAAATTATATAACAACATTACTTCACATTCACATGCCGAAAGTACTAAAACCATCCAAAAACTTAACTTTTGGAACAAAAAAAATTATATTAACACCGTAATAAAATATGTCCAAAAATTATAGATCTCACAAGTATCAAGTATCAAGTTATATATATATATATATATATATATATGATGAAGTACATCTAGATAATGTATAAAAAGGTAAATTTAAAACTATCCAAATCTTGAAATCAAATCTACAAATCATGTCCATCAAAGATCTCAATTTATTAAATAAACAACAATTTATAAATTATAACTAAATTAAAAACAACACACACACACACACACACACACACACACATAAGTGAAAAATTGAATACTTCTGCAGGTGAATTTGGGACATCTCCTAAGAGAGGCTCCAAATGAAAATCTCCAAGAACCTAAAATTCAAAAAATTTAAAATAACTCAAGATATAGATATATATATCTCAATTTTTAATGGAACTTTTTGAGGTGGAATATATATATATATATATAACTTAAACATAAATTTTAAAAGTGAAAAATTGTCCATACTTGTTGTGGATGTGGCACATCTCCTAAGGAAGTAGAAGGTACATCTCCCAAGGAAGAAGAAGGTACCACCATCCCAAAAACATCGGACGGAATCGGAATCTGTTAAAACATTTTATTATTATATATACATACATGTACATGTGTGCACAATTATTTATTTTAAAAATATCACTTAAAAAACACTAACATTTGCCAACATATCTTGATGGTGAGACCCATCTGCATTGTTTGAACCAGAGGTCCCGAACGTGATATTAACATTTTCATCATTCATCATGCGTGACAACTACAAATGGTGTTTTAACATATAATGATACATTTTTGTTAGATTAATGTACATACAAATAAATGTATATATGTACATACACATGTATTTATTACAAATTGCACACATGTATACATGTTAAAATAATTGAACCCTAAGGTCATTAACACATACCGTTCCCGTGCCCTCTTCCTCATGAAGAATTAGGTTTTGAAAACCATTGCGACAATTATTTGCATATATTCGGAGATGTTCAACATTCATGTTGTCAATCTCTTAATCTATACAATACACAAAATTAGCACGTGCATTTTCACGTGCTCTTTGTCGATTTAGAAAAACATCGACTCCACCCAATCTGCTATAAAAATTGTCGATCATGACATCCCTTGCTTCTCAACTTATTTGAGAAGTCGCATCCATCTCTGACTGCAGAGTTTCGACCCGAAAAGTTTGACTCACCAATGGCGGCTCAGGGCGAGGCAACTCCACATCTCTCTTAGTGCACTTACGGTCATACAATCGAACTTTCCCCGGACCAAAAAATTATAATGGAAGGTCATTGTATTCGGGTTTCATATTAAAAAAAAATTATGTGTAAAACAATTGTGAAAAATAAACAAGAACCTCGTTGTTCCATGGGAGCCTTCCATAGGCCACAAGGTGCCTATCATACAAATAGTGAGCTATATTTTGGTGCTTGAAGTATTGCACCTTCAACATTTTTCTTTTTGGCCCTTCCTTGAAATTAAACATTGACTTCGCCATATATTTTGTAACTCTTTGTTTTACATCCTCCCATTTATCGAGACCCATTACTGTTTCTTTTCTCTTTCTCATCACTTCTACAAATGTATCAGTCGTTGGCCCAAGATTTTTGTACACATTTACAATTTTCCCAATGAATGTGTAACTATTTTGAGGCTTTGTTGACTCTCAACAGGTAGAGTCAAAGCCACGAGATCTCTCCGCAATTTTGCGTGAAGTTGTTGACAACTTTTTAAGGTGCATTGCGCCATGTTTCTTTCCCATGGTATATCAGAAATGTCGGCCGGATAAGTTGTGGTGAGTAGATAACCTTCTTCTTAAATGTAGCGTTCTACCCTGTGTCTATTTTGAACAATATTTGGAACATTTTTAGCCTCTGCATAAATATATATATATATATATATATATATATATATATATAATTTTGTATATTATAAAAAACACATGTAAACAAATTTGTACAAATTCAATGAAAAAAATATTGAAGTTGATGGCAACCTCGACGTGGTTGGTTAGCATCTTCTCCACCCTGAAACTGTTGAGACCCAGAACGACCCTGCTGAGAACTAGCACCACCAACCGTTGATTGGCCTCCGGGAGAATAAATATCACCCCCTTCACGCAACCTACTACCACTCATTGATAGCCCTCTAAGGGGATTTGAACCACCACCAACCTCTCGAGAGGATTGAGAAGCTTCATAAACAAATACGAATTTATAATCAATTGAAAAATACATGCATACATATAAATACACATGTACATATTCATTGATTAAATTGTGTTAAAACCATACCACCACTGGGTGAAACATGGGCATCCATGGTTGGAGTAGAGACCCTTCTCTTCTTATTAGCTCCTAAAAAATAAAAAATGAAACTTATTAACAACTAATTTAACTCACAAGTTTATAAAAAATCAATTCCATATGTACACACATGTATGGAGATTTAAGATTATATTTAAATTTACCATGAACAGATCTCGATCCTGATCCCTGATCCTCCCCTCTCGTAGAGATATGGAATTCTGTTGATCTTTTTCGTTCATCCTCTATTATATATATATCTACGGTGGACATTTACAATTAATTTTTTAAACAACTAATTTAAATTAAATTCAAGATAAAGTTCAGAAAATTAATTTGTTTAATTTAGTGTTTTAATTTAGTGTAAACAAATTATGTAAAACACAACTTTCAAAGCACTAATTGTTCTTCTCGGTATATTAATTTTCCTTTGGATGACTTTGCTAGCCGCAATATTGGAAAGCACATATGTAATCAATGCATTATCTGGATTGGGATAGCAAGAAACCTCTATGCATAATTTCCATTTTCCAACCATATTTAATGGTTTTATTATCCCTAAAAAAAACAAATTCAATAAAAATATATATATTAAATTGACATTTATTGCAAATGAATGGAAGAAATGAAAAATTTATATTTAGATCTATTCCAGAGATTGACTGTAGGGACATTTATTAGATACGTCACCTTTCATAAAAGATGAGATCCAGAGGCTACCTGGACCTTTACAGACTCTGCCTATAGAACTACCATGGATATGAAAATGAAAAACTTCTAATTAGATCTATTCTAGAGATTGAATGTAAGGGCATTTACTGTTAGGTTAAAACCTATGTTTTGTATCAAATCACTTTTGGTTTCAATGGGAAACTTTTATGGCTAATTTGTGTTTTACATGTTGAATATAAAAGGTTTTTTCTCTCTCATTGTTTGAGACCATGGATATGAAAATGAAAAAATATATACTTGGTTAAAACCTATGTTTTGTATCAAATTACTCTTTGTTTCTAAATACTATATACATGTTGATTGTAGGGGCATTTACAGTAGGGGCATTTATATCTATTCCAAAGATTGACTGTAGGGGCATTTACTAGATATGTCACCTTTTGTAAAATCTGAGATCCAGAGGCTACCTCGCCCTTTACAAACTGTGCCTATAGAACTACCATGGATATGAAAATGAAAAAATTCTAATTAGATCTATTCTAAAGATTGAATGTAGGGGCATTTACTAGATTAGGTTAAAACCTATGTTTTTTATCATATCACTTTTTGTTTCACTTTTATGGCTAATTTGTGTTTTACATGTTGAATATAAAAGGTTTTGTCTTTCTCATTATTTGAGACCATGGATATGAAAATGAAAACTATATACGTGGTTAAACCTATGTTTTCTATCAAATTACTTTTTGTTTATAAATACTATATACATGTTGATTGTAGGGGCATTTACTAGATATGTCACCTTTCATAAAAGATGAGATCCAGAGGCTACCTCGCCCTTTATAAAATTTTCCTATAGAACTACCATGGATATGAAAATGGAAAACTTCTAATTAGATCTATTCTAAAGATTGAATGTAGGGGAATTTACTAGATTAGGTTAAAACCTATGTTTTGTATCATACAACTTTTGGTTTCACTTTTATGGCTAATTTGTGTTTTACATGTTGAATATAAAGGGTTTTTTCTTTCTCATTGTTTGAGACCATGGATATGAAAATGAAAAACTATATACTTGGTTAAACCTATGTTTTGTATCAAATTACTTTTTGTTTCTAAATACTATATACATGTTGATTTTAGGGGCATTTACTGTAGGGGCATTTAGATCTATTCCAGAGATTGACTATAGGGGCATTTACTAGATATGTCACCTTTCATAAATGATGAGATCCAGAGGCTGCCTAGTCCTTTACAGACTCTGCCTATAGAACTACCATGGATATGAAAATGAAAAACTTCTAATTAGATCTATTCTAAAGATTGAATGGAGGGGCATTTACTAGATTAGGTTAAAACCTATGTTTTGTATCATATCACTTTTGGTCTCACTTTTATGGTTAATTTGTGTTTTACATGTTGAATATAATTTTTTTTTTCTTTGTCATTGTTTGAGACGATGGATATAAAAAAGAAAAACTATATGCTTGGTTAAACCTATGTTTTGTATCAAAATACTTTTTGTTTCTAAATACTATATACATGTTGACAGTAGGGGCATTTACTGTAGGGGCATTTAGATCTATTCCAAAGATTGACTGTAGGGGAATTTAGTTGATATTTCACCTTTCATAAAATATGAGATCCAAAGGCTACCTAGCCCTTTACAGACTCTGACTATAGAACTACCATGGATATGAAAATAAAAAACTTCTAATTATATCTATTCTAAAGATTGAATGTAGGGGAATTTACTAAATTAGGTTAAAACATATGTTTTGTATCAAATCACTTTTGGTTTCAATAGGAAACTTTTATGGCTAATTTTTGTTTTACATGTTGAATATAAAAGGTTTTTTCTCTCTCATTTTTTGAGACCATGGATATGAAAATGAAAAAATATATACTTGGTTAAAACCTATGTTTTGTATCAAATTAATTTTTGTTTCTAAATACTATATACACGTTGACTGTAGGGGCATTTACTGTAGGGCATTTAGATCTATTCCAGAGATTCACTGTAGGGGCATTTACTAGATATGTCACCTTTCATAAAAGATGAGATCTATAGGCTACCTGGCCCTTTACAGACTCTTCCTATAGAACTACCATGGATATGAAAATGAAAAACTTCTAATTAGATCTATTCTAAAGATTGAATGTAGCGGCATTTACTAGATTGGGTTTTAAAACCTATATGTTTTATATCAAATCACTTTTGGTTTCAATGGGAAACTTTTGTTGCTAATTTGTGTTTTACATGTTGAATATAAAAGGTTTTTTCTCTCTCATTGTTGGAGACCATGGATATGAAAATGAAAAATTATATACTTGGTTAAACCTATGTTTTGTATTAAATTACTTTTTGTTTCTAAATACTATATACATGTTGATTGTAGGGGCATTTACTGTAGGGGAATCTAGATTTATTCCAAATATTGACTGTAGGGGCATTTACTAGATATGTCACCTTTCATAAAAGATGAGATCCAGAGGCTACCTAGCCCTTTACAGACTCTACCTATAGCACTACCATGGATATGAAAATGAAAAACTTCTAATTAGATCTATTCTAAAGATTGAATGTAGGGGCATTTACTAGATTAGGTTTTAAAACCTATATGTTTTGTATCAAATCACTTTTGGTTTCAATGGGAAACTTTTATGGCTAATTTTTGTTTTACATGTTGAATATAAAAGGTTTTTTCTCTCTCATTGTTTCAGACCATGGATATGAAAATGAAAAATTTCTATTTAGATCTAGATTCTCTAGAGCTATGGCTAATTTTTGTTTTACATACATTGAATCTTATGTTAAAACCTATGTTTTGTATCAAATAAATTATGGTTTCAATGGGAAACTTCTATGGCTAATTTGTGTTTTACATGAAAATGAAAAACGTCTATTTAAAACTATTCCAGAGATTGACGGTAGGGGCATTTACTCTTAGTTTAAAACCTATATTTTGTATCAAATCACTTTTGCTTTCAATGGGAAAATTTTATGGCTAATTTGTGTTTTACATGTTGAATATAAAAGGTTTTTTTCTCTCTCATTGTTTGATACCATGGATATGAAAATGAAAAAAAATTATTTAGATCTATTCTAGAGATATGGTTAATTTGTGTTTTTCATACATTGAATATTTATTTTTTCTCTCTCATTGTTTGAGACCATGGATATGAAAATGAAAAACTTGTATCTATAGGGGCATTTACTCTTAGGTTAAAACCTATGTTTTGTATCAAATCACTTATGGTTTCAAAGGGAAACTTTTATGGCTAATTTGTGTTTTACATGTTGAATATAAAAGGTTTTTTTTCTCTCTCATTGTTAGAGACCATGGATATGAAAATGAAAAACTTCTATTTATATCTATTCTAGAGATGTGGCTAATTTTTGTTTTACATACATTGAATATAAAATGTTTTTTCTCTCATTGTTTGAGACCATGGATATGAAAATGAAAAACTTCTATATTTAAAACTATTCCAGATGTGGCTAATTTGTGTTTTACATACATTGAATATAAAAGGTTTTTTCTCTCATTGTTTGAGACCATGGATATGAATATGAAAAACTTCTATATTTAAAACTTTTCCAGAGATTGATTGACTTTAGGGACATTTAATCTTAGGTTAAAACCTATGTTTTGTATCAAATCACTTTTAGCTTCAATGGGAAAATTTTATGGCTAATTTGTGTTTTACATGTTGAATATAAAGGGTTTTTTTCTCTCTCATTGTTTGAGACCATGAATATGAAAATGAAAAACTTAAATATTTTAAACTATTTCAGAGATTGATTAACTGTAGGGGCATTTACTCTTAGGTTAAAACCTAGGTTTTGTATCAAATCACTTTTGGTTTCAACGGGAAAATTTTATGGCTAATTTGTGTTTTACATGTTGAATATAAAAGGTTTTTTTTCTCTCTCATTGTTTGAGACCATGGATATGAAAATGAAAAATTATATATTTAAAACTTTTCCAGAGATTGATTGGCTGTAGGGGCGTTTACTCTTAGGTTAAAACTTATGTTTTGTATCAAATCACTTTTGGTTTCAATGGGATACTTTTAAGGCTAATTTGTGTTTTAAATGTTGAATATAAAAGGTTTTTTTTCTCTCATTGTTTGAGAACATGGATATGAAAATGAAAAAAATCTATTTAGATATATTCCAGAGGTTGACTGTAGGGGAATTTACTGGATATGTCACCTTTCGTAAAAGATGAGATCCAAAGGCTACCTGGCCCTTTACAAACTCTGCCTATAGAACTATCAAATCACTTTTGGTTTTAATGGTTTGTTTATTGGCTAATGTGTTTTTATCAAATCAATTTGATAAGATGATGGATGATGAATGATGTGATGTTGATCATAACGTTTACATCTATATGATAGGAAGCTTGATATACATAACAAGGTTTAGACTAGATATATTTTTGGAATTTATATTAGTTGCAATATTTCAACATAATAGTCATATATTACCAACAAACAGATATTAATATACAAGTGAAAGAGACTACAAAAAATGGACTATAGTACCCAAAAGGTGAGAAATTTACATTGAAAACATAGAGAGATTCAACTAGGCTTGTGTGGATGACATGAAAAGTACAAGTGGACAATGTATAATTCTACTTAGAAGAGTCTTTGGTTGCATGTTTAAGCAAGAAAGAGTCATTACTTGGACAATGTATAATTCTACTTAGAAGATTCTTTGGTTACATGGTTAAGCAAGAAAGAGTCATTACTTTCTCTATCTAGAGTAGAAGTGGAATACAAGTAGTTACTTCTTTTAAATGAATATGGAATGAATCTAAAAATGAATATGGAATGAATCATTGTACATTATGATAAATATTGTATCTAATGACATTTTATCTATGAATAATATGGAATGAATCATTGTACATTATGAAGAGTCATGAGATCCACATTTCCACCATACTATTTGCAAGTTCTATATGAAGATATGTAGTCTAATAAATAATCAGTTCTGATATTTTTGTAAATATGAAAATGGTTCTATGATATAAAGGCAAAACATGGATCAATATAAATTTACAACTTTCAAGTTTCGAGTTTTGAGTTTCTAAAATAACTAAAATTTACAAGTTTCAAGTTTCAAGTTTCAAGTTTCTAATATATAGATTCTATAATATATTTGATAAATTGGCACATGACCTTGACTGCATACTAAAAGTCTCTAACACATATTGTAACCTAAGAACTATAACCACTTGTTGCATACCAAACTACAAACTTAAATCAATTTTAAGTTATGGAAAGAACTGTAAAACTTGTTGCATAACCTAAGAACTTGTAATTTAAGAACTGTAACCACTTGTTGCATAACCAAACTGCAAGCTGCAAACTACAAATTTTGGACAGATGTTTTATGAATTTATTGATCGAGAATGTGAAGAGGCCAAAGGTATGATCAATTTTTCATAAAGGTTCTTTCACTTTATAACATCCTATTTCCTTTTCTGACAGGTCAGAAGTTCTTCGGCCACAGAGATTGATTCCCTACAGGATTTGGTGGTAGGAAGATGTTTTGTTATATTTCTGAGTTTTTCTTGCAAATGATGAGCTTCCTGTAGGGTGCACCGGTTTATACATGGACTTCTTGGACCACACAACAACGGATTAAATGCTTTCTGGTAGGTCACAAGTGTTTTCGGCCACAGTGAATGACACCCTTCAGGTTTTGGTGTGACGGATTCAACGCTGAAGGCTACTGGGAGAGTAAATTTTGGGAGGCTAGGATGATATTTTGTCTTAGTATACTACTTTTTTTTCTTTTCCGGAAGGTCCTAAAAGCCCCTGCACTATGCCCCCCTATATTATGGCTACTACCCGAGTGGCGTTTCCCTCGGTCACTTACCATTCGTTATACCTACCTTATCATTGTTCCCTATTGAAGGGAGCGGAGTTATGCCTGCTGCATCCTCCCCCCTAGGTCTACAGGAAACAGGCGGGATAACCCTCCTGCAAAGAAACAAGTACGAACGGAGGTGCGGAATTAATACTCTCTCCAGTCTATTCTAATAAAAATATACTACTGTTTTTTCTTTTCCGGAAGAACTGGAGTATTTGAAATTTTATGTATCTTATGTTTTTATGGGCGGACTTTTAGGATTGTTCCAGTTTCGGATAGAAAAAAGGCTTGAAATGAACTACAAGTTTTTGTATTATTTATAAGGTTTTTCTGGATATTTTTCATTTTGAACTAGAAATAATATATTCCAAAGTTTTTCTATTTGAAAAACCTAAGAACTGTAACCACTTGTTAAATACTAAACTGCAAACTTAATTTTTTTGTAAAATTTGGCAGTGATTTATATACAATGATCTTGGATTTTGATATATAAATTCAATAGAAGGATGAGCTGCTTACCTGGTGGTTTGCTTAACATCGTTGCAGATGATCAGTAACAGAGCAGCAGCAATACTAGAACAGTTTGCCAACCTATAAGAAACACAACAAAAAAAATGTTAATTATATCAGAAAATATAATTTACGATAAAAGTCAAACAATTCACTGTAGAAAACCAGAAAACCATAACAATTACCTGTTGGTTTTCTTACAACAACAGAGCGGAAGCAATTCAACGAACCTGACGAAAGACGTGCGGAGCAACAGAGCAGCGCCACAGTAATTCAACGGACTCGACGAAAGATGCATGGAGCAACAGAGCAGTGCTAGAGTAGCAATTCAATAAACATGAAAATAGAGTAGCAAATAGAAATACGCGTGAAGCAGCAGATACAAAGCTGCACGAAAAGAAAATCATTCGCGGACGATATATTTATAAGAAATAGTTTGGCCGAACTATTTTAAACGTTCGGCCGAACTGTTGTTTCCGGTTTTCCCATCTCCAGCAAAAGTTCTGTTTTCCCACACCGTCACTGTGCCGTCAATCTAAATGGAAAAATGAGTTTGACCAAACTTTCTCATAAATTTCGTCTGAACTATTACCAAAAAAAAATTTCCGCCCCCGATTCTCACAAAAGTGTAACCCAACTGCACATTCTCACCCATATAGATTCATGTATATATCGTTATATAAGCCCATAGAAAAGGTAGTTCAATGATCTATTGAAGAACATAAGAATACAGCTCGAGATATTGTACCAAAACTTGTCAAAGTCTTGCATTGGGAAGACGACCAAAATGAAATTTTGAAACTTGTTGGGAAAGATGATTTCTCATAAGAAAATAAATTGATTTTGAAGTCTGCAAAATTCCATAATGCAATTATAGCCATGTGGAACCTTTCATGCAATATAGAAAACATATCAACATAGTTAAAATGGTTATATTATAGTACTTCTAATTGGTCACCCATTACCTACCTTCCAAAAGTGGACGATCCAACAATATTTGACCATTATATTTGAGCAATAATGTCCCTTTACAATAACATTTGTAGTCTTAATGGTTGTGAGTGGGATTTTGTCAATTATTATATCAGTATTGGATATGTTAAGCCATGGTTGGTCCCATATGTTTACAAAAATAACCAAATTCCACTATTATGTGTTTCTAAGTATTTGTAAATACAACCGTGAAATTGATTATTGGTCTAGATGCATTGAACTAGTCTCAACTAGTTTGATGCTTGGAATATGTAATCTCTTGTTTTCGAAATTTTAACTTATCTGATGGGAATTTTCTTTTAAGTTTTACTATAGCACATTAACACACCTTGTTTAGATCACTCTGTTTAAGATGCAACTTTTTATTGACAGTGATGTACATTTGTCTTATTACTAGCTACCAATTTTTCGTTTTTTTGCAACTTTGAGATTAGATTCCCACTATTAATGAATATAGTACTGAAAACCAAGGATATCTCCATTTCCCAATGAAATATGGATTCTTTTGGAATCTAATGTTCATTCATGCGTTAATCAAGATGAATAAACAAACACAAAGTTTATACATACAAAAAAATTTTCACAACAAAACCATTAGCAAGGAGGATATATTTTCACTTAAGTGCGAGCTTTATTAAACTCTTATATATTACCATGGCTTCAATATGAGCTAATTTCATATGGTACATTAGAATCATTCTTGATACAGAATAGTTATGGAACCCAAAAATTCCATAGTTTCAACCAAATATTGGAACAAGGACCACTTCAAAAGAAGAACAAATACACCAAAAGAGTATTTTCTTTATAACATTCAATGACCCGTCCAGTTAAAAATAATTGTTTGTTTATTATTTCACTAGTAGAATGAATGCATATTTTCTTCACGTGCTAGTGTTGGTTCTTGTGATAGAGATAGCGCTCGTGCTGGAGATGATATAATTCCTGGTGTTGGTGCTGGCGAAGGAGATGAGATTGTTTCTCCTTGTTTTTCTATGGCACTTACCTTTTATGATGATATTTTTCTCCAGGGAAAATTTCTCCGGTCGATATTTTGATTTCTATTTTACTTAACACACTTATCTGCACAATCAACAATATGGTGTGTATGGTACTTAATACTTTAATTTAGGAAAAATAACCTATGTATGGCAATAACATGAGTAAACCCCTTCCAAACTAAATTATGCCACTTTGTGTGCTTTGTGAGAGAGACAAGTCATAAAGAAGATATAGAATAGAAAGGCCATGAATGAGTGTCTACATATCAAACTCCAAGTTCAAGTGCCAATAGAAAATTAGGCAGCTTAGATGAGATAGTAACAAATAAAATAGAAAAATTTGTAAAAAGCAAGGATATTTTTTCCTACATTACTCTATGAAAAATCATAAGATATTACATTAGAAAGTGAAAAAAATTGGCCAAGAGCAGAATGAAATTGATTAATTTATGTTTAAAAAACTAATACAAGAAAAAAATTCCTTTTCACTTTTGACCTGTGGTTGATTTTCAATTTTCATAACAAGGATATTTTCACGGGCACCATGAATCTTGTTTGAAAATTAAGATTTCCCACTAAACATACTTTATCTTTGCCTTCATGACATGTATAATCAATAGAAGAAATTAAAATAATGCATGTCATATAGTTAGCATTGGTATGATAGGAACGTCTAATTTGTTAATTAACTTTACAACTTAAAGGTTTAATAGTTGATTTAATACATAAGTCTTGAAGAAGCTTACATTTCCTCATAGAATTATGAAAAAGTGCAGCCACAAACTTAAAATGTGTGCCATACACTTAGAATTGGCTAGATTGAAAAAAATACAATTTGTAGCTATGCTACACTACTTAAGGTTCAATGGTTGATTTAATTTGTATTTCTTGAAGATGCTTATGTTTCCTTATAGAAATTATGATAGAGTATATCCACTACCTTACTTCTATTTGAATAGAAATCTTTGAAAGGGTTTCATTTCAAAACTATCAAATTTATTGTCGAGACATAATAACATTTGGTCAAGTCTAGCTTGATCAGATTTTATTGGGATAAGAGTTTCCAAAATGACAAATAATATATGTAAACCAGATTTATTTTTAGTACATTCAACATTAAATGATTGATTATAATTTTTTTTAAGAGCATTTATGATTTTCTTTACTTTAGGTGCCATTCATCTTGGTGCTTTTGCATGTTGCATGTATCTCCGCTAACTCTATGAGGTTTGGATAGCCGATTTTGGGTCTTTATGTCAAGTGTGGCTATCCTTTTACTCTGAATTTATTTATTTGGAGAGAATTCAATATACAACATTGGTAAGAGGTTGCAACTTTGAGGTATTTTGCATTCAGATAATAAATTTGAATCTCGTTTGAGAAAACAAAGACCAATCTTCATCCTCTATATTTAGATCCACTTCATGAAGTGGAATAGTCAGAAATTATTAAAAGAATAATCAAATTGAAAAATAATGTTTTACTGGAATCGCATCATATACAGGAACAGTCTCAGAGAATTTTGATTTTCATGATGCGAATGAATCTTGTTGAGTATTTTCATTGCATTTTTTCGGAAATAAATTAGTGATTTTGAGCCCGTTTATAACTGTCATTTAATACTGTAGTGTAAGACCTATAGGACATTCAAGCACCATGGAAAATTCAATATAGGAAATAAGAGAGATGCGCTCCTCTCTCCATGGAACATATTGTCAAGGTGTTTATTTATGGACATACGTGGAGATATGCCAAGAATAGAATGAAATTGATTAATTTCTATTTAACAAAATGGAACAAGAAAAAAATGTCTTTGCACTTTTGACCTGTGGTTGATTTTCAATTTGCATAACAACGATATTTTCATGGGCACCATTAAGCATGCTTTACCAAAGTTCCAATTGAACACACTTTATCTTTTCCTTCCTGAGAAGCATAATCAATAGAAAAAATTAAGGAATGTATGTCATACAATTAACATTGGGCATAATGGGAAATTCTAACTTGTAGATTAAATACACAAATTAAGGTTTAATAGTTTAATATATACGTATTAAATAAGCTTATATTTCATTATGGAACTATGACATAATGCAACCACCAACTTAAAACGTGTGCCATACACTTAGAATTGGTCAAAATGACAAAAGTCCAATTAGTGGCTATGCTACACAACTTAAGGTTTAATGGTTGATTTAATTCGCAGTTATTGAAGATGCTTATGTTTCCTCATAGAAATGATGAAAAAAGTATTACCACCACCTTACTAATATTTTAATAAAATATTTAAAATGGTTTCAGTTCAAAACCGTCAAATCTGATGTCTGGACATAATAACGTTTGCTCAAGTCTAGCTTGATCAGATTTCACTGGACATAAGAGTTGCCAAAATGAAAACTAATATATGTAAACCATATTTATTTTCAGTACATTCAACATTAAATGGTCGATTATAAATGTCTTAATATCAATCCTAATTTTCTTTAATTTAGGTGCCATGAATCTTGGTGCTTCTGCATGTTGCATGCA
Organism: Pinus albicaulis; assembly: GCA_034641835.2. Taxonomy (NCBI): domain Eukaryota; kingdom Viridiplantae; phylum Streptophyta; class Pinopsida; order Pinales; family Pinaceae; genus Pinus; species Pinus albicaulis. The sequence continues at coordinate 10,089,075 of MU968403.1, read as the reverse complement.
TCCCCACTAACTCTATGATGTTTGGATAGTTGATTTTGGGTCTTTATGTCAAATGTGGCTATCATTTTACCTTGCATTTATTGTATATTGGGAGGAAGTCAGTATACAACATTTCTAAGAGGTTACAACTTTGAGATATTTTGCATTCAAATAATAAATTTGAATCTAGTTTCCAAAAGAAAAAATAAAAAAATAAAAATTGATCTTTATCCTCTATATTTTGATCCACGTGGGATATCCATAAATGATTAAAAAGGAAGTAAAATTGAAAAATAATGTTTCACTAGAAATACTTCATATGCAAGTCCAGTCCCAAAACATGTTGATTCTCATGATGTGAGTGAATCTTGTTGAGTATTTTCATTGCATTTTTGGGAACTACATCAATGATTTCAAGATTTTTTATAATTGTCACTGAATAATGTAGTGCAAGACCTATAGGACATTCAAGCATCCTAGAAAATTCACTATAGGAAATAAGAGAGATATGAGCTCCTCTCTCCATGGAACATGTTGTCAAGGTATCACATTGCATATTGGCTATAAATGAGATTTTAGAGATGGAAAACTTAAAAATTTAAATATTTGTTGAGCAGATTTTTTTTGTTAAAACAAGAATGTGCAAAAATTCCCTCCAAACAATAACCGAATTAAAAAAATTTGATTTCTATAAATAAATTCAATAGGTATTATAGTTTCCAGTAGTGCAAATACTCACAGACAAGAATAGAAAACCCACACTCTTCATTATATTAGGTATTTTTAGAAGAACATAATTGATGAAGTGTGATCATCTTTGATGAAGTATCCTAGGGTTAACTAAAATATACATATTTTGGTGGGTGATTGGACCAAGCCTCTTATGAATCATGTATAATAAGATTGGAAAAATAAAGTGAAAAGTGAAAATTACAATCATAATACATATATCAACTAAGTCCATTGGAAATGGAACTGAGTGACTAAATATCATCAACTTCTCCCTTCTAAGAGAAAACCATTCAAAAAAATTTCTTATGCTAACCTGCTTTTTAGTGGAGGACGCATAATTGATAAGCGATATGTGTGGGTTGGATTGTCCTGAAGGTTTTGGATGGAATGAATCATGTATATGTTTTGATATCTATTGAAGGATGTGTCAAGGAAAGGAGATGGATGTTGTCCCAAGTTCAACAACAAATTAAGCGTTTGTGCAACTGAGGGTTTGATATATGCTTTCATAATTCCGATAAAATACTTTGAAGTTGTAATAATAAGGGAGGTAAATTTTGTCTATGTGGGAAAGTTGCATAAGATTCCATACTATGTTTCATCGTGATATTGCCTAAAGAAATGCCACAATATAATCACATATTACATAGGACTATGTTAGGCATGTTAACCAAGGAAGGGAAAATTTTATTTGAGATAGGGATCTGCGTGTTCTTAAGTCACCTATTTTGTACATGGGAGATTCACTATACAGGAGATTGGTTTGTTCGAATTTTCAGTCAGAATATTGAGTGTAATACAAGGAAGTTTGTGGATATTGTATATTTTAATGAAATATACGAGAACAAATATATGAAATCATTTGTTCTGAAGTTGTTGCATTTGATCAATAAATACAAAAAAAATACATCTCACCCTTCCAGGCCTTCAACACTTATGCCCACAGAGATGTTATAGTTAGTTACATCAAAGTGCAAGTTCATATTTTTTTCTTTAACCTGCTATATCTTAATCGCTCACAACTTCTACAAGATAAATCAAAAGTGCAAATAAAGTTATTGTATAATTATTTTCAAGAAGAATAAGGGAAGTAATAATTTGCAACTCCAAAAAAATCAAATGAATCAGAACAAATCCATAAATTTCTTCAGGAATATGCAAATAGCAGTTGTGAAGGTTCAATTATCACCAAAATGGAGAAAGATGCAGCATACGATCCTATATGCATATCGTTCTATATGGATTCCTATACAATATCTATACCAATCTATATGCATTCCATATAGTCTCTCTCTTACTTGTTAAGCGCCTAATTTGCATTGTTACCTAAATGACAAAGGTTGATCTAGTTATTGCCATAGTAAGTTGAATCAAGCACTGTGGGAACATTTGTGCCTAAGCTTTTTGGTCCTGTGCTCTGAGATGTATACTTATTGAAACTTCAATAATTTTAGCTGGTATAATTATCAGAAGCCTTAAAGAAAGTTGCATATGTAGAAAGTATATAATTAAAAAACAATTTTCTTGAAGGTATTGTTGTCCTATATGTTCCATTAGAAGAGACTAAAAATATGAGAAGACTAAAAACTACAAATAAAATAGAACTTGTACACCTGAAAATGGAATTATTTATTTTTTAGTTTATGTTAAAGTATCTTACTACTATCGGATCCAATAATTTCTATATCAATGTTTTTCAATAATAAGTTTATAGTGAGTATAAGGGTGTTGCTTACTCAAAAAGTTATTTTCCCAAATTTATTTTGAAGGAAACTACAAAATAGTGAAAAAAATATTATAATGATGAAATCAAATAACATATATGGAATATTCACATTTATGTGGCATATTGTCCTTTTTGGTTGCACTGGGTGAATTCTTGATGTGCAAAAGAATCAATGAATATGCAAGGGGTTCTCATTGATTAAAGCTCACATATTTCTAGCTAACATGTTTTTCCTAGGATTGTTCACATATTTTTCCAGCTAACCTATTTGCGTCCACTGTCATAATAGGCATGAACAATAGAAAACCCTCCCTCCCACAAAATTTTTAAAAAGTGCAAACCAATGTTGCACGACTCACAAGCAGCAAATACTAAGATGACATATCATTGACCAACTCAGGAAGACTTGGGAAATACTCAACGGATAGAAAAAAATAAAAAATATAATTTTCTTCGCATAAAATATAAATTAATGTCACATCATATTATTCAGAAAGGATCCCCAACATACAAACATTTACATTATATTCCTCAAGTGCACACTGCTAGTCATAGTATAATAGGCAGAGTTTTGGAAATGACCCATATGTGTCTTTGATTTAATAAATATGTTGTTGGTGTAATGATTAGCATTGAGAAATAACTACTCGAGATTCAAATGAATCTACAAAGTTGACTTCCAGGAAAAGAGACCTACTTTAACATGAACCTTATACATATTTTTTATTGCATAAAAATCAAAACCGATCTTAGATGGAAATTCATGATATACTATTAGAAATTAGATGTGTTCATCCCATGATCTTTGGAATATGAGCAGTACTATCTAAAGGAGTCATGCTACACTAGTGCAAACCCAAAACAAAAAAATACCATTAATTAACATTAATGAACATGGAGCTAAACAAATATTTCTATTGAACCTTAAACAAAATAATTTTTCATTTGGAAATTAAAAAAAGGGAATTCTATAATTTCACCCAACTACTTGTAAGCTTATCTTACATGTATACTTACATCGACCTCATATTTTTTTTGTTACATGTATACTTTCCTAAGAATAAGTAGGAGTCAAATTACGAGGTTCTTCCTTCCTAATTAGTTACATTGTGTTAATTACATCGACCTTCAATATTTCCTTTATCAAAAATATTTTTTCCATTCCATATTGGTTTTTTCATATCAAGAAAACCAAATTAATTGCTCCTCATAGTATCCATGTTCAAAATTATCCTTTTTCTATTTGGCAAGATTTGCAGTGATATTGAACCGCTTCAAGTAGATATTGGCATGCAACATGCATGAGATCATAGGAATTCAAAGATGATCTTGTTGGAAGCTTCTTGAGGCCATACAAGCACTTCCTAATGATAAGAGAGGGTCTATCAAACAATTAGAGCATCCCTATCGTAAATTCGATTATCAAAGTTAGAAAATCACTCTCTTATTCATGTTAATAACTTAGATATTTTGTAAATTTATAAAATACCATATGTCGGGTATTTTATTTACTGTAATGGATCATTCAAGATGATGAGGTATGCCATTAGAAAATTAGGAATTTTGAGAGCTGCAACCCTCTTGTGGGCATGTTTGTATGGGTGAATAATATGATTCTCTCCTCATAATATGATTAACTGACATAAAAATAGTTAATAAATAATAATATATTAATAATTTCCAATACACTAATAAAACAAAAAATGGGAGCAAAACTATCACAACATACCTGAAAAATCACCAACTAGAAAAATGTCAACCAACGAAGCACATGTTCCAAGGGAGGAACATATATAGAAAAAGTTCCTATATGTATAGTATAGCACTGAAATTATCATCATAAACATATTGGCATGTAAAGTAATACACACATGAAATTATCAATTACATCAATTGGGAATTCTATCAAATGTACCTGAAATCGTAGGAAAGTTAGAATGACACTGCATCAATCTATCTCCTTGAGATGAAGGAACAATAATGGCCCCTGAAAAAATCCGCACACTACTCAGTGAGAAAATCATGAAGTTCATATACACTAATGTAAATATATTGATGTCATTATTCTATGAAACATACTTGGAAAAATAGAGGATGCATGGTTGGAGCAAGGACGACCCTGTTTACTGAGGATGACCCCGCTTGCATCCATAATGAAAACATACTCATATAATAGAGGTTTAGGAGTTGATGTTTTGTCTTGTCGAAATGCCATGACATGTTTGGAAATGTTATTTGACACTATTTTAGCCCAATTAAAACTATTACACTTGGAAACTCTTGGAATAATATGGACCCAATTAGCATGAAAATGATTAACATTTTCGCAACCAAATAAATGACATAACATGGAAGCAAGATTAAAAAAAAAGGAGAGATAAGGGGAGAAATGGGATAATAACAAGCATTTTCTTTCCTATGTTTCTCGGGGACACTTCTCATATCCTTTTTTAAAGAGGGAAGGGTTCTATAAAATTTTGTGCATTCTGTTTGCATAGAACCAACAATAAATCTCTCGTTGAAAATTAAACTAGGGGTGGGAAATTTTTACATATTTTGAATATCATTTGGCGTGAAATAACTAAGTAGTGTACCTTTTGCAGTCATGATACAACATTTTGGAATATTGATAAAGTTGACAGTCCATCGAATTAGGTCTGTATAAGGCAACAATCTTGGTCTATTGGTAACTTTATGTAAATTGGACCTCATTGCATCGACTAATTGTACTCCAATTCGTTATTTCTCTTAGGTGCATGATCAGGAAATATTGCACCACTTTCTTCCTTCGAAGTATATTCCAATTCATCTTCCATTAACTTGTAAATTACATCCCAGGTTTATATTTCGACATCCCGAGTAATAATTTTATTTGAATACATGATAGTTTCAAGAGTTTTATCATCAAATTATTCCATAACTAGCCCTGCAGCTCTTGGAGGAGCTAGAAAGTTCCTTGGTCTACTCATAATTGATTATTTCAAAAAACGTGAAAGAGAATCCTTTTTTATAGGATTGATACTAGTAAAACTGGCCTTTGTGCGCAAAGGCGAGAATTACTATGAGTTCATGAAAAAAATTAACCAAGTGTTACTAAATAGAAAAACGATAGTAAATGGAAATTAATGATAAAATTCATAGTAATAATAGCCATGTGCTCATTTCCATATACGGCATCGACCATGTGAATATTCCAGATGACATGTTCAAAATGGTGGGTTTTAGGTGACATGTGATGATGTGGAAATGTTGCTATCCCAGGAGAAATTAGTCTAGAAGGAACTCGAGAAGTATTTCAGAAGAAAATATTGGGGGAATGTTAGCTGGGATAATGTGGATGATGAGGTAAGTTAATTTTCCTAGAGAAATGGCTATGAGAGGGAAATGGCTATGAGGGGGATGAAGTCATGTATGAAATAATTGTTTATTTCAAGATTGGTTATGTGTGGGATAAGTATGACCTTTAGATGGGTTTCACTAGTGATAATGATTTAATCTAGGAGGAAACATTCCTACATGAAAACTACACAATATTATAGGATTGATATTATTTTCAAAGATGGTCTACTACACACAAAGGCGAGAATTACTATGAGTTCATGAAAAAAATTAACCAAGTGTTACTAAATAAAAAATGACAGTAAATGAACATTAATGATATAATACATAGTAATAGTAACTGTGTGCTCATTTCCAAATATGACATCGAACATGTGAATCATTCCAAATCGCATGTTCCAAATGGTGGGTTTGAAGTAACATGTGATGATGTGGCAATGTCGCCATCTTGGGAGAAACTAGGCAGGAAGGAAATCATGAAGTATTTCGGAAGAAAATATCCAGCCGAGATGACGAGGATGATGAGGTCAGCTAATTTTCATGGAGTAATGGCTAAGATAGGGAAAGGCCTCTAAGGATTAACCAACCGATACTTCCTTAGGATGAACTCATGAATGAAAGATATGTTTATTCTAAGATTGGATATGTTGTGTATAGGTATCACCTTGGGATTGGTTTAGTTAGTGAGAACAATTCCATCCTGGAGGAAAATTCCTAGATGAAGACCGTGGGGGATAGTCGTACCTAAGTTCCGGGGAGAATTTCATCCTAGGTTCTGAGACCTGTTTTATTAGGGATTATCCCAAAAATTAGGTATGGAAAAAAATTCCTGGCAAGGAAGAATTAATTGAATTTAAGAGTTATTTTCTTGTGGTATCTTATTTAAGACATAATGTTTACAATTTATTCCCTTCGTAGTTGTAAAGGGAGAAGTGAAATAATATATATGCACTTTTAATTTTTGTATATAAGCCAAGTTAGGTACTTCTCGATTGCGATGGATGGTAGATAAAAATAAAATACATAAAATTAATGGTTTTTTAATATTCTTCTAAGGGAATTCAAGGCATGGGTTTATATTTTTCCCATGGCTGTTTGAATCTTGATATTCATTGGGGATATCCATGGTCACAGAAGAAGGTGCTACCTTCCCCTTGTGATGTCATCATGGAGGGGGGGTGGGGGGGGGTAGCTCTATTGTATTTACACTATCTAATGATTGTAGCATGGGAATATCATTGATTACCCTATGGAATCTGAGACACAAAAATGATATTGGAAGGCCCCCCCCCACTGGGCATGACATCAGTTTAGGTGGTCACGATGTTGTTGAGAATCACCATTCAAGCCTTTTTAACCAGGACCATGGGATGGTTTATATAATCTTGAGTCCAGGATAACTGTATTTTTTTATTCTCCTTTCGATATAACTCACTTAATACTTGCATAAAGAAAATCAAAACCATAAAAATGTCAAAATAAGTCAATCGTTGAAGAAAAAATGGCCATATCTTTGTGTCCTATAAGTTCAGATGTTATTTAACAATGAAGAAAAAATTATCCTCACCACACATAATTCAAGTGAATAGATGCATAAAAGTATTCAAAAAGAAATTTTCATTAAGTTTGCAAATTCGTTTGGAAGCAAGAGAAATATTTGAAGTTTTAACTTGTATTTTTTTTAGGACCTCTTTCTCTGAAATATAGGTCTTCTCCAGAGTCTTTTCAATATTGTTCTCTCATAAATCCATAATATCATTGATAGAATATGCGTTGGTAAGATCTCTCAAACAAAAGATCTTATCTAGAGTTCTTGGGCCATTAACTTCCTTCATTGTGAATGTTCCGATATACTGATTTAGAAGAATTTTGGAATCCAAATATGGAATGAATAACCACTAGGTCAAACCTCTCCATTATGAAATCAAAACATTGTATACTATCTAATTCCATAATAGATTTCAAAAAAGGGGAAAATATGCATGTGAATAGGGAAAAGGTAGAAAAATAATAAGTACTTGTGAGTCCTCACAACCCACTTGGGAAAATGATATATTGAGATACCCACAAGAACAAAACAATGAATCATTGATTTGACATGGTCTTCAAAATTCATTTAGATGGAATAATAAAATGTAAATCAATTTTATAAGAGAAAAACTAATGTAGATACAAAATGCACCTTTTTTTTTCTTGGTAAAACTAATTCTATTTATAAAACATAATAGTACAAAACTGCACCAGTCTCAGCTGTGTAAGCCTAAGAACTGGGCTTGATTTCCATGCTTTTACAAAAATGACTGAACTAGGTACCTGAGTGGGAAACCAGTTCTTGAGAGAGAAATTTTACCGCCGTTGAAAGAGAAACCGGTATACAATGCATACATTTTAATTTACTAAAAGACTGAAAACTAATGAAGCATACAGCTTTTTTAGCTGAGAAAAGCAGCAAAAACCAAAATTTTCCAACAAAAAATGTAAACCTGGACCATAGCGGGCTGAAGGAGTACAGAATCACTGATTCGGAATTGGAGAGTCCGGTTCTTCCACTATTCTGCAACCGTACTCGTCTTCTTCCTCTGCTTTGTCCTTATTAGGGGTGTTGTCTTTGTTGAAGAAGCCCTCCTGCACTTTGTCAATTTCAAAGTTGGATTGCCCAATGCCAAGGGGCACATTATGACCAGACGCATCATTGTTAACCTGAAAAGGTTGAGGGCGAGTCTAGGTGGTGATAGAGTAGGGGACAGAAGCCTGGCCTGTGCTGGCAAAGCTTTCACAAACAGAAATGGTGACAAACGTAGTGAGGACAGGCTTGTCAAAGGTGCAGTTGAAGTGGAATTCTTCTCACTGAGAGGTCTGGCGGAGGGCTGGGTTGGCCGGAGCATGAATAGTAGGGGAAGAGGTTAGAGGAGGGACAGGCGGAGGGCGCTGCTCAGGAGGAACAGAGTGAGAGCCTCCAGTATGCAAAGTGCGAACCCTCAGCCTTCTAGAATCCGAATGAAGGCTCCATTCATCATCCTCCACAGAAGAGCCAGAGGTTGGACTGGGAGAAGGGTGAGGGCGGGAAGTGCGACCTCTGCTTGCCCCTCGCTGACACCTCATTTGATGTTGAAGTCAAGGCATCTCCACAGAGCGATGCGGGGGTTTCTTAAGGCAAGAGGCACAGACAGAGCTTGAGGAAGACCACAGCAAATCTGCATATTGGGTATGCAAACAAGAGGTTAGATTACAAAAACTGCTTTGAGTGAGGTGGAAAGCTGGTAGAATTTCCAAACAGCCAAGGATGTTGCAGCGACACCCGGTTTGGGTGCGTGCACTCGGCTCCACACAGTCAGCTGGACATGCACCACGAACAGGAGATGGAGAGCTGCAGAAAACACAAGAACCGATCGAATTCTCCAGAATGAAAGCCATGTCAACTTGAACTGATGGAGTGAGGTAATGAAATGGAAAAGTGGCATGGATTAATGCAGTGCAGGCTGGCAAATTTACTGCGTGAGTTATGGCATTGCAGTGAGCCATATGTCCGCTGCATGCGAGCGCCCTCGGGACTCGCCAGGGGACTAAAGTCCCATCACGTCGAGCTATCAACCACATCCAGTGAGATACAAAATGCACTTATCACTCATCAAAAAAAACATTAAAGGGAAGTCTAGTGTCTCTAAGCTATTTTTTCTTTATATTTGATATATGGCTTAACCCTGTCATGTCTCACCAAGATTGTTTCTCAATTTTCATTGCTACTAGTTTTTTGTTCCCTCTTAACAAGGAATGTATATTTTATCAACATTGTAGAAAATTTACAGATAGTCATCTAAATTTCTTACCCTTCCAAGTGTTCTTATAAATAAAATTAAAAAATAGTAAGCTCAAGTTGAAGATAAGACTGCCATTTTACATGAATTCTCATAATGCATATGGAGTAAACAATCTCACTTTATAATCTTATGAAAATAATATTTATGTAATCAATAGATCATGTCCAAAATAAAATACGAATCTTGTGTGCATGTCATTGGAAAGATTGAACGTAGCTAACATCAAAATTTTAAAAGCACAACATATTTTCATTCATAACCATTAATAATAAAATTAAAATAAAAAAAATTACCCGATCATATGCCATGGCAAAAATAACTCATATCATATTTTTAACATGGTCGATGAATATATAGATCACATTGAGAACATTTATGAGTTCTTATTAATCAATGATAAGAGAAACACTTATTTATATATGTGCACTATTATTTTACTAAATTCATTACAAGGATGTTATACTCTATGAATATATCACATTCGTGACCTCAAGACTATCATGTTCATCTTGTTCTATGGGAAATAAATTCAATCATTGGATTCACATGCATCGATATGCTAATGAGAACTGACTTGTAATTAATTTGAGTTTTCCTTGTATGGAGCATAATCATATTTTTTATTGCAACTAAACAATAATAAAACTCCTTTCTCTTGTAGAATTGGTAGTGTCTTGTATCTATAAAGCATATTCAAGTAACCAACCTGCAACCGATATGATATGATGTTGAAGATTTTGTACAAAAATTTATCACATGTGAAGGACACTATAACAAGGTCTACCATTACCATATTTGTATTCTCATGCATTTGGTTAGAATAAAACCCATGAATATGCCCTATTTTCTACTAAAGAGCCCTACTAAAATGGATGTAGCTGTCTGAAAGAGGAAAAAACCTAAATTGGCCCTCTTCAATCAAGGGCTTATAAATATGATTATTAAGGATGAGTTGACCAAGATTGGACTTATGTGGGGACCATTATCGCAAGGGGAAAAGGTTAAGCTCATGTCATCTATCATACCCCTCACCAATAATTTAGTAGAAAGGGGAAAGAAAGAATTTGATCCACAGACAAACCCTAAGCGATGATACCCTACTCGATCCTTTTAGCAATAAAATGGTAAGAAAGATGAGGAGAGACCTATTGATGTTATGGGTGAGGATGAATGAAGGTCGAAGCCAAAATATGAATCAATAGATCTGGACATTGATGATAATGGTGCTCAAATTTTCCCACTTCAGAGTGAAAGTGACTGCCCACTACAAGAGGAGACCATGAAGTTTCAAATGGGGACCACCGATGAAAAGGTGAAAAATTCAAGATCAAGAAGTAAGAAATTATGCTTGAGCCCTTTCTATTTTGAAACCCATCTTATCAAACCCTGTTAAAAAATATAAGAGACTTATGCTGCAAAATCAGAAATTAAAAGTTCGATTAAAAACATTTATGCCAAAACTTTAGAATATGGATGCTTTATTAAAGACCATTGACAAGGCTGAGGGGTCTGAGAAGTACTCCCAAGAGTGCACAAGAAAGGCCCAACACCTCATCGATAGTATTCTCGAATCTTGGTGATATCATTACCAACACTTAAGCCTTTCTATAGTTAAAACCTGATCTTCCACAATGGCATAACAAGGATAAATTGTTTGATCTTGGGACACTCAATAAAGAAACCCACTGGAAATTAATTGAGAATATGAGGAAACGATGGTTCACCACTTGGATCAAGAAGCCAAGTAGTGTGTTGAGATTAGGAAGTGTAAAGTAAAAGGCTTAAAAGAAGATGAACTCAAGGAAATGATGATTGACTTAGCAATGCATTAGGGGAATTTTGAGATATAAAATGGGCCTCCTAAGAAAAATATACAAACAAAATAAACTTTATAAGAACCAATGGGATTCAATATGATGACTTTAACCATGGGAGATGATTCACGATTTTTGGAGTAGAAATGTAAAAAGATTAAAAAATAATAAAATAATAAAAACTACTTTTTCAACACATATTTTCAACTTATCTCCTTAAGGGTTCACTCAAATTTTGAGTGGGAGTACTCGTTGGATGAAACATTTAATTCCTCATCCAAGGAGTACCCATGTTGCATACTTCAGATGGACCCTGCTACATGAAAAATGAGAAATACATGAAAATATGTGATTTCACTCACGTTTTTCATGCATTTATCAGTTTTTAGGTAGCAGGGTCTATCAAAAGTATGTAACATGAGTATGCCTTAGATGAGGAATCAAATTATGCATCCAACGAGTGTTTCTACTCGGAATTTGAGTAAACCCATAGGGAAATAAGTTGAAAATACGAGTTGAAAAAATAGTTTTTCTTTTTTCCCTTTAAATTTTGATGATGTAATCTAATCTTATTTTATTATTTCCACTATTATTTTACAATTTCTTTAGGAGGACCATTTCAGACCTAAAAATTTCTCTAATGGAAAGGGATCACCAACTGAATTCCTTTAGGAATATACTCTGTCTACTTGCATGAGACACTAGGTAATTTTGCAACTACAACAGATCAAAACATTTCAATCTCATGAGATCTCACAACCTTAAGAATTCATCGAAATGTACTTCAATGCTGAGAACTCAGACCAAAAATTCTATGTGAGTTGCATATTTTTAATTTTATCTTGCTAAATAACTCAAGGTGGAACCCTAATACCTTTGTGGGAGTTATTCATCACAGTGCCTTAATTTCTTATATAAACAATCTATTACAATGGAAAAATGCTTAGAGTATTTATTCAAAAATGGATGAAGCATCAAATTTAGTGATCAGGGAAGGGTATCCTCTTACAGGGCTAATTTGTGACAACCTTGATATATTGAGGATGAATCAAGATGATGTAATGACTATAATACATAACTAATGGTTCACCATTATGGAGTACCACGACATAGCTAGAGTCAAAACTTGTAATGCTTTGTTAATTTCACAAAATACATGGAATGCTCTTCCAAAGCATATTCTACAAATATTTCCATTAGGATACAATTATTTCTGTTTCACACATAATGGAGCAAGTTGCTATGCCATTTCTCTATTATAACTACATGGCTCGACGGATAGGTTTAAGGTTCCATTTCCCAATTTTGTGGTGTCCTACGAGACACTACCAAACACTTGTCTATTGGGATGATATGGAAGAGAAAACACTTGGAAATAACTAGAACACTTCCTTGGTTACTACTATCTGGAGGAATTTGGTCATCTGTCTTATTCCCGGAGTGACATGCACGTAGGACTCCTTGAAGGGGAGGATGATGACGCATGAGGACATGCATCAGAATTGACAGTGGGGTGTGATGAGATGCAAAATTGACTCATTTTTCTACCGAATTATCTCCCTTATTTCAACTAATTCCTCTCCTTTTTCTTATCAAATACTATTAATCCTATGATAACATGAGATGCTAAAGGTATAACTCATGTTTTATTAGTTTTCTATCTTGTGTTATAGAATATAACAATAAATTAGTTAAGGAGTAATGTAATGCTCTAGTTATAAATAGGCATATTTTGATTAAATCACAAGCACTAATCCATATTGTCCAAGACTCCAGATTATTTTCAAACATACACCTATTATTCAGGGACCAAAGGCATATTCAAACCAACATGGCACTAGAAGATAGGAATAACAAAGAGCATATTTCCTCAGAAGTTAGCATTGAAGGCATGAATTTATGCAAGGACGTTGGAATCTTTTTCAAGTTTCTTTTCATATTATAATGAAAATGATCTGTTGGATCTCTTATCTATTTCCAATTCAAAAGTGATGTTTTGTGTCCTTTAATTTAATGGTTGGCAGTCGAGATACCTTCACACGCAACAATTGTTGTATTTTTAAGGCTCTCATTTGATTTCATATGTAAGTATGTTGAGTGTGTTTCTTCTTTTTTTAGAAGTAGAGGCGAGTTACCTGGATAACATAACTTTGGTGTTTGATTAGTTGTCGAGATAAATATTTCTTATATATAATATATATATATATAAGTGCCGAGACTCTGTTATAATTTTGTTTGATAATATACTTCCCATGGATGAACGTTTTCTCCTTCTGATTTCGTCGTTGTAATTTGAGAAATGGGTGCAGGATGATATTTGGGTTTGGTCCACTTGAGGTGAGGTTATGCAAAGGTCTTTTCTTTCTAATTCTTTGTTTATATGTGTATGCATTTCTTTCTTGCAATATTTGGTTTGATTATTGTTTAGTAGACAAAATCGGACGAAGTGATTTGTGTGACATGTTTAGTATAATTGATGTTAGATCCCTTTATTTACCTTCCTCGACCAATTTCTCTGCATAAGTGTGTTTGTAGAGGTGGTCGCTCCATTACTACAAATTTTGCAGTTCCTACTGTGAAATTAGTAGATTGCTGCAGAATTAAAAAAGGTGTTGCAAAATTAGACCTTAATACGAAATATTATTTGTAATTGGGGTGATGATTTTATGTTTTGAACTCCAGCTTTTGGGTGAATTTCTGGCTGCATCAATTAATTAATTTATCCTATCTAGATCTTAATTTTACCCATTTCTAAGTTTCAGATATGAACATAACACTTGGTGGGAACTTTAGTACTTGTGCATACAACATGAAGTCCTCACAAGTTAACAAACCCTAGTTGATAATTAAATGAACATGTGAAATAGTTTTAGATCAAATTACATGCATTCAGACCGTTAACGACCAATAATTATTAAACCTTGAATCCAACCAAACTATAAATTATTGCCTCAATAATCAACTCTATCATAGTAGGGCCCATATATATTGAATAATATGATTTCTTTCCCTATATCCTAACCATATAATGTTGTCTCAAAACTAAAGAGAATCATCAATAATTAGAAATAATATACTATTTTCTCCAACCCAAAATAAGCTTCCTTGATTTATCCCTAGAACATACTAACAGATCCCCTATATTCTAGATAACTGTAATATTATCTTACCACCCTTAATTTTAGTTAGTTAAAATGAAATTACATCTAGATTGTTAACATTAATTAACCTTTTCTTTTTACAAAGATTAAGTAAACCCTTACAATTTAGTGATGACATTGTTTTTAAAGAAAATATATATAATAAATTATTCTATAAATTTATTATTAATATTAATCTATAATTTAAAATATATATTTTTATGTGTAGAGGAATTAAAGAATATTTAATTAATAATACAATATAATAGGCAAATATGTGATTAAATAATTATGGATACCAATTTGTAACCACCTATATAAGAAAGTACAACAATGTCAATTCCAAATATAATAGTAATAACAATTCTCCTCTTGTGAGTACAATTAGATTGTGACACTAATATTTAAAATTTTAAAATTAGACCATTATATACTTTTAATAATAATATAAAAAATCAAAATTATTTTTTAAAATACATTAATTTTATAACCATATAAAGAATGAATTTAATCTTATATAATTCAATTGTGCTTATTACCAATTTGAAAATAAACAACTATACAAATTAAAATGTATCATAAATATATAAAAATATAAGTGTTTATTCGTCATAAAGTTTGTAGGAATTATTTATAAATGTATTATAGATATATAAAAATATAAGTGCTTATGGGTCATAAAGTTTGTAGGAATTATTTATATATAAAGTGAGTAAGTACTTATGTATGTATGTTTTTGGCTCAAATTGAATATATTTTGAAAATTCACAACAATGCAATTTAATTATAGAATTTAATTAATATAAAAAGGATATTTGAAAAAATATTGAATTCATGAATTTTATATATATATATATATATATATATATTTCATAACTAAATTTAAAAGAAGAAAAGTGGAATTATATAGATATGGAATGGAAAAGGACACAGGGTATCATGGTATTAATGAGGGAAAAAGAAGGTCGTTTCATTCATCTAGAAAAAGAAGACTTAAATAAACAATTCGTTTGGTTTAAAATATCGGAAAATAGAAATCACATCAGAATTGCAGCATGCTATTTCACGTCACAAGTTTCAAAAACCTACAAAAGTAGAGGGCTTGGCCAAAAATATCTCTTTGCAGCTTTAAAGGCAGATATTGCAACATATTCTCAGCTAGGTGAAGTCATTATAGTGGGTGATTTCAATGCTAGGACTGCAAGTGAGTAAGCTAGAATTCTTTGTTGTAAAGAATATAGTGACCCTATCTAGCTTACATAAGAGAGTAATCATCAGTGGGAAAGAATTTCAAAGGACAAGGGTTGTAATATTCTTAGTGAAGTTTTTCTTACTCTATGTGGGGCTTTCAATTTATTCATTTGCAATGGTTTGACTAGATGGGAAAAGTCTAGTAATTTCACTTGCAATACTTACCATAGAGCAAGTGTAGTAGACTATGTCATTTGTTCACATAGGTTATGTGAGAAAATAGATGAAGTTTTGATTGGAGATCAACCTTGGGACTTAAAATAAGATCACAAGCTATTTTATTTAAGTTTCTCTTGGACTGGAAAGAAGTAGTTAGGGTCAAAAACTCAGCGTGTTCAACAAAATATTCCTAAGGGAAAAATTCTTTTGACTCCAGAAAATTGTAATACATTCAAAATAATGCTAGAGAGGCTCTTTGAGAAGGAGAAAATCCCATTTCACGACTTGCATAATCATGAATTAACACATTTCATTCAAAGTGCACTTGCAGAGTGAACAAAAGAAAAAATTAAGAAGTTTGAAACAAATTGCGTTCCTGTTAATGCTTGGTTTGACGAGGAATGCAAAAATTCAAGGAGAATGTGGAAAGAGTCAAACAAGGATAACATAAAGCTTAAAGATTACAAGAAAATGTTAAGAAAGAAAATGGATGATTTCATGTTTTCATGGAGAGAAGAAGTAACCTTCCTTGGGAAAAATAACCCCAAATTATTTTGGAAGGAGCTCCAACTAAGAAAGATGAAAAAGGAAAACAATATTACAGCTTCTAAATGGTTTGACTATGCAATACAACTTTATGAACGAGATCCCAAGGTTGAACCTCCTCCCTTGGTCAAAAATGATACAAAACTCTTCACAGTGCAAGAGGTAGAGATGGGTATCAAGAAGTTGGGTGTTGGAAAAGAAAAAAAACCTAGCTCAACTCCAAGCAGAGTATCTAAAGTGGGGCGTAAAAATGCTTGCACCTCACATTACAAAAATTTTCAACAACATCATACAATAGGGGTTCCCCACACATTGGAAAACTAGTCTGGAAATGCCTCTTTTCAAGAGTGGTGGCATCAATAATCCCTCCAATTATAGGAACATAATGATAAAACCTTTGTTTGCAAAGTTATTTTGAAGCATGTTAGAAAATAAAATCAGCAAGTGGGGATAAAAAAGAGATAAATGTTCTAAAGGACAAACAAGTTTTAGACCTAAAAATTCCATAGTTGATCATGGTATAACTTTAATTCACATCATTGAAAAATTTTGGGAGAAAAAGGAAGAAGAATTTTGTTGCTTTGTTGGTTTTAGGAAATAATTTGACACAGTTCCTAGGGATAAGCTTTGGCACAAAATGGAGGAACTTGGGGGTCCCATTCATTTGAAAGTAGTTGCACATAAGTTGTATGAAGAGGTGAAAGTCAAAATTACAACTTCAACAACAATTTTTGGAAGATTTAGAATTGATATCGGGGTAAAACAAGGTTTTGCATTGTCTCCTACCCTCTTTGGTTTATATATCGACAATATTGAAGAGTGAAAAAATTCGCAACGGGGTGATGGTATCCATTTGGGAAAGTTTGTTGTAAGGCTTCTTTTCTATGCATATTACCTTATTCTGATTTCTAAATCGACTCTTAATTTTCAAGAGCACTTAGTTTCCCTTGAGAATTTTTGTAGAACTGTGGGGATGTCAGACAATATCAATAAAATGAAAGTAGTGGTTTTATCTAACAAAATAAAACATAACCAAACTAAGTTCTACTTTTAAGGCAACATCGTGGAAGAAGTTGCGGATTATAAATGCCTCAGAATTGACTTCAACGGAAATTTAAGCTGGGATGGATGTAGAAAGAAAATAACTTTGGGGGGTTGGAAAGAATTTTATGCTTTTCAAAATAGGTGTAGAGAGGCAAAGTTATGGGACTAGAAAACCGCTCCAACTGTTTTTGGGCTTTTAGTTATTCCGGTGATCCTCTACGGTTGCGAACTGTGGGCCAGCAATACATCTGACATGCAGTAGAAACAAATTGTTAGCCAGGACACTAATGTAATGTGAAAGATTTATATTTTTGGTCAAATGCATCTTTGCCAACCTTTGTGAATTAAAAAAAAAAATTAATAAAATATTTAAAACGATAAGGACACATTTACTTAGACTATTTCCCCTTTTAAATAGGCTAGATTCCACATGAATACTATGGATTCTCATAAACATAGAGCTCAATACCATGGGTTCTGATAAACCTGGAGCTATTAAAAATTCATTTAAAATTCATGTTTTTTTTAAATCATATAAATTCAAAAATGAATTAATATAAAGTCATATAAATTTGAGAGTTATATAAAATTCAAAGTAAGAAAATGGAGCTAATATATGTTTCACGAATATGAAGCTAATTATTATTTTTTAATTTTGATTTACATTACATTACATAAACATTTACATACTTACATTACATGTACAAATCTTCCCTACATTGGGCTATAGAGCGCTCTCGATGTGACAATAATATTTTAATTTACATTACATTACATAAAAATTTTACAAATGTTGACATACTTCCATTACATCTACACATCTTACCTACCTACATGTACAATGATCCTATTGAAAATGAAAAAAAAAAAAAAAAAAAACTTGTCTTTTAATTTAAAATTTATGATTTTTTATTTATTTATTAATTTATAGTTTGAAGATTTCAGTGGTGTGAGTTTTGAGCTGTTGAATTCAGAATCTCCACAGTATGTATGGATGACCTTTATCTCAATAAAAATACCCAAAACTATCCATGGATATTGGAGGGTGTGAAACACCTTACAAAATATAAAATGTAGAGTTATTTTATCATAAGGATTATAAATGATTGTTCGCAACGCAAGAGTTTGATTTTCACCTCTAACATACTATAGAAGGTGGGGCATCCTCTCAAATGGCTAGGTCTATTTTAGAATAAGATTTATAAGTAGTTGTTGACAATGTTTAATATTGAAAAAAAGTATCATATCTATAAGTAGTAAAGAGTTATAATTGGTATAGTCTTCTAGATGTGGATGGATAGATATCTCCTAAAGTTGTTTGTAATCCCATACATGATATTTTGGATAGAAGGGAAAATATCAATAGAATAATTTTAGTATAGTAAACACAACTCTAATACTAGTAGCCCATTATCAAGTTCCAAGTCATTAAATACCCAAGAGTTGTTTCTTATAATTGATATTGAAACTAGATGATCTAAGATGCTAACAATAGTGAAATTTTTTCTAAAGAATCTGATAAATTTTAGCATTTAAATTATAATTTTAAGAAAATAATTCAGACCTTCCTTTTCATCCTTTATCAAATTATGTATAAGATTTTGTTCAACCATTGTTAAGGTAAAAATTATCCTAATTAGGAAATCATTTGATAAAGTGTAAAAATGATCCTAATTAGAAAATCAATATTTGATAGGGTTCTTTCCTAGTTTGTGAATTTAAAGACTTTTCAGGTCATCATGAAGGGAACATATTAATGAGACAAAAAGTGCAATGATATTATGGTGTTAATTTAACTAAAATAAATTAAACTAAATTTAGAAAACTAAGAAGTACCAAGATGACATGACCATGTGATTGTCATGTCAATGAAGTATATAACATTCTTTACCAAATCATTCACATATTCGTTGTGATCAACATAATAATACAAAAAAAAATCGTGTATATGTACACATATCTCCCAGGATACCTATATATATACTATTTAATGCTATTACTACTAAGTATATATTATTTTTCCAAAAAAAACCACAAATATACCTACATTCCTCATACTCAATGCTTTTGAATACCCTCCTAACTTTATAAAAAGACACAAATATTATCATTATCTATGTATTTACATAAGTGATGTCTTTATTACTTCTTATATTTAACCACTCATTTCGAATACTCCATAAATAATTTAATAGGTCAATCCTTCCTTCTTATAAAACACTGTTTTCGAGCTATGAGAATATATATTACATGAACTTTAAAATTAAAAAAAAAATATTATTATTTCTCACCATGTTTTTTTAAGAACATTTATGCTAAACTTATATTTACTTATTGGTGTTGGAATGTAATTTCAACCTGCGCGGATCAGTTGCAGGCAGCAGCACGACGCACGGATGAACAGGCTCAGAAGGTTATCGTGCCGGCAGGTTTGAAGAAATCAACGGAGTGCGGGAGGTCAACCCGCTTGACATTTAACAAGCAGCGACACCCCGCAGTTGACCAGCCATGGGCGCGTTGACCACAAATGTGTGGTTGTGGTTTATTACGGGGGGTCACCCAATTGATATGTACGGGCAGAACCATACCCCCCGCAACCACCAGCTTGTGGTGGCTCTGCCCACACGCCGCCAGCGCGCCACCAAATCACCACCACCGCGTAAATTTGCCACCGCTGCCAACAAATCAAATTTGACATAAATTTTTTAAATGGTGCTGATAGAAATTTTTAATGCCATTTATGAAATTTGTAAGCGGTGATATTTTGGGTAATTATAGTCAACAAATGACATTAATTATTTTTAGATATTTTGTTTATAAATATACAACAGAGATGTAATGTAATTTATTTTTTAACACACAGAATGTAAGCACAGCAGTGCGTTTATAAAAATAGAGAGAGCAGAATTAAATTTTTACACAGCAGTGTAAGATTTTATAAAAACACAGTGAGTTTTTATTAATAGACAGAGAGCTGTTTATTTTTTTTACAGAGAGACAGAAAGTTTTTTTTAATTGAGACAGAGGTCTTAAGTGTGCACTGTGACAGCAGCAGTCACAATTGTAAATCCCTCTGCATTGAGGAAGAAGTTGTAACAGTTTTTTGAAGAAATTGAATTTTTTTTTATGTGGAAATTCTGTTACTGTGAGTGCAAATTTTTATTTTCTCTGTGTTAGAGAGGGAGTTTATTCTCCATTGTTAATTCTGGAATTTGCAATATTCCAACATGGTATCAGAGCCAATTCAGGCTATTTGAAGGTCAAATAAGCTGAAGAAAATGAATTCGTTATTGCAGAAACCTCTCCAGCAGTGTGAAGGTTCAGACAAGAAGAATTCAAAGGTATTTCTCTATACAGTTTTGTGTTACTGTTGCAGTACAGTTAGTAAATTTAAACACACAGTCAAGTGTTTTTGATTCATAGTTAAGAGTGCAGAATGGCTGGAGTCAGCACTGGTATGAGTTTGGGAAATATCCATCTCCCACAATTTAATGGGAAAAATTATGACTACTGGTCAATAACTATGAGAGCTTTATTTACCTCACAAGAGTTATGGGAATTAGTTGAGGATGGCTTTGAAGAGCCAGCAAATGAAGCAGAGTTTTATGTTTTAACTCAGGCAAAAAGGGAGTCACTGAAGAAAAATAAGAAGAGAGATGCCAAGGCTCTTTTCTTTTTGTATCAAGCAGTGCATGAGAGTGTGTTTCCGAGGATAGCAGCAGCTAAGAAATCCAGTGAAGCATGGGAAACTCTCAAGATAGCTTATCAGGGAATGGAGAAGGTGAAGACAGCAAAACTTTAGTTGCTAAGGAGAGACTTTGAGACTCTCTGTATGAAAGAGTCAGACACTATTGACTCATTCTTCACTCATGTGATTGGCATGGTCACACAAATTAGATCACATGGAGAAACTCTTGAAGACAAGAGGATTGTTGAAAAACTCTTGAGAAGTTTACCCTCAAGGTTTGATGTGATTGTCACCACCATAGAGGAGACTAAGGATCTCACAAAGTTTTCAGTAGATGAGCTACATGCATCACTGATGACCCATGAACAGAGATTGAGTAGGAGTGAAAACTCATCTCTTGAGCATGCTTTTAAGACCCAGATGTCTTTCGGAAGAGGAAGAGGGCAAGGCAAAGGAAGAGGAAGAGGCAGAAGCCAGAACAGAGGTGGAAGGAACAGTCCATCAAATGCTCAAGGAAGGGGCAGCAATCCAAATCAGCATCAAGGCCAAGGCAGCCAGCAAAGTGGACAGCAGAATGATCAAGGACAAAGGTATGATAAATCCAATGTTCAATGTTACAATTGTAAAAAATATGGTCATTATGCTAATGAATGTAGAAAGAAGAAACAAGATATGAGAAGTGGAACTAGTGCAAATTTCACAAGAGAAAATAGCAGCCAAAACAATTTGTTTTTAGCTTGTGATATGGCTGAAGAAAAGAATGAGGATTTATGGTTTCTAGACTCCGGTTGTAATAACCATATGACAGGAAACATAGCCATGTTTTCTATGTTAGATGAAAGTGTGCAGTCACAAGTCACACTAGGAACTGATAGCAAAGTTTCTGTTATGGGAAAAGGAGATGTAAATGTTTTGATAAGATTAGGAGCAAAGAAATCCATAGCAGATGTTTATTATGTTCCAGGAATGAAGTGTAATCTCTTAAGTATTGGACAGCTTGTCCATAAGGGGTATAATGTTTTCTTTGATAATGATGTTTGTACCATCATGGACAAACCACCCAGCAAGCAGTGTATTGTTGAAGTGAAGATGACAAGGAACAGGATGTTCCCTCTTAGAATGAGAGCAGACTTGAAGAATGGTGAAGAGAAAGCAGCAGTTGCACAAGAGACTTTCCAAAGCAAACCAAAGGATGATAATTGGTTATGGCACTTGAGATTTGGTCATCTCAACTTTGGAGGTCTTAATTTGTTGAACAGAAAAGGAATGGTAAATGGTTTACCATTGATAGAGAAACCGGACAGCCTTTGTGAAGGTTGTATTCTTGGGAAACAACACAGAGAAAGTTTTCCTTCCGGGAAAAGCATAAGGGCAAAATCACCCTTAGAGATTGTCCACTCAGATGTATGTGGACCGATGCAAAATCCATCACTTGCGAACATCCACTATATCTTAACATTTATAGATGATTTTACAAGAAAAACTTGGGTTTACTTTTTGAAAAATAAAAGTGAAGTGTTTGAAAAAAAATTCAATTTCAAAGCACTTGTTGAGAAACAGAGTGGGTTGCATATCAAAGTCTTAAGGACTGATAGAGGAGGTGAATATATATCTAAATATTTTCTACGTTTTTGTAGAGAAAATGGTATTCACAAATAGTTTACAACTAGATATACTCCGCAGCAAAATGGAGTAGCCGAAAAGAAGAACCGAACCATATTGGACATGGCGAGGAGTATGTTAAAGGCAAAGCATTTGCCTAATGATTATTGGGCTGAAGCTGTACATTGTGCATCGTACATCTTGAATAGATGTCCTACAAAAGCAGTTATGAACAAAGTGCCAGAAGAGGCATGGAGTGGCACAAGGCAAAGTGTTACACACATGAAGGTTTTCGGATATGTGGCTTATGCACACATTCCGGATCAGCTAAGAAATAAGTTGGACAGCAAGGGGGAGAAGTGTATTTTCATTGGATACAGTGAGGAATCCAAGGCATACAGGTTATATAACCCATCCAGCAAGAAGTTTATTGTGAGAAAGGATGTTCAGTTCATTGAAGAGGAAGCTTGGGATGGAAGCATAGAGAAAACAGTGAATGTTAAACACTGTTTATCTCATGATGAGAATGATGATGAGTTGGCTGAAATACATCCCCAAACAGCAACACCAACAAGAGAGCAGCAAAGCACACCCTTGAGGAGAAATGATAGTGCTTCTCCAAGCACACCACAAGGAGTAAATTCAAGTGCTTCTTCAAGCATTTGTACACCTACTGAAAGAGGTAAGAAATTCAAAAGTTTGAGAGAAATTTATGAACAAGATATAGCTAATGAAGGTATCAATTCTTTGTTTGCTTTATATTGTCATGTTGATGATCCTGTTCATTTCGAAGAAGCCATCAAGGATGAGAAATGGATAGAAGCTATGGATGAGGAAATAAATGCCATAGAAAGAAACAAAACTTGGGATTTGGTTGAACTTCCAAAAGGTAAAGATGTCATTGGTGTTAAATGGGTCTACAAGACCAAGAGTAATGCTGAAGGAAAGATAGAGAGACACAAGGCAAGGCTTGTCGTTAAAGGCTATAAGCAGAAGCATGGCATAGATTATGAGGAAACTTTCGCACCGGTTGCAAGAATGGAAACCGTGAGAGCAGTGTTGTCCATAGCAGCACAAAACAAATGGAAAGTTTACCAAATGGACGTGAAGTCAGCATTTCTGAATGGAGTGTTAATGGAAGAGGTTTACATTGATCAACCTCTTGGCTATGAAAAGAAAGGCCAAGAGCACAAAGTGTGCAAGTTGAAGAAAGCTCTTTATGGGCTGAAGCAAGCGCCAAGGGCGTGGTACAGTAGGATAGATTCATATCTGCTGGAAAATGGTTTTGAGAAGTGTGAGGGAGAACCCACCCTCTACATCAAAGAAAAAGACGGTAAAATCTTGATTGTAGTCTTATATGTTGATGATGTTATTTTTACAGGTAATGATGATTGCCTTATTGAACATTTTAAAACAGTCATGAAGGAAGAATTTGAAATGAATGATATGGGTTTGTTCAGATATTTCTTGGGAATAGAAGTAGAGCAAGATGAAAGTGGGATTTTCATCTCACAAGAAAAGTATGTTAATGAGGTACTTGAAAGATTTAACATGCAGGAATGCAAAGCAGCAATCACTCCAACAGTGATGGGATTAAAACTCAGCAGAGAAGAAAGCAGTAAGGATTTTGATCCTAGTCTATACAAGAGCATAGTTGGCAGCCTTATGTACTTAACTGCAACTAGGCCGGACATAATGTATGCTGTTAGTTTGATTTCCAGGTTCATGGAAAAGCCAAAGGATGCACATTGGCAAGCAGCAAAAAGAATTTTGAGGTATGTTAAAGGTACTAAAAGGTTTGGTATTTTTTATACTACTTTAGAATTTTCAGATTTAGTTGGATACACAGACAGTGATTGGGATGGAAGTGTAGATGATCGAAAGAGCACTTCCGGTTATGTTTTTCATATGGGTTCAGGAGCCATTTCATGGGCTTCTAAGAAACAACCCATTGTAGCATTGTCTACGGCAGAAGCAGAGTATGTGGCAGCTACAGCAGCAGCGTGTCAAGCAGTTTGGATGTGGAAAATGTTGAGAAGCTTATGTCAAGAACAGGTAAAAGGGAGAGTGATTTTTTGTGACAATAGCTCAGCTATTGCATTGTCTAAAAATTCTGTTTTTCATAAGAGGACTAAACACATTGACACCAAGTTTCACTTCATACGTGAATTGGTTAACAATGGTGAGATAGTTTTGCATCATTGCAAAACGGAGGATCAATTTGCAGATATCCTCACAAAGCCACTTGCGCAGAAAAGCTTTGAACATTTTAGGAAATGCTTGGGTATGCAGGAAAACCCAGCATTTGAAATTAAGGGGGAGTGTTGGAACGTAATTTCAACCTGCGCGGATCAGTTGCAGGCAGCAGCACGACGCACGGATGAACAGGCGCAGAAGGTTATCGTGCCAGCAGGTTTGAAGAAATCAACGGAGTGCGGGAGGTCAACCCGCTCGACATTTAACAAGTAGCGACCCCCCGCAGTTGACCATCCATGGGCGCGTTGACCACAAATGTGTGGTTGTGGTTTATTACGGGGGGTCACCCAATTGATATGTACGGGCAGAACCATACCCCCCACAACCACCAGCTTGTGGTGGCTCTGCCCACACGCCGCCAGCGCGCCACCAAATCACCACCACCGCGTAAATTTGCCATCGCTGCCAGCAAATCAAATTTGACATAAATTTTTTAAATGGTGCTGACAGAAATTTTTAATGCCATTTATGAAATTTGTAAGCGGTGATATTTTGGGTAATTATAGTCAACAAATGACATTAATTATTTTTAGATATTTTGTTTATAAATATACAACATAGATGTAATGTAATTTTTTTTTTAACACAAAGAATGTAAGCACAGCAGTGCGTTTATAAAAACAGAGAGAACAAAATTAAATTTTTACACAGCAGTGTAAGATTTTATAAAAACACAGTGAGTTTTTATTAATAGACAGAGAGCTGTTTATTTTTTTTACAGAGAGACAGAAAGTTTTTTTTAATTGAGACAGAGGTCTTAAGTGTGCACTGTGATAACAGCAGTCACAATTGTAAATCCCTCTGCAGTGAGGAAGAAATTGTAACAGTTTTTTGAAGAAATTGAATTTTTTTTTATGTGGAAATTCTGTTACTGTGAGTGCAAATTTTTATTTTCTCTGTGTTAGAGAGGGAGTTTATTCTCCATTGTTAATTCTGGAATTTGCAATATTCCAACAATTGGGTGCCACGTCAAAACCTAACGAAACCCCTTAGGACATAACTCGTTATTCCTCCCCATACTCTTTTGAGAAAAAAAAATCATTACTCCACACTATGCTCTTTGGTCATTTGACATGTGAAACTTGTGTTTGATATTGGAGCGTTTGCAATCATCCAAAATTTATGTTTGATTTTATTGCTGGGATGTACAAATGTTTCCATCAAGGGTTTTGGAGGTTGATAACCTACAAGTGAAGTATACGGTATGATTTCGGAGAGAGGCGATCATGGGAAGCGCCACCCAAATATGAAGAGAGAGAAGAACACAGTTTTTCACCCACAAAGGATCAATCGGAGATTTTATATGCTCAAAAGTCGACAGTCGAAGTTGCCCGAAGTCGAGATTTTATTTACAAATCTTTCAAAATTGGCGCCAAGAAATGACACCGTGTACTTAGTAGCTGGTAAATGGCTTTGGAAAAAATACCTGTGGTGGCCACCATGGATCTTCACGGGAGGTAAGTTGTTAGTGAAGTGGGCCAAAACTTTGCTGCCGTTTCAACGGGTATCTTCATATCGACGTTGATTCTTTGAATATTTGGCAATCAGATGGATTGACCAGGCCCATGTTCCAGCTCAAGGGTTTCAACGACAATTCGTAGGTGAATTCTTCCTCCATGTAAGTATGTATGTAGTTGAACTGGACTGAAATGCAATGAAATATGGTTTCTATTGTGAGGTTCCATGTTGAACAAATCTGTTCAAAAGTTTTTAGAGTGGAGAAAGTTTATTGTGAAGAAGTGCGAAGAAAGTTTATTGTGCAGAAGGGGGGAGCTCCACACTCCCACAATAAGTTTTTCTTTTTACATTATTTTAATAATATTGTGTAAAATGGGGAGCTCTACATTCTCACAATGAGCTTTTCTTTTCATATTATTTTAATAATATTATAACCTTAGTCCTTATTTGCTTATTTTGTTGAAATTTGCTATTTTAATGATTTTCTTAATTAATATTTTTGATATGGGACTATGTATTTCAAGATGTCATTATATTCTTGTTGTCACCAATGCATCAATGAATGAAATTCACACCAATAATTTTCTTGCATATATAAGTCATATGTTTAAACCTTAAATTATTTTTTTACAAATTCTTAATTACATTATTGAAATGTGGTTGCATTGAAATGCTGCATTACATTGAGTTTCAATGTGTTTTAAAAATCCTATTGAACCAAATATGTGCCATCTATTCATGGCTTTCATTCATTGAAGTTTCATCGAACTGCCAAAATATTAACATGGTTTTGTAGAAGAAAATAATGGTTTTAAGTTATAATAAGGGTTTTAGATTTTAAATTTTAAATTATAATATAGTTTATGTAATATTAAGTTATATTTTTATTAAAATATTATATAATATTATATTTTATTTTAATATTAAATTTAATATAAAGAATTGGTTTATATATATATATATAAGCAAGCAATTATCATGTCATTTTTTAAAAACAATCATGATGTAATTTTTAATTGAAACAGTCTCTTTATAACTTAAAACAATGTAATGCTCTCACACTAAATTCATGTTCAAAACGTGGAAGATTTACATTGTATAATCAATAACCATGAAAAAATTTAGGGAAAAAATTAAATAATTCCACATTACATTAACAAATTGCTTTAAAATTCTCGTAATTTACTATGCTATTTGCCAAATTTAATGTGATCAACCAAAAAAATGAAACTTAGACACCAATGTTCAACAATGAGGAATTTGTAAATTTCAACTAAAACTAGATGAATTGAAGTTGAAAACACTCATTCATAAGGCTTTAATTAGGAATCTATAGATAAAAGAGATGAATCTTTGTGTGAAGTTTATTTACCAAGTAAAATTAATATGTTATACCATCATATTTTTTTCTTTAAAATCACCTTAATCACAAATATTCATTTACCCATAAAAAAAGTATGTTTTACCATCATATTTTTTTTTTCCTTCAAAATTACTTCAATGACAAATATATTAGTTTATATTAATATCAACCACATTGTTAAATATGATTATAAATGTATTTTATATACACTTATCTAGGTATATCAATCCGTAAATTTAATTGTTCTAATAATAATTTTTCTAAAGTGTTTTATTTACAAATCTTTCAAAATTGGCACCCAGAAATGGCATCGTGTATTAGGCATGTATTCTAATATTCTTCTTGACTTCTTGGGATGCAATGCTTCCAACCTGCCATCCGAGACAATCCAAGCATACCTTGCCAAACCAAAGATTACTCCTACTCCCTCACAAAGAGAGTCGTTGAATGCTCCAGACGGGAATTGGTTTTCTTTCTTTGTTTCGGCTTGATACCATACATCTTTGTTCTTATTTATATGACATTCTTTCTTTATGGTTGATAGTTCCTTCTTTTGCCTAATGAATAGTGGATTGGTTACTTACATAGAGAGAAGAGTATCAGTGTTGAAATTTATGAATATTTCGAACAACGGAGAGGAAAATATAGTTCCTCTTCAAACACAGAGATTAAAAAAAAATTGGACATAGATGGATGGAGTAAAAACTCTGTTTCTTTTAAAAGCTTGAATTGTTACAAAAAAAAATTCTCCTCAGAACTTCAGTTTTGGATTACAATGCAGAAGTGCCTTTTCTTTGACTGCTACAAAACGCAGTGCCACACTCTATTTTCTGCTCTCTGTCTTCTTCTTTAACACAGTCACTCTGTCTTGTTTTCTGCCTTCAGGCACATATTGTCATAACAATGCACATTTCATTACAATATTTATATATATTGTAAATATAATATATTTACAATATATATTATAAGGAATTTATAACCTAAGGTTAAAAACTAAAAAAACTATGTTGCGACATATTCAAAACATTAAACCTTAAAGCCTAAGGTCTAAAACTTTATAAAATGTATTTCGCAGACTTCAAAAACCTTTATGCAAAACCGTTAATGTGTTATCGCATCCATCGAAGGTTATGGCTAAGTGGACTTAAAACTATGCGATAGCATTGCCATTAGCTGACACTTGACACGTTGGTGGATTCCAAATTCTTTTCTAAAATGGTTCAATGTGTTATCACATCCATTTTGAGGGCTCGTGATGTATGCACAGTTTCGTGTGATACGCCTCCCATTGGTCGACACAGTTGTGACTTGGCATGTGGTGGGGACAAGGCTTCCACGCAGGTTAAGATGTGGTGACGTGGGCTTTGGAGGAATGCAAACGAGTGTTGATTGGTTATGGAAGTATGTTACATGGATTTGTGGGGACCACCACTATGATGTGGTGCATTCAAATTTAAATCAAATGGCAGCAAGTTAAATTGTTGGTGGGGTTTTAATGCAAGTAGGTTCTGTGGGTTTATGAGCACGAGATTGTTGGTCAAACCACGAATTTTAATGTAGAACAAGCTACAACCATAAAACAAAATATGGGTCTTACAGGGTTTTAAACTAAGATTTTAATGCACGGTAGAGTGTGAATAAAAACAATAAATATTGTTGCTGCTTCCTATCCTTTAAATTCCCATCGGAATTGAACTTTCATCCTCCTTCTGCTCAGTTGTATTTGGAATTAATTTCCAACACTCCCCCTTAATTGCAACTGTTGTTCTCTTGCATACCCAGACATTTTCTTAGGTAGTTAAAAATTTTCTGCCTCAATGGTTTTGTCAATATATCAACAAACGTCTCCTTTGTTCTTCAATGTTGCAAAACAATTTCTCCATTGCTCACTAACTCTCTGATGTAGTGATACTTGGCATCAATGTGTTTCGTTCTCTTATGAAACATTGAATTCTTGGATAAATTTATAGTTGAGCTATTATCACAATAAACTGTTGTGCCTTTTACCTGTTCATGACACAAAATTCTCAACATTCTCCTCATCCATACTGTTTGACATGCTACTGCTGTAGCTGAAACATACTTTGCCTCTGCTATTGATAAAGCCACAATTGGTTGTTTCTTAGAAGCCCATGAAATGGCTCCTGATCCCAAATTAAAAACATATCCAGAGGTGTTTTTCTTGTCATCTATACTTCCAGCCCAATCACTGTCAATATATCCAATTAACTCTAAATTTTCTGAAGTGGTGTATAAAATACCATACCTCTTTATTCCTTTCACATATCTCAGAATTATTTTGCTGCTTGCCAATGTGCCTCCTTTGGCCTTTCCATAAATCTAGAAATTAAACTTACAACATGCATAATATCCATCTTAGTTGCAGTCAAATACATAAGGCTGGCAACTATGCTCTTATACAAACTTGGATCAAAATCCTTGCTGCTGTCTTATTTTCTCAGTTTCAATCCCATCAATGTAGGAGTAATTGTTGCCTTACAATATTGCATGTTAAATCTTTCCAAAACTTCTTTAACATACTTTGCTTGAGAAGAAAAAATTTTATTTTAATTTTTCTCTACTTCTATTCCTAAGAAATATCTCAACAATCTCATACCAGTCATTTCAAATTCATCCTTCATGACTGTTTTAAAAATTCTCAATGAGGTAAGCATCATTACCTGTGAATATAACATCATCAACATACAAAACATCAATGGGCATCTTACCATCTTTCTCTTTGATGTATAATGTGGGTTCTCATTCACATTTCTCAAATCCATTTTCTAGTAGATAGGCATCTATCCTACTGTACCATGCTCTTGGTGCTTGTTTTAACCCATATATAGCTTTCTTCAATTTTCATACTTTGTGCTCTTGGCCTTTTTTTCATAGCCCAGAGGTTGTTCAACATAAACCTCTTCCATCAATACTCCATTCAAAAATGTTGATTTCACATCCATTTGGTAAACTTTCCACTTGTGTTGGGCTGCTATGGAAAACACTTCTCTTATTGTTTCCATTCTTTCAACTCGTGCAAAAGTTTCCTCATAGTCTCTTCCTTGTTGCTGCTTGTAGCCTTTAACAACAAGTATGGCCTTGTGCCTTTCAATCTTACCTTCAGCATTGCTTTTGGTTTTATAAATCCATTTCACTTCAATTACCTTTTTTCCTTTTGGGAGATCAACTAATTCCCATGCCTTATTTTTATCTATGGAATTTATCTCTTCATCCATAGCATCTATCCATTTCTTATCTTTTACTGCTTCTTCAAAATGAATAGGATCTTCTACATGACAATAAAATGAAAATAAAGATTTCATACCTTCTTCTTGCTCATAAATTTCATTCAAACTTATGAATCTGGTTCCTCCTTCACTTGTTGAACTTGTGCTTGTAGAAGCACTCAAATATTCTCTTTGTGATGTGCTTCGAGAAGCACTTACATCACTTCTCAAGGGTGTTCTCATACCTTCTTGTGATGTCCCTTGCTGTCCTCATGTTGGTGGAGGTGCTGCTACTAATGAAGGATATATTTCAACCATTTCTTCCTTATCTACATCATGAGACACACATATTTTTACATTCAATATTTTCTCAATGCTTCCATCCCAAGCTTCTTCCTCGATAAATTATACATCTCTACTTATCATAAATTTATTGGTGGATGGGTTATACAATCTGTATGCTTTGGATTCCTCACTGTATCTAACTAACATGCACTTCTCCCCCTTACTGTCTAAATTCTTCCTTAGCTGATCTGGAATGTGTACATAAGCCACACAACCAAAAACTCTCATGTGGGTGACAAACTATTTTACGACACTCCATGCTTCTTCCAGAACTCTGTTCATAACACTCTTTGTTGTGTATCTATTCAGTACATATGCTGTAGAATGTATAGCTTCAGCCCAGTATTCATTTGGAAAATATTTTGCCTTCAACATACTTCTTACCATATCCATGATGGTTCTATTTTTCCTTTCAGTAACTCCATTTTGCTGCGGTGTATACCTTGCTGTAAATTGCTTGTGAATCACATTTTATCTGCAAAAACACATAAATTATTTGGAGATGTATTCTCCTCCTCTGTCTATCCTTAAGACCTTAATATGATGCCCACTTTGATTCTCTACAAGAACCTTAAAGTGGTAGAATTTCTCAAACACTTGACCCTTCAACTTCAAGAAATAAACCCAAGTTTTTCTTGTGTAATCGTCAATAAAAGTCAACATATAGTGGTTGTCCTCTAATGATGGTGTTTGCATTGGTCCACACAAATCAGAATGGACTATTTATAAGGGTGTCTTTGCCCTTATGCTCTTTCCTGATGGAAATATTTCTGTGTGTTGTTTTCTCAAGATGCAGCCTTCACAAAGGCTATCTGACTTTTCAATCAATGGTAATCCCTTTACCATTCCTTTCCTATGCAACAAATTCAGATCTCCAAAGTTGAGATGTCCAAATATCAAATGCCATAACTAGTTTTTATCCTTTGCTTCTCTCTGGAATGTCTCTTCTGTCACTACTACCATTGTAGCTCCTTTCTTCAAATATGCTCTCATCTCGAGAGGTAGCATTCTGTTTCTTGTCATCTTCACTTGAACAATCCTCTTCTTGATTGTTGCTTTATTCATGATGGTGCATACATCATCTTCAAAAAATACACTATAGCCTTTCTAAATGAGTTGTCCAATGCTCAAAATGTTACACTTCATATCAGGCACATAGTAGACATCTGATATGGATTTTCTTTCCCCTTTGTTTGTCAAAACACTTACTCTGCCTTTTCCCATAATAAAGACCTTACTATATGTCCCCAATCTTACTTGAGACTTTACATTTTCATCAATCATGGAAAACATAGAAATGTTTCCAGTCATATGGTTACTACATCCTGAATATAGAAACCATATATCTTCATTTCTCTCTTCAGCCATATTACATGCTAAAAACAAATTTTCTTGACTGAGAATTTATTTTGTAAAAATAGCACTAGGTATACTACCCATGTCACTCTGTTTCTTCCTACATTCATTGGCATAATGGCCATACTTCTTACAGTAATGACATTGGACATGGGATTTATCGTACCTTTGTCCATGTGCTTGATTTTTTCCACCTTGTTAGTTGTTGCTTTGGCTCTGATTCTGAATTTGATTACTACCCCTTCCACTTGTATTTGTAGGATTGTTTCTTCCTCTATTCTGGCTTCGGCCTCTAAATTTTACTCTGTAGTTTTCTTTGCCTTGACCTCTTCCTCTTCCACTTCCAAAGGATATTTGAGTCTTGAAGGAATGCTCCAAAGATGAGTTTGTTGTTCTGCTCAATCTTTGTTCATGTGTCATCAACGATGCATGAAGCCCATCAATAGTAAACAACGAGAGATTTTTTGTCTCTTCAATGGTTGTTATTATCACATCAAATCTTGAGGGTAGGCTCCTCAACACTTTCTCCACTATTTTTCTTTCTTCTATGGTCTCTCCATGAGATCTCATTTGAGTAACCAACCCAATCAACAATGTGAAGAATGAGTCTATTGTATCATACTCTTTCATACAGATAACATCAAAATCTCTTCTCATTAATTGAAGCTTTGTTGTATTTACCTTCTCCATACCTTGGTAGGCTATCTGGAGGGTATCTCATGCATCCTTATACCTATTTGCTGCTGAAATTCTTGGAAATATACTTTCATGCACTGCTTTCTTGGAAAGAGGGCTTTTAAGTCTTTCTTTCTATTATTCTTAAGAAAATCTTTCTCTGCCTATGTCAAGGAATTATATGCTTTTTCATCTATTGGTTCTTCTAAACCATCTTTAACTAGCTCCCATAAATCTTGAGAGACAAAAAGAGCTCTCATTGTGATTTCCCAATAGTAATATTTCTTCCCATTGAACTGTGGGAGTTGAGTATTTCTCATACTCGTGGAGTGGCATAAAACAGTTTTTCACCCACATGAGAGTATTTGGTTGTGTGGCTTATGTACACATTCCAGATTAGCTAAGGAAGAAGTTGCACAGTAAGAGGGAGAAGTGCATATTTATTGGATATAGTGATGAATCAAAGACATACAGATTGTATAACCCATCCACCAAGAAGTTTATGATAAGCAGAGATGTGCAGTTCATTGAGGAAGAATCTTGGGATGGAAGCATTGAGAAAACGGTGAACGTAAAAGAATGTTTGTGTCATGATGATGATGAGGAATAAATGGAAGGAAGAAATCCCTCATTAGCAGCACTACTTCCACCAACACAAGGACAGCGAGGGACACCACAAGAAGGTATGAGAACACCCTTGAGAAGTGATGACAGTGCTTCTCCAAGCACATCACAAGGAGAATATTCGATTGCTTCTACAAGCGCAAGTTCAGCAAGTGAAAAATGAACCAGATTCAGAATTTTTAATGAAATTTGTGAGTAAGAGGCAACCAATGAAGGTATGAAATTTTTATTTGCATTATATTGTCATGTAGAAGATCCTATTCATTTTCAAGAAGTAGTAAAAGATAAGAAATTGATAGATGCTATGGATGAAGAGATAAATGCAATAGAGAATAACAATACATGGGAACAAGTTGATCTCCCCAAAGGTAAAGAAGTGATTAGAGTAAAATAGGTTTATAAAACCAAAAGCAATTCTGAAGGTAAGATTGAAAGACATATGGCCATACTTGTTGTCAAAGGCTACAAGCAGCAACAAGGAAGAGATTATGAGGAAACATTTGTACTAGTTAAAAGAATGGAAACAGTAAGAGAAGTGTTGTCCATAGCAGCACAACACAAGTGGAAAGTTTACCAAATGGATGTGAAATCAACATTCTTTAATGGAGTATTGATGGAAGAGGTTTATGTTGAACAACCTCTGGGCTATGAGAAATAAAGCCAAGAGCACAAGGTATGAAAACTAAAGAAAGCTCTGTATGGGCTGAAACAAACACCAAGAGCATGGTATAGTAGGATAGATTCCTATCTACTAGAAAATGGGTTTGAGAAATGTGAAGGAGAACCCACATTATACATCGAAGAAAAAGATGGTAAGATGCTCATTGTTTTTTTATATGTTGATGATGTGATAATCACAGGTAATGATGCTTACCTCATTGAAAATTTTAAAACAGTCATGAAAGAAGAATTTGATTGAAAATTTTAAAACAATCATGAAAGAAGAATTTGAGATGACTGATATGGGATTGCTGAGATACTTCTTAGGAATAGAAGTAGAGAAAAATGGAAATAATTTCTTTTTTCTCAGGAAAAATATGTGAAAGAACTTTTGGAAATATTTAACATGTAGGATTGCAAGGTAGGAATAACTCCTACAGTGATGGGATTGAAACTGAGCAAAGAAGACAACAAAAAGGATTTTGATCCAAGTTTATATAAGAGCATAGTTGGCAGCCTTATGTATTCGACTGCAACTAGACGAGATATTATGCATGTTGTAAGTTTAATTTCCAGATTTATGGAAAGACCAAAGGAGACACATTGGCAAGAAACAAAGATAATTCTAACGTATGTGAAAGGGACAAACAGGTATGGTATTTTATACACCTCTTTAGAAAATTTTGAATTGATTGGATATACTGACAGTGATTGGGCTGGAAGTATAGATGATAGAAAAAGCACCTCTGGATATGTTTTTCGTATGGGATCAGGAGCCATCTCATGGACTTCTAAGAAACAGCCAATCGTGGCTTTATCAACAGCAGAGACAGAGTATGTGGTAGCTATAGCAGCAACATGTCAAGCAGTATGGATGAGGAGAATGTTAACAGATTTTTTTCATGAACAGGTAAAAGGCACAACAGTTTATTGTGATAATAGCTCAGCAATAGCTTTATCCAAGAATTCAGTGTTTCATAAGAGGACAAAACACATTGATGCAAATTATCATTACATCATAGAATTAGTGAACAATGGAGAAGTTGTTCTGAATCATTGTAGAATAAAGGAACAATTTCCTGATATATTAACAAACCATTGGAGCAGAAAAGTTTTAATTATCTCAGAAAATGTCTCAGAATGCATGAAAGCTTCAGTTGTGATTAAGGGAGAGTGTTGGAGATAAACCCAATTGAAAACCTGAGCAGAAGGACAACAAAACTTCGATTTTGATTGGAAATTGGAGTACAACAACAACAACAAAGTTTTGGTTTGATTTTTCACTCAATAGTGCATTCAATTTTGTGTTTAAAATCCCTACAAAATCGATTTTTGTTTACAAGGCCATAGCCCTTTTTTCTGATTTGCAAATTGTGTTTTGACCACGTTACCTCTGCCATTAACGTTTGCACCTACTCGCCATAAACATTATGTACCAACCGATTTTACTCCCACATTTTGTTTTGAATTCAAAACTGGCCATGTAATTTATGTGGACCTCGGCAGTCCACATCACTCTGTCCTCAACCAATCACGCACTCATTGCATAAACTTGTTGTCTATGTTATCCCTGTCGAACTTACGCGATATTCTGGTCCCACCATACCACACTGACCACCCGTTAACCAATCAAATTCTTATCGCATGAACCAGTGCTTACATCACAAGCTCTTCGTGATCGCACGATAGAGCGACCCCACCAGTGCGAACTCATTCGTCCTCTGACCAATAACGCTTTATCGCAAGATTTGTGTGCACAGTCAGCGGGCAGGTTAATCTATGCGATAAAATACATCACACTATTTGTAATGTTTTTTTTGCGATATACTTTAAACGTTGTGTCATAGTTTATTTTATAAGGTTTTAACTTAGGATAATGATTTATGTAGTATAGTTTTATAATATGCCCGTGATAGTTTTATCTTAAAACTTAGGTTAATGTTTTATCATATATATTGTTAACATGTATGTTTACAATATATATATATATATATATATACACACACACACACACACACACACACAACAATGTTATGCAATGTTGTGTGTGCGAAAGCTGAGACTATGTAAGACAGTAAGAGAAATAAGTGAAATGAAATATATGCCGAGAGCAGAAGTGTGTACATTGTGTATGCCAGAAAGAATAGAGGAGCAGTGTTTGTTTTGTAAAATCCAGAACAACAATTCTGAAGGAAGAATTTTTGTAATAGTTGACAGTCATTGAATATAAAACAGTGTTCTTGTTTCCATTGTATATGTTTTGCTTCATTTGTATGCATTTTATCTTGATAGCAATCTTTGTCTTGACAGAGGAAATTTGTTCCTCACTTTGTCTTAAGGAATCATCAAAAATTTCAACAACACCTTGTTGATATAGATGATAGTGAATCATACCTGTTTCTATTTGACCACATATCTGCAACCCCATTTTGTTCCCAGTAACCCATGGTGTGGCTATATGATGTGAGAATGTTTCCATCAAGGGTCAAGAATTTTGGAGTTTTACGAATATAAAACTCTTCATTCTTCACTAGAGTCTTTAAAATAAAAACACTCTTACCAAAAAAAATAAAAAAAAATCAAGCCTCACAATGCTTTTCGGGCATTTGACAAGCCAAAGTTATGTTTCATAACAATGCTTTTTGGGCATTTGACATGCCAAAGTTATGTTTGATATTGTAGCTTTTGCAAGCCAAAATTTATATTTGATTTTATTGCTGCAGATGTGCAGATAGCTACAAAGGATCAGATATTTCACATGCTAAAAAATGAAGCGTCCAAATTGCCCTCTGGAACAGCAGTGGAGGCCTTGTCCATTTCTCTTTGTAGTCTATATTACTTATAAGTTTTGAGGATGTGGTTTAAAAAGAAAGTTTGATATTTTTGGTCCAATTGTAAACAAGCCTAAAAACTACTCGACTATTTCTTCAAGTAAAAAAAAGTTTTACCGCAATGTCACATCTCAAACAATATTTGAATCCAAAATTGTCAGTGAACAATTGAAAATTACCAGGCAAATCTAAAAGAATATGTGTAAATTTTCAATTAAAACTTTAAAACAGGGGTAACTTTAATACAAATTCTGGTAATTGCAGAACCATATGAATTTTAATAGATGGATTGCACAAATCACGTATCGATTCCCATAATAACTTTCTTACATGCAAAAAAAACCCAACAAGATTTTCCCCAATGTACAAAAAAGAGTCAGCATTCTTTCGACGAAAATATTGCATCATCACCATCTCCTTCGAAGTTAGAGACTGTAGGAAAAGAAGAGTGAAGGCCATCCATGAGCTCGCCATTTCTCAGACTTCGCTCCTCTGCGATTGTGAGCATCTTTTTACAGGAAGGCGACTGTTTCACCACGCATTCTTTACGGAAAGGTGAGATTTCCATCCACTGACCTTTGCCCGCAGCTACCATTTTCGGAATCGTCATTACCAACCCCTTTCTGTAGGAAATGATCTGGAAGTCAGAAACACCAACCTTAGCCAAACCCTAAGACAAATTCTTTGTGAACTGCAAAAGAAGGCACACTTCAAGGTACTTTTAATAGCAGAAATTTCTACTTGTACAACACGCAAATCGGAAAATTGTGAGATAATCTCTGCAATTATGATTTTCACGACGCTCACTATGGCCCGTGAAGCATTGTGTATTAAATTTAAAGAGTTGTCAAATACCTCTCATTCAATTCATGAATCCTGAATAGAGAAGAAAGTGAAAGAAATGTTTCTTGCGTGTTCATTGGCCGAACCTTCCTGCGTTGACAGAGAGCCTCTCTCTCGAAGATTCCAACAAGATATCACATTCTAGAATAGAGATTTCATCTTATACCAATTGGGATTGTAGGTTGTTAAATTTTTTATGTGTCTCATTTCTGTTTTGTTGAGATGACAGTTTGCTTCACGCGAAATGAATATTTTTAATACAATGCGTGTATGGTAGGAATCTGCTAGTTTTAGGTTTTAGGTAGACGTCCCATTGAGATATTTTTCTAGTTAGTGTTTTGTATATGTAAAGGGTGTCGTCTACATGTGTTGTCATCTATTTTGGCCACTCTAAATTTGTAATATTAAAATTAGAATTTTCCCCTAAAGGTGCAAAGATACACCGAAGGTAGTTCTTAGAAAATGAGAAAGAAAAAGTAAAAATATAGAAAATAAAATGAAAAATCATAATGCAATAAGAAAGTTTACCATTTTTTAATTTTATTTTTCCTATGCAGGGCCCCTGCAACGGCTCAGTCTCTGCCTCTCGGAGAAGCAGGGCAAACCAGATTGGCGGTTGCTTCAGGAGGGGTTCGAAATTCAGCCAGCTGCTCTCATAGCCAATGGCCTTCCAAATTTGGGTACACAATACCAGATCCAGATCTCTCTTCCTTCCGGGGGAACGAAGTTGTTATGGGTGCATGCCATGGATCTGGCGCAGGACCTTCTGCAAGATCTTGACCTCAGATTAGGAATTCCCTCAAGACTCCTGAGACTTCTTTACAAAGGTAAACAACTTGAAAACCATTTACCCCTTTTTTGCTACAATATTGAGAAAGGTGCTTTAGTTGTGTTATCCTTTCGCCTGAGAGGAGGAGCTCCTGGGCAAACCTCCTCGGCTCCTGCCTTCTCCTACAAGGATGCAGTTCACACACACACAACCAAGAAAGCAGCTCAACCACCTGAGGCTCCTAAGCCTTTTCTGGTGGACAAGCTTGAGGAGGTTCCCACTGTTGAGTTTACCCATGCAGAAATTGCAAATGATCTTCAAAATTTAGCAGAAAGAGCCATCATATGCAGATTTAATGGATTGTGGCCGCAATCAAAGAAACTTTATGATTGGATACATGCTAACTGGACTCACCATTGCAAAGTTAGCTTCTGTTCAAAAGGATATTTCATAGTTCTGTTTGATAATATTAAGCATTATGAAAAGGCTATTGAAGAAGGTCCCTGGTTCATGGGAACAACAGGGCTCTTCTTAAATCCATGGTTCCCAGATTTTGACCCTGTAACTGCTGTCATCACCAAGACTCCTATTTGGATCAGGCTTCCCAACTTACCCGTTCATCTATGGCATGTTAGAGTCTATAAAGCGATAGGCAACACCTTGGGCAGTTTTCTGAAGAGAGATTATTGGCGAGAAAAAAAAGGTCTTTACACATATGCCAGAATATGTGTGGAACTAGATTTAAGCAAGGGACTTCCAGACCAGATCAATCTCAAAATAAACGACTTTGTATGGACTCAGGCTTTGGATTATGAGAATACTGCCTTCCACTTCCGACACTGTCACCAAACAAGGCATCTGCAGAACTCTTGCCCAGCTCTCCCGACAAAACAGAAAAAGGTTAATTCCAAGCCCAATTCTAAACGATGGGCTCCATACTCTCCACCTCCTGCAGTGGACTCTGATTCCTCTTGCTTAGAAGATGATGGAAGTGATGCAGATTCGGTTCAGAATCAGTCAATGGACATCCCCATCGATGCTCAGGCGCACCCACCTGATAATGTCGTTGCTCAGAAGCGCTCCCATGTGACCTCCTCTTCCGACTCAGATAAGGAGATCCCCCCTATGGAGAACTCTGATCTTCATGTTGTTTTAGCTCATTCACCCCAGGTTGGATGGGTTAAAGTCAGTAAAAATAAAGGGAAGAAGCTTCGCATAGAGGCCTCTGCCCACTCTGGGTAGTTTTCAGTCTTTTTGCCATCCAGTCTTTTCTTGTGTTTCCTTGCTTGTTTCTCTCCTTCTCCAGAGCCGAGGTTGATAGTTTTATCATTTACGGTTGTTGGATTTCTATTTCTCATGATTGTATCATCATCTTGTACTATATTTCTGCTTAATAGAATCAGTCTTATTCGGAAAAAATAAAAAATAAAAAATAAAAAATAAAAAATAAAAAATAAAAAATAAAAAAAATTGAAAAATGATATTGGAATAAGAAAGTTTCCCATTTTGTAATTTCATTTTTCCTTTCAAAGACTTGAAAAGGTTAGAAAATGGGAAAGAAAAAGTAAGATGCAAAATCCAGAGAAACCATTTTAGTGCAAGAGGTTACCTATGTGAACGTATATGAATTTGGTTATGGCAATGGAAAAATCTCTGGCTACCAGGCTCTTCCCTTGAGTAGAAACCAAACAAGAATTTGCACTGCACTAACAACTAGGAAATGTTCTTCAATTCATATATTAAAAATAAGCAGAACCTGAAGGCCAAGCCGGGAGAAAATGATATTGAAAACACAATTGAGAGATAATATGCAGATAACAAAGCTGAGACTCTGGAAAGCAGGACAAAATTGAGAGAGAAACCCTGTTCCATTCCAAAAATAGCTCCATGACAGCTTTAGAACCATTAATCTTCAAATCAGTGGTGTTCGCATTCAACTTTGTGCCCTCATGGCAGCAGCTTGTATTAAAGGTTGACCTTCTGCATCTTTGCAAGATGCTTGTGTAGTTTTGAGACTATTTTGGGCTTCACTGATATCCCATCACAGAAAGGAGGTGGAGAAATGCACAGGAAAGTTATGATTATAGACAACAATGAGAGAACGAAATTTTGATTCCATGAATTTCAGGTGAATGTGCTGCACATTAGGTATCAATGCGCATATGCGAACATTCACATGCAAACTATCAGTTTGCAACATTAAGTTTTAATTTTGAA
This sequence comes from Pinus albicaulis, assembly GCA_034641835.2. Lineage (NCBI taxonomy): Eukaryota > Viridiplantae > Streptophyta > Pinopsida > Pinales > Pinaceae > Pinus > Pinus albicaulis. The sequence continues at coordinate 10,047,613 of MU968403.1, read as the reverse complement.
TTGGAAATTTAGGGAATGATATATATCTTGAATAATTAAAATTTTTCAATTTAATCTTTTAACATTAAGAAATTTTTCTATTCCCTAAATTTCCCTTAAAATTTTCACTGGCGGAAAGTAGATATCTTATTTTCTAAACAAATGTCAATATCCCAAATTATCTAAGAAATGTGTTTTCAGTTTCAACATCAGCAGTATGTTTTTCTTTATTTGCTAAACAAATGTCAATATCCCAAATTATTTAAGAAATGTGTTTTTAGTTTCAACATCAGCAGTATGTTTTTCTTAAAGTACCCCGTGAGGTATAATATCATTTAGTTTCAGAAAATAAATTCAATTTATTTATGAGAAGGGAAACAAATCTATAAACTAATTTATCTCAACTGTAACGTCTAAAACAAAGTGACCATAGAGAAAGTATCTAAGTTTGTGCCAAATGCCCCTTAAATCATGCATGCTTGAATGAATGATGACCCGTATTCCACAAAATATCTACGCCCGTACAATGGTTGATTTAGATTCTATGACATATACTATTTATATTGCATAGAGTACGCTTTCAAAGAAATATTTCATCAAAATTTGGTTTGATAACTAAGTCAAACAAATTTGATTTGCTTTCTAATTAGTTTAGATAAGAATAAATTTCCATCCACATGTAACATCAAGATATTGTTATGCATATAGACAATGATGTTGTATGATAAGATGAAGTTACGTAGATCTAGGTTAGAGAAGTTATGAGTAGAGAACTCCTTTTAATGTGCATACATTGATGTAGGAGATGTTTGCAGGATGTGTTATATTTTAGTATTTACTGCTTTAAAGAACGTACAATAAAATTTTGATTCTGAATATTTCAGACTTAGATTTGAAGGAATAAAAGCAGTTACCTATATCTGTTGAGCCATTTTAGAATGACAAGGTTTGATGAGTTCACTTGTTGATAAATCCCAGGTATATGTAAAGAGTTGGAAGAAATATCTTAGCCTATAAAACTATTGATGTATATGACACATGACATATTTTTCAAGTTGAACTGAGCATCCTTCCATCACAAGCCTGAAATATTATGAAGATATACTTTGCTTGGTTCAAACCTGCGATAGACAAGAATCAATTTCCACATATAGCATTTAGTTCGTACTCTAATCACATTGTGTTTCAAGAAAGAGAATAGTCTTTGCATTCCTATCAAAGTCATCATATTTTCTAGAATTTAATGCACTCTTTGAATAAAAGTTAAAACGATATTAGCTACTGCAATAAATACACAGAGAAATGGGCAGGAAAATTCTCACTGTGCTTTGCAAAAATTACCCAATATACTACAGAGGATGTTCAACGTCATATCTTATCAGAACAATTATACTGCATGATCTAGCTAATATCATATCTCACGCACTGATTCGTCTAAGTGCACTTAGACCTGCGGTTTTAGTCATACCTTAGTTTCTGTAATTTTTTTTTGCATCTACTTCAGTACAAGATCTTCGCACTTCTCTCATGAACTAAATCAAGGTTTGCACATAACTCTAGGCTGTGTATTAACTGGTCTCAATGCCACAAGCCCTCGCTCCACCTTCTGCAAGTGCTCCACACCTTGTTCTACCTATGTTAGTCTGGACACTTCCGCACTTCCAGTGAACCACAGACCAGTGCTTCCGAGATGCTTAGGAGAAACCACTTGCAGATTTGCAGAAACTGCAATGCATCGGCATCATGGTGCGCTATGAAGAATAGAAACAGAATCCTAGAACTTCAGCTTCGGCATAAAATAATTCAAACGGAATCCTGGAACTTTGGCGTAAATGGTTATCAAGGCCGCCTAAAAATATATGAATGATGCCCATAACGAACGGTAGAAAACAATGACAACTGTGCCCAGAACGAACGACAGAAAATGAAAATGTTGATGATGGTCAGTGGGGAATTCTTCCAATATAACACCTTCGGTGTAAAGATATGTAAGTTGAACTTCTTGGTCGTTTATAATATACGTTATATCAAATTCTAAGAACAAATAAATCCAAACACAAATATAACATATAACCTATTGGCATAGTCTACATACGAGAAAGAAACCACAAGCGATCAACTTTGAATGTTTCCTTTTATGGTAAGTGGTTTGGTTAAAATAGCAAACAGAACATTTAATTTGGTTCGGTTTCCTTGTCCAAAATGGAAATCTAACTATTGGTAAGTGATGATAGCTGGAGCGATCCATAGAATCTAGAAAATAGAGGATAGTTGAAATGAGTAGGTTATAACACATAAAGGAACTATGAGAGATCAGATAAGGGAGAGAGGCTTCAAACAAGCATGAAATGTTTAAGAAAAATTTTATCCATCCATACCTTGAGAAGTTGAGTAAGATTTGAATTTCTATAGGGTATATGTTTCTTCCCTTCCACCCAAGCTATTTATACAGCTCCTCAGTGCCAAGGCATGATCATAGTTTGCAGGGGGTATTATCATAAGAAAGACATGGTTTGAATTTTGTATATAGATTCATGTATATATCATGATATAAGCCCATAGAAATGGTATTTCAATGATATATTGAAGAACACCATAATGTGGCTTGAGATATTGTACCAAAACTTGTGAAAGTCTTGCATTGGGAAGATGACCAAAATGAAATTTTGCAATTTGTTAGAAAAGATGATTTATCATAATAAAATAAATTGGTTTTGAAGTCTACAAAATTCTGGAATGAAATTATTGCCATGTGGAACCTTTCATGCAATTTACAAAAAAAATCAACATAGTTAAAATGGGTAGATTATAACACTTCGACTTGGCCACTCATTGCCTACCTTCCAACAGTGGACAATCCAACAAGATTTCACCATTGTATTTGAGCAATAGTGTCCCTTTACAACAACATTTGTAGTCTTCATGGTTGAGTGGTGTTAGCCACCTATGAAATTTTTGGCAAGCAAACAGGTGGCTAAATGTTTTTATGAGCCTTCAAGAGACACATTTCCTATGAAAATATCTCATCCTTGAAGCCTCTGTGTGTCCTTTGCCTTTGAAAAGATCTTCATTGTTGTTTCCATCAAAAAGGCCTCTCTGTCTGTGAAAAACTTTTGCTCAGAAAAGCCTCCATTTTCCCTTTGTATCCCTGCAAATTTCCCCATTTTAACCTTTTTTCCCTTTCCCAAATTTCCCCTTTGTCTTCCAAAAATACCCCCCCCCCAAGCCTACTAAATCATTCCATCTCCCCTGTAAACCTTACAAACACCCTTTGTTTGGCTTAAAAAATCCTTTTTCCCCCCTACAGAAAACCTTTGTTTAGCCTTAAAAACTCTGTTTTTAGGCCAAAAAACCCACTTTTTACCATATCAGGCCTAGCCCCTTTCAGCCAGCCCCTTAACCACTTCCCCTCCATGCAAATAAGAACTAACACCAAGCGCTAAGGCAAAGGCACTAATCGGAATCGGAAGATGTTCGGGAGCGCATTTTCTTTGCTAAGGTGAAATCTCTCGATGCGATGATATTTGTTCTATTGGCCTTTGGAGCATTATCAGCCGTCGATCTTAACAGATCTAATAGTCTGCGCTTAGTTCACCGTGCCCCACCTCCTCCCTTTGTTAATCCCCGATGAAGATCTCCACCGTTGATCTTAAGGAAATCCAACGGCCATCACATCATCGGAAATTATTATTGTGCCATTCTTGTATTCCACGATTGCGATCCTCCGATGCAATCCTCGCCATTGAATCCACAAGAACCAACGGCCAGGATTTGTTCTCACTCCGCCCTGTGTTCCCCGATTGACCACCTTTCGATCCAATCACAAACGTTGATCTGCAGCTAATACAACAGTCTAGATGCAATCGCACCATCACACCATTGGATTTTTGGCCTTTCCATCACTCTCCCTCCAATTAGATCGCAACCATCCATCTCTTTGGATCCGATGGTCCTCCTTTCTCCTGATCATTCCCTTAGCCCTTTGGCCTCCGCTTCATCATTAAATCTCCACCGTCCAATCCCATAGATCTAACGGCTCAGATTTCTCCCGACCACTAACCAACCTCGCTACCTTTGCTTTCCCTCTGCAGATCTCATCCATTCATTCATAGATCGGATGGCCTGTATTGAAACCACCTTTGATCGGACCCCACCTTAACTAACTGCACATATTCCCGTATCGCGCTTCTTTCATCACCGTCGGATCTCACAGCCCCAGATCCAACGACCACCATCCATATCGTGTTCCTTTTGTGTCCGAAGTTTAACAGCTCAAATCTACGTGATATGGGCAGTTGTTAAAGGCCACGTGTCAGTCAGAGACCTATATCGCGTTCGAAAAGTTAAAACCACCTTACCCGCCTTTTACTGCACGAAAACAGTTGTTTCTTCAGAAAACCACTTCCCCACTTCCCGCCCCCGAAATTCTATCCACAGATCCTGAACGTCGATCTGTTCAGATCAACGACCCACAATGCATCTCACATTCCATTCATATTTTTCATCGCGCAACCATGGCATCTCGTCGGATCATCACAACCATCGATCTCCTCCTGAAATCTGACGGTGCATATTAAATAGCCCTCCGCCCACGCTTGATCCCACTAGTCAAACCCATTTCATTGCATTTTCGTGCATTTCCTTTGTATTCTATCCAAAAGTCCAAACCTTATAATTTACAATGAAAATCATTTATTCTGCCCACATTAAAATTTTAATGTTTTACATTAAAGGGTTATATTATTCTGCCTAACATCACGACTTTAATGTTTTACGTTAAAGTTCATTGCATATCGTCTAACCTTCCAAAGTCATTCCATCAATAAATCACCACCGTTGATCATCATCTCCAGATTTGATCGAACGGTTCAAAAGCATTCCGCCACCAAACCTCCATCAACTGCATTTTTCACCATTACATTGCATTTTAAGCTATTTTCCATTGCATCCAGCGCTTCCACCATGTATGCGCTACCATTCCCACAATCCTCCATGATATTTCACCTCCCTCCGCATGAATATCTTAACATTTTTGTGTGTTTTTGTAGGGAATGTAGGCGGTGAAAACTGTTCTGTTCTACACAGTCACTGTTAGTGACACAGTAGCATCGATGAAGTTCTATCAGAGCCAGAATTTGCAGGGAAGACTCCTGAAAGGTTTTAAATGCATATTTTATCCAAATCAGGGGTATTAACTCTGTTAAAGAACCTCCAGCACCATTAAACCTGCAAATGTACAGACAGAAACAGTCAATGAAGTGGCAAAGAGTATCAGTACATGATTAAAGAGTTTTAAAGCCCCTAATTGAAGATTTTAAGCTTTAATTCAATGTTTAAAAGGAAAAAGTACCGTATTGAATACCTTGTGATTAACACAAAATCCCTAATGAGGCCTAAGGCACAGAAAACAATATTATCAGTGTTTCACATCAGCAGAAGTTTCCCTCCCGAGAAAGGACAAAGTACCCATAATGTTTTTATTCTATATCGTGTTCTTGAGAAGATTTCCACCTTGATAGAAGTCCTAATGCTACCAGAGCATTTGTTATGTAGTATGGTAGGCCTCAAAGTCATTTATCTGCCTGTTTCTTATCACCAGAGTACTACAGAGTACTACAGCCGAAAGTACATCAAAGAAAATACCTGGAGTTAATATCATCTTGTAGAAGACCACTCTTTCACCCAAAGAGTACTGAAGATTAATGCATAGATATTAAGACAGAATAGGCCTCGACCCTCTTCTTATACCTCTGTTTTAATGTTTCATTTAGTGTTTCATCTACCTCCTCTGCTTCTCTTTCAGATATAAAACTCATGAGAAAACATTGTTGTTGGGGTTGATCAGATATCTGTGAATTGTACGCTGTTTCTCTTGAGATATAGTTCTCTTTGTAAAGTTGTAATATAGGCTGAGGAGGATGTTTTCAAACTGAATATCAATTTGTTGGACAATGTTGTACATGACTGGTGTCGCTCTTTAATATGACAAGCACATTTCTTTGGATCCTGATTTAAAGCAGCAGTGATGTTTTCTTACTTTGTCTTCGTTTTCCTTGTGTAATTCAATAAATTTCATTTATTTGGTAAGAATCAGAAATCTGGCTTAGGATATACCCTCGCATGGCACCCTAATGCCACTGCTCTTCTTATCTTTGATGTTTTCTACTGATTGTGTTATCTGAGTACTGATTCGGGATAATTTAACCAGTGTAGTAGTTGTTATTCACTGCTAGTTGATGTATGAATTTATGAATCTGTTCTTAGATGTTCTTGTTGGGTTTTAATTGGAAGAACTGGGATACTAGGAGTTTAGAATGTTGATTCTGTCTCACTAGGATCTTTTTCAATCAATTGAAACTTTCCAAGTTCCCTTAAGTTGGATGTCGAAGCATTTAAAGTTCAAAGCCTTTCTCTGATCTCATGTTTTCATCTTTGTGTTTAAATCTTTAATGTTTCCTTTGTCTGAAGAGTTAACCTTTTAGGAGTTGGATCATAGGTGTTTAATGGCATGCACTGTCCCTAGATCTGCTTCCTAGGTGGTCACCTCGGAGTTTTCCTTGTCATTCACCTTCATTCCTTATCATTTCATACCACACTATCATCTTTAAGATCCTATGCTTTAGATGACTAGCCCAATTGAAAGCCTTGAATATTGAATAGCAAGTAAACCCTTTCCTGACTCCATTGCCCAATGGTCTCGAGTGTTCTCTAAAGTATCTCTCCTTTCCCTAAAATCTTCTTTTCTCATCCTTGTCTTATATTGAACCCTTCCTTCCTGATTCCCAACAACCAAACAAACAAACAAACAAAACAAACCTACTGCCTATAACTAGCCTAATATCTTAACATTTGAACTTCAAAGACATATACCTTTGCTATTATAGAGATATCCCTCTCTGGACCCAGGAGGGCTAGATCCTGTGGTCTAAAGTGGTTTTGATGTTGTCTTATCTTTTGGTATTGCCAATCTGGCCAAAACATAGGAACCCCAACATAATGGTGACTCTGCTAGGGAATTTTTGAGTGTTTTCCATCTTATACATCGCTAGGACCTCAGAAAACCAAAATCTCTGGTTAGATTGGCAGTAAATCACTGTGGTGGACAGTAACCCTCATGAAACATTCTAAACCTTCCACCTGGTGACTCCATATCTCCGTAACGATTAAAAGACTCCACTGGTGATCAGTAGGCCTGCTAATTATCTTAGTTTTCATAAGACTCCACTGGGAGACCAGCCTTCATTACAACATCAACCATATTAGAAGTAACAAGAATGATTAAGCCTCTTTGTTGAAGAAAACATACTGGCTTCAAGAACCATTCATACAAGAGCTTATCCTAACCCAAACCCACCTGAAATAGTTGAAAACCCTGAGAGAATTCTCAGGAAATATCCTACCCCTAGGAGGCCAACTGTTTCCAGACACACCCATAGAGCTAACTCTGCACTAGAAAACTTTACAGCTCTATCAGACACTCATTTTGAACTAGACTTACCAATCCGTTTACCTAGAACTAGGTCATTCAGTTGTCTAGACCAGTCAGACCTTGAGCTTCCTGGTTCACCATCTCACAGTTGTCAACATATTAGGGATAGAGAGACTCCTCCATATACACCACCGAATATTCATTGCATTCAAAACTTGGGGCTCTGTCACCCTAAATCAACTCAACAGAGTGTTGTTGGTCCTAGTATTCTTGTCATCCACATACCTACTGCTCAAGCTCAAGCTTTACCTCCATAGAACACCATCATGGTAGCCTGGTATGCACCTTTGGTGTTACCACAACCTCTAGTACCTTTACCGAACTATTACGAGTCAAAAATCCCACATTTCACTGCAGAAGAGTCTACCACGGCTCAAAACCATGTAGATAGGATGGAATATTATTTTGACTATATGGAGCTAGATGATGAGACAGTCAAAATGAGAATATTTGCCCAGAGTTTAGGAGGTGATGTGAATAAATGGTTTAAAGGCCTACCTCCTAATAGTATCCAAGATCTTCCCTCTTTATATCAATCCTTCATAAACAAATGGGAAGTCAAGAATAACCCTCTCCAAATCTTAGCAGAATACAAGAACCTTAAAAGAAATGTAGGAGAGAGTGTCCATGACTATTCTACAAGGTTTAACAACGTCTATAACGCTCTTCCTCCACATATGAAACCTCCCCAAGGTATGGCTTTACTGAAATACCCTGAAGGCTTTGATGCATACATGGCCTACCAGCTTAGGGAGAGAGATTACAACACATTGGAAGATATGCAAAAAGGAGCAGTGAGTGTAGAAGCTAACCTGATTGAGAAGAAAGCCAGAATGAGGGTTGAGAAAAGGGTAACATATAGGGATGACACATCATCTTCCACATCTGATCCTAAATATGACAGTCTAGCCAAAACCATGGAGAGACTAGGAAAAATGGTGGAAAATTTGACTGTCCAAGTTAGTAACTAGAACAGAAACCAAAATCATCACCAAAACTAGAACTTTAGGAGAAATACCCCTCCCAATAGAAAAAGAAACTCTGATCAGCAAGTCATACCCCCATTTCAAGAGAATTTCCTTGATGAGGATGAGGGGATAATATAAGAGTCTGAGGGAACCACAATAAACATGTTGGAAATAGAAAATTCAATCCACAACTGTTCCACATAAGACAATCAGTCCACATAATCACATTGGGATGAGGAAAGGTTAGAATCCGAGGATTATAGGTTAGGATTTGAAAATTCCATCATGCAGGTCAGACAACAGTATGAACTTAGATGCAAGAAGAGCTTAGACAATTCCAAACCAAAATATTATGAGATTACCATTAATAAAATGCCTAAGAAAACTCCTAAGGTGACTGCTGAAAGCAACAAATCAGCAGCTGAGATTTCTGGGAAGAACAAAGAAAAGGACAGGCAAAGTACTGATAAACAAAGTCAACCAACCAGCAGCACTAGCACTGCAGCTAGTGTTCCTGATAAAGAAATTGCAAACACTGTACATACTGAGAATCAGCACACTGATTCTGCCACTAAAGTAGTGGCTAACAAAACAGAGTTGAATATTACGAAGAGTCAATCTCCCTTCAATTTGGAGAGTGAGATTTCTAAAATTAAAATCTCTGTCCCACTCTCTGAGCTGGCCACTCAGGATGTATATAGAGGCCAAATTTTGAAAGCTTTAAATCTAGGTGAAAACAATGACACTGTCAATCTAAGTGATGATCAACCAACCCTTCTTTTTGGTCCAAAGATAGAAGGGAAGTTTCAGGAAGGGGTGGTACCTCCTTTTTATATCATCCTCAATATCCATGACAAGATCCTTCACAACACAATTCATGACTCTGGGGTGTCACACAACCTAATGCCTAAGGTAGTTATGGAGAGGTTAGGCCTAGAGATAACCCGTCCTTATAAATATTTATATTCATTCAACTCTAGCAGAGTAAAATTCCTTGTCCTAATCAAATATCTGTGTGTGAACTCGACCCAGATTCTAGCCAAATGTATGGTTATGGATGTTGTAGTGGCAGATGTGCCACCTAAGTATCGTGTGTTACTATCAAGGTCATGGGGAGCTAAGCTGTAAGGTACAATGCAGATGGATGGGTCATATGCCACAATCCCTGTCTTTAGCCAACTTAGGAGACTGTATAGAGAGACACAAATTAATTTCATAGTTAGCAGCCCTGAAAAACCTTAAAATTCACCTCTGTACTTTGCGCATACAGATATACACTCCTTTGTCCTTTGCAACAATGAATCCATAGATGAGCCAGAGCCAGAAGACAGAGATGCAAACAATAGAACAGAGCCCATAGATTTTAACATAATGGCCACTCTGGACTTAGAAGAAAACGAAGAAGAAACCTTTGGACAGTGCACTAAAACAAAAACTCAGAGTAAACAAAAACAAGACTATAAACATCCAAATAGTCATTCCTCTAAAGCCTATACACAGCACGAAGAACAAAACACTCCGCAACCTAGTGCAGATCACATAATACAACATAATGGTGAAATCAACGTTAGGGAGGAAAATGATGATAAACCTGAAAACGATCCCTTATGGAGAATGAATTTCAATGGGTCTTGCACTAGAAAGACTGCAGGAGCAGGTGTGTGTTTACATAACACTGAGAGTGACTATGCTGAGAGTCATGCTTTCAATTTGAACTTCAAATGTACGAAAAATATTGCAGAGTATAACGCTCTTATCCTAGGCTTGAATCTGTTAAAAAACTAGGAGCCTGTAGGATAGTTGTACATGGAGACTCCGATTTAATCATAAAACAAGTGAACGAACAGTATACAGCTAAACACCCCAGATTGAGAGCATACAGGAATGATGCTATGGATTTGCTGAAAACCTTTGTAGAGTATGAACTGGTGTTTGTTCCTAGGAGTCAGAACATAATTGCGAATGGATTAGCCTGCATAGCTAGTTCATACCATAAGTCTCCAAGTGACAAACAAATCATTATTCAGACCAAATACAGACCTGCAGTGCCTGATAATGAAAAATATTGGCAGGTCTTTGAGGGCAACAAGAAGATAGAGGATTTCCTGATTGGCAGGAATGAGTTTGAATTCTCTGATTCAGACTCTAAATCTGATGAAAACTGCCCGAGTGAAGAGCCTCTCGATGAAGAAAAATCACCCCATAATGTAGAAATAAACATGTTAAATAAACAACTCGGAAATCAAACCGAAGTGTATAAGAATGCAGATAAAGAGGAAATGGAGGTGTTGCAGTACAAAGATAAGAATATACCTCAAGGACTGGCACCTTTAGAGGACCTTTTTGACTTTGACGACATAGCGAAGAAAACCCACTATAGAACACTCAAACTCCGATGTCAAGGAATGCAACATAGGCACTAAATATAAGCCTAAGATGATTAAATTGGCTAACTCCTTGCCCGCAGACATGAAAAAGAAATATATTGACTTATTTAAAGAATTCATCGATGTGTTTTCCTAGAGCTACGAGGAATTAAAGGCCTACGATACAAACATTATACAACACAAAATCCCTTTGAAAGAAAATAAAAAACCCTTCAGACAGAAACTTCGTAGAATTAACCCGAAACAACTGCCTCTAGTCGAAAAGGAAATCAAAAAGATGTATGAGGAAGGAATCATAGTTCCCGTGAGGTTTTCTGATTAGGTTTCTAACCTTGAAGCTATTAGAAAGAAGATAGGTGAGATTAGAATGTGCATTGATTTCAGGAACCTTAATAGAGCCTCACTTAAAGAGAATTACCCATTACCAAAGATGGAACACATCCTACAAAGGGTAGTTGTCTGAAAAAGGATCTCCCTGTTAGATAGTTTTTCAGGCTATAAACAAGTTCTAGTACTCCCAGAAGACCAACTCAAAAAATCTTTCACCACTCCATGGGGCACTTTTATGTACGTAAAAATGCCTTTTGGACTAATGAACGCTAGTGTGACCTTCCAACAAGCAATGGAGATAGCCTTTTCGGAGGAAATAGGGCAGTTCATTGTCATCTATCTTGATGACATAGCAGTCTATTCCAAGACTGATGAGGAGCACCTAAAACATATGAGAAGAGTTTTTGAAAAATGTAGAAGGTTCGGTTTGTCTTTAAATCCCAAGAAGACTATATTCAGGCTTCAAGAAGGTAATATTCTTGGCCATATTATATCAGAGAATGGAATTAAGATATACTCACAAAGATTTGAGGAAATACTACAGATTACACACTCGAGAAACATAAAAGAGTTGCAGTCCTTTATTAGGAAAATTAACTTCTTAAGGAGGTTTATTCCCAACTTAGCTGAGCACCTTAGGGATATGAGAAACATGCTAAAAAAAGGTGTAGGGGTTAAGTGGACTGTAGAGGCTAAAAAATATTTTGAATTAGGTAAACTTGTACTCACCCGGGCACATTTCCTTTGCCTCCGAGCATACAGTGGCTACAATTTTGTTGCAGAAAAATCCTGAGGGAATGGAATAGCCTATTGCTTTCTTCAACAAAGCTCTAAGGGATGCACCCTTGAAATATAACGTAATGGAAAAACAAGCCTATGCCTTGGTAAAGGCCTTGAAAGACTTTAGGGTGTATATACTGCATTCTCACGTCATTGCCTAGGTGCCAAACATACTGGTTAAAGACATTTTGTCCCAGGATTTAGACGGAAAGACGGGAAAATGGATTGTTGTAATATTAGAGTATGGCATGGAAATAAAACCCACAAAACTGATCAAAGTTCAGGGCCTATCTCAACTAATGGCTGAATCAAACTTGCAGGCCCTTGACATAAACATGGTGGATGCCCTGGATGAGCATGAAGGATTACCTGATCCTACTATTGAAGAACAATTTCAAAACTCTCCTTGTTATTCTGATATCCTGTATGTGCTCACAAACCTCAATTCCCCTCCTGAATTATCAAAGACTAAGGCCAAATTCTTAAAGTTAAAATCCAGAAACTATTGCATACTTAACGAATTTTTATACTAGAAAAATGCAAATGGTCTATTGCTTAAATGTTTGCCTGAAACTAAAGCAGAGAGGATTAAACAGGAGTTCCATGCAGGAGAGTGTGGAGGCCATTTAAACTGGAAAGACACTGCTAACAAAATATTTAGAGCTGGCTATTACTGGCCTACAATTTTCAATGACATACACAAAATGATAATTGCCTGCCATAAGTGCCAGATCTTTGAGGGCAAAAGAAAGCTCCTCCCTTTACCATTGCAACCAATTACTGTTGAGGCTCCCTTTCAACAATCAGACCTAGATTTCATAGGATAAAAACACCCTGCATCTTCTGCTTAACACAAGTGGATTCTTACAGCCACAGACTACTTCACAAAATGGATAGAGGCCATACCTTCTAGGAATGCCACAGACTCTGATATCATTAAGTTCCTAGAAGACCACATCCTCTCTAAATTTGGCTTCCCAAGAAAGATAATTACTGATAATGCTGCTGCTTTTGGATCCAATAAAATGATTTATTTTTGTCACGGGTATCAAATAGCACTCGGTCATTCAACTGCTTATTACCCACAAGGTAATGGGTTAGCTGAATCATCAAACAAAATCTTGGTGACCATTATCAAAAAGTTGTTTGAAGAGAACAAAAAGTCATGGCATAACAAGTTAGTGCATGCTTTATGGGTTGACAGGCTAACAACAAATAAATCCATTAGAATGTCACCATATCATCTTGTCTATGGAATAGAGGAAGTGTTTCCTACCAGCCTTGGGGTACCAATGATTAAACTAGTCCAAGAGATTCAGACATAAGAGAACAACATGGTAAGGATGATAAATCAAACAATACATCTCCAACAAACAAGAGAAGAAGTCTATAACAGAGCTCTGAAAGTATAGGAAAATATTAAGAAGTTGTTTGACAAAAGGAAAAAATCTTGTGACTTCAAAATTGGAGATAAGTTTCTAAAGTGGGACTCCAGGAGAGAAGACAAAGGAAAACATGGAAAATTTGATAGTTTGTGGCAGGGTCCTTACATCATCCAAGCCACTGTGGGTCCAAATGCCTTTTTTCTGCAAGAGCTAGATGGTACAGATCTGTTTGGGGGTCCTATCAATGGCAGGATGCTCAAGCATTACTACTGCTGATTTCCAATTTTACAGTTTTCATTTCCATTGTAAATACCATTGTTGTGTTTTATTTTCAAAGAAAAAGAGAAAATGTTTCAAAAAATAAAGAAAGGGAGGTTCATCCATGCTCAAAACTTGAATCTCTGAAGTGCAAAAATTGGCTCTAACATGATCGAAACCTGAGCCAAAGGAAGAAAAGAAGTTTATTCTAATACGCTCAAAATATGAACCAGCAAAGAAGAAAAAATATCAGCTCTAACAGGCCCAAAACCAGCGCTAAAGTGAAGAAGAAAGTGACTCCAACAAGCTCAAAAATTGAGTCACAAAGAAAAGAAATAATGCTTCAAAGTTTCAAGATTTCAAGCCTTCAAGATTTTGTTTTAAAGTTTCTGCAATTTCAAGCCATGTGCAGCTGTATTTATGCCATGGATCCACAACAATCCAGACTATCTAATCCTAGTTTGACTGTTTTTAAATTTCTGTTGTAGAATGTAGAGAAAGAAATCTGCTAGACAGTTTAATCCTAGCAAATATTATATTAGGTAGAGAAACTATGAGGCCAACAGTTTAATCTGGTCTCATGGAGGAATAAGGGTAGAATTAGACTAGTTTGTTTTCTGTTCTTAATAATAATAAAAATGATGATGAAGGTATGCAAATTCAAATGCACCTTGAAGAAAAAATGTTAGGATTGTAGGATGGGTAGGTAGATTGTTTGGGAAATGTTTCTGCTGATTAATATCCAAAATGTTTGTAACAGTTGAATCAAAGAAGAAATATGGTTCGAGGATTGGGCATCTCACCTACTCCAAAGATTATTTTTTGAATTCTTGACACCTTCAAGAAGATGCCATCCCCATGTGGAGCCACTGTTAGCCACTTATGAAATTTTTGGCAAGAAAATAGGTGGCTAAATGTTTTTATGAGCCTTCAAGAGACACATTTCCTATGAAAATCTCTCATCCTTGAAGCCTCTGTGTGTCCTTTTCCTTTGAAAATATCTTCACTGCTGTTTCCATCAAAAAGGCCTCACTGTCTATGAAAAAATTATGCTCAGAAAAGCCTCCATTTGTCCTTTGTATCCCTACAAATTTCCCGATTTTAACCTTTTTTCCCTTTCCCAAATTTCCCCTTTGTCTTCCAAAAATCCCCTCCCAAGCCTACTAAATCATTCCATCTCCCCTGTAAACCTTACAAACACCCTTTGTTTGGCTTAAAAATCCCTTTTCCCCCTACCGAAAACCTCGGTTCAGCCTTAAAAACTCTGTTTTTAGGCCAAAAAACCCACTTTTTACCATATTAGGCTTAGCCCCTTTTGGCCAGCCCCTTAACCACTTCCCCTCCATGCAAATAATCTCAAAAACCAAGCACTAAGGCGAAGGCACTAATCAAAATTGGAAGATGTTCTGGAGCGCATTTTCTTTGCTAAGGTGAAATCTCCCGATGTGATGATATTTGTTTTGTTGGCCTTTGGAGCATTATCAGCCGTTGATCGTAACAGATCTAACGGTCTGCGCTTAGTTCACTGTGCCCCACCTCCTCCCTTTGTTGATTCCTGATGAAGATCTCCACCGTTGAACTTAAGGAAATACGACGGTCATTGCATCATCGGAAATTCTTATTGCGCCATTCTTGTATTCCCTGATTGCGATCCTCCGATGCAATCCTAGCTGTTGAATCCACAAGAACCAATGGCCAGGATTCACTCTCACTCTACCCGGTGTTCCTCGATTGGCCACCTTCCTATCCAATCGCAAATGTTGATCTGTAGCTAATACAATGGTTTGGATGCAATCACACGATCACACCATTGGAGTTTTGGCCCTTCCATCACTCTCCCTCCGATTAGATCACAACCATCCATCCCTTTGGATCCGATGGTCCTCCTTACTCCCGATCATTCCCTTAGCCCTTTGGCCTCCACTTTATCATTAAATCTCTGCCATCCAATCCCATAGATCCAACGGCTCAGATTTCTCCCGACCACTAACTAGCCCCGCTGCCTTTGCTTTCCCTCTGCAGATCTCAACCATTCATTCATAGATCGGACGACCTATATTGAAACCACCTTTGATAGGACCCCACCTTAACTGACTGTGCACATTCCGGTATCGCACTTCTTCCATCACCATCATATCTCATAGCCCCAGATCCAACAACCAGCGTCCATATCGCGTTCGTTTTGCGTCTGAAGTTTAACATCTCAAATCTACGCGATATGGGCAGTTTTTAAAGGCCACGTGTCAGTTGGAGACCTATATCACGTTCGAAAAGTGAAAACCGCCTTACTCGCCTTTTGCCGCGTGAAAACAATTATTTCTTCAGAAAAACCACTTCCCCACTTCCCGCCCCTGAAAGTCTATCCACAAATTCGGACTGTGGATCTCTTCAGATCAAAGGCCCACAATGCATCTCGCGTTCCATTCATATTTTTCATCGCGCGACCATAGCATGTCGTCGGATCATCGCAACCATTGATCTCCTCCTAAGATTTGACGGTCCATATTAAATCGCCCTCCGCCCACGCTTGGTCCCACCATTCAAACCCATTTCATTGCATTTTCGTGCATTTCCTTTTTATTCTATCCAAAGGTACAAACCTTATGATTTACATTGAAAATCATTTCTTCCGCCCGATTTAAACTTTTAATGTTTTACATTAAAGGGTTATATTATTCCGCCTAACATGATCACGAATTTAATGTTTTACGTTAAAGTTCATTTCATATCGTCCAACCTTCCAAAGCCATTCCATCAATAAATCACCACCATTGATCATCATCTCCAGATCTGATTGAACGGTTCAAAAGCATTCCGCCACCAAACCTCCATTAGCTACATTTTTCACCATTACACTGCATTTTCAGCAGTTTTCCATTGCATCCACCGCTTCCACCATGTATGTGCTACCATTCCCACAATCCTCCATGAAATTTCACCTCCATCCGCATGGATTTCTTAACATTTTTGTGTGTTTTTGCAAGGAATGTAGACGGTGAAAACCGTTCTGTTCTACACAGTCACTGTTAGTGACACAGTAGTGTTGATGAAGTTCTATCAGAGCCAGAATTTGCAGGGAAGACTCCTGAAAGGTTTTAAATGCATATTTTATCCAAATCAAGGGTATTAACTCCATTAAAGAACCTCCATCACCATTAAACCTGCAAATTTACAGATAGAAACAGTCAATGAAGCGGCAAAGAGTATTAGTATAGGATTAAAGAGTTTTAAAGCCCCTAATTGAACATTTTAAGCTTTAATTCAATGTTTAAAAGGAACATTTACTGTATTGAAGACCTTGTGATTAACACAAAAGACCTAATGAGGCCTAAGGCACAGAAAACAATATTATCAATGTTTCACATTAGCAGAAGTTTTCCTCCCGGGAAAGGACAAAGTACCCATAATGTTTTTATTCTATATCGTGTTCCTGAGAAGATTTCCACCTTGACAGAAGCCCTAATGCTGCCAGAGCATTTTTTATGCAGTATGGCAGGCCTCAAAGTCATTTATCTATATGTTTCTTATCAACAGAGTACTGCTGAATACTATAGCTGAAAGTACATCAAATAAAATACCTGGAGTTAATTTCAGCCTGTCGAAGAGCACTCTTTCACCCAAAGAGTACTGGAGATTGATGCATAGATATTAAGACAGAATAGGCCTCAACCCTCTTCTTCTATCTCTGTTTTAATGTTTCATTTAGTGTTTCATCTACCTCCTCTGCCTCTCTATCAGATATAAAACTCATGAGAAAACGTTGTTGTTTGGGTTGATCGGATATCTGTGAATTGTAAGCTATTTCTCTTGAGATATAGTTCTCTGTGTAAAGTTGTAATATAGGTTGAGGAGGATGTTTTCAGACTGAATATCAAGAAGTTGGACAAGTTGTACATGAATGGTGTTGCTCTTTAATATGACAAGCACATTTCTTTCGATCCCGATTTAAAGCAACAGTGATGTTTTCTTAGTGTCTTCGTTTTCCTTCTCTAATTCAATACATTTCATTTCTCTGGTAAGAATCAGAAATCTGGCTTAGGATATACCCTCGTATGGCACCCTAATTCCCCTGCTCTTCTTATCCTTTATGTTTTCTACTAATTATGTTATCTGAGTACTGATTCGGGATAATTTAACCAGTGTAGTAGTTGTTATTCACTGCTAGCTGATGTATGAATTTATGAATCTGTTCTTAGATGTTCTTGTTGGGTTTTAATTGAAAGGACTGGGATACAGGGAGTTTAGAATTTTGATTCTGTCTCACTATGATATTTTTCAATCAATTGAACCTTTCCAAGTTCCCTTAAGTTGGATACTGAAGCATTGAAATTTCAAAGCCTTTCTCTGATCTCAGGTTTTCACCTTTTTATTTAAATCTTTAATGTTTCCTTTTTCTAAAGAGTCAACCTTTTAGGAGTTTGATCGTAGGTGTTTAATGGCATGCCCTGTCCATAGTTCTGCTTCCTAGGTGGTCACCTCGAAGGTTTCCTTGTCATTCACCTTCATTCCTTATGATTTCATACCACACTACCATCTTTAAGATCTTATGCTTTAGATGACTAGCCCAATTGAAAGCTTTGAATACTGAATAGAAATTAAACCCTTTCCTGACTCCATTTCCCAATGGTATCGAGTGTTCTCTAAAGTATCTCTCCTTTTCCCAAAATCTTATTTTCTCATCCTTGTCTTATATTGAACCCTTCCTTCCTGATTTCCAACAACCAAACAAACAAACAAACAAAAAAACCTAGTTCCTATAACTAGCCTAATATCTTAACATTTGAACTTCAAAGACATATACCTTTGATATTATAGAGAGATCCCTCTTTGGACCCAGGAGGGCTAGATCTTGAGGTCTAAAGCGGTTTTTATGTTGTCTTATCTTTTGGTCTTGCCAATCTGGCCAAAACATTGGAACCCCAACAAGTGGGATTTTGTCAAGGCTTATATCGGCACTGGCTATCTTAAGCCATGGTTGGTCCCATCTGTTTACAAGAAGAACCAAATGCCACTATTTTGTGTTGCTAAATAGCTGTCAATACAACCATGAAATTGATGATTGGTCTAGATGCATTGAACTAGTCTCAACTAGTTTGATGCTTGGCAACGAATTATATATTTCTAGATGTAATCTCTACTTTTCGAAATTTTAACTTATCTGATGGGAAGCTTCTTTTAAGATTTACTATATCACATTAAACACACCCTATTTAGATCACTCTATTTAAGATCCAACTTATTATTGACAGTGATGTACATTTGTCTTATTGATTGCTACCAATTTTTCATTTTTTTGCAACCTTGAGATTAGATTCCCACTATTAATGAATATGTTACTCGAAAGAAATGATATCTCCCTTTCCCAATGAAATATGGATTCTTTTGGAATCTATTGTTCATTCATATATTAATCAAGATGAATAAACAAACACAAAGTTTGGACATACAAAATATTTTTCACAACAAAACTATTAGAAAGGAGCATATATTTTCACTTAAGTGCGAGCTTTAGTTAACTCTTATATCTTACCATGGCTTCAATATGATCTAATTTCATATGGTACATTCCAATCATTCTTGATACATAATAGTTATTGTTGGAATTTCAGAATAAAGATAAACAGAGGAAATGTGTTTCCCCCAAAAACACAAAGACTGCAAATAATGTTGAATTAACAGTTAATACACAGACAACGTAATACAGGAGAGGAACAAACTTGTGTTTCTATTCCATCACACTTACAAAATGAAATTAAATTTCTATTAATACAAAATGACCGAAGCCTGAAAACCTAATTCTAATCAATGCAATTCAATTTCTGAATGGACGTTCGACAACCATTTGTCCTTGGGCTGTCAAAAGACCCATTTCTTTATTGAATCGATGCACAGGCCGTATTCTATTTTATACATGAAAACATGTAAAAACGCGTTCAAAAACACAAACTGGAGGATCTCAAATTTTATCAGTTTTGGTTCTGAAACCTCACCGCGTCTGCCGCCTTATTGCATTTTGACGATATTAAAATTGAACATATGGAACTATCCATTAAAAGTTGCAGGCGGCATTGGATGAAACTTAAATCTGTGCGATTTCGATATGAAACATTGATATCGCATTGCAAAACAAATAACTTGCAAATTGGTCTAAAGGTAAGTAATAAAATTTGCGAAGTGCAGTAATGTGGGTGGTTAAATGTTGGTAAGTGCGGTAATGAAAATACAAAGGAATAAGGTGCAAAACAAGGTTTTGGCTAATGCGGTAAGGTTAAAGTGGGTCCTGCCGGATATCGCATCAGCAGTAACATAAGATGACATGCGGTGAGACTTATGGGTAAGGCTTAAGATTTTTGAAGTACGTTCGGGCGACACGGTAAGTTGTGGTAAGTGTGAAATGCACAATACAAAGGAAATGGGTGGATTGAAAAGTATGGTTGGGTGTATGGTAGGTTAAATGTGATGGTTCAAAGCAATAAACGCATAGGATGGCCCGGTACTCGGTGTGTTGTGGTTGGGTGAAAATGCCTCTGATTCTTGAAATCCTATTGGCTGTCCTTCTCTGCTCAAAATTGATGAATTGTGGGTTGTTGCTACTTCTCATTCATGGCCGTGATTGGGAGTATAATTCCAACACTCCCCCTTAATCACAACTGCCACCATCAGTTATTCCCAGAGACTTTCTGAGATAAAAAAACTTGATTTTCCTAAAGGCTTTGTGAGGATATCAACAAATTGTTCCTCTATCCTGCAATGCTGCAAAACAATCTGACCATTATTAACCATGTTGGAGCAGCGTTCTCCAAAGGCTACGAATTGGGATAGTTTTGAATATTTTTGTATATTTTTGGCATATTTTAGTCTAACGTGGGGTTTTTGGGGTGGGTCAAAGACCCTAATGCATTGTAAATGGGTCAATGGTAGACCAAGAGTCCGCAAACCACGATTTTCCGACCATGGGATGCATAGGCTAAAATAGTATAAATAGTTCAACCTTTTTGACTTGATGAGGAGGAATGAATTGGAATTGATGCTACGTGCAAACTGTTAGATCTGTAGGGTTGGTTGGGTAAGGACTCCTGCTAGCTCTGTGTGCGAATATCCTTTGTCCTGCTATGTGTAGACCCTGCTGCTGTGTGCGTAGGTTGGGTTTTGGGTATTGTAAGTAAATCTGAAGGATTAATGAATGCGAAAGGCTATTGGAATATCTGAATGTATTGGACTTACTGCTGATGTGAATCTGTGATATCTGATTAAGTATGTATGCTTCTATGTTATTGATTTAAGTTGTGAAAGTACTTGTGTTACTTGTTTATGCTGTGATTTGGATCTGTTCTGTTATGCTTTATGCAAGGATAACTTTGATAACTATGGTAATTTTCTATAATTCTATGATCTGTTAGTTACTATGATTATAATTGGTATTGCGCATGTGGATGTGAAGGATATCAGTAGATCAGGGTTCTGTGATATAATATCTATTAACTATAAGGTTGAACTCATCTCTGCTTGACTTACCTACCCTCTCCCAAGGTGCATAAAACTGGTTCCAACACCCTCCCATACTGCTTCGGGTGAGACTTTGGCCTGCGCAAGTAGGCCACTGCCGAAAGGGCCAGTAGTATGGGGGTTTGTTGGCAAACCTTAACCTACGAACCTCGGTCAGGACCCCCCCCCCCCCCCCCGAGAGCCAAAAAATTGGTTCTGTTGCTGGGACTGGGAGCATTTTTAGAGAGGGATCATGTAATGCCAAGGTCGTATTGGAAACCTGAAAGAAAATAAATTGATGAATGGTTTGAAAAGCAAGTTCAGGAATTCGCAGTCAAAGAAAAATGTAGTAAGAAGTTGACCACCGAATAGTGGAAGAATAAGTATATTTTCACGGAGATCTAGGAGATCTTCTTTGTAACAATTGCGATCGAGCTCCAGAAGTGGCTCGCAAGGTTGGTTGAATTTCAGAAGTGTTGTAAAGACGAGCGGGTCATGCAGTGTACCCCAGAATTGATCCAACAGTTAGATAAGACTGATAACACCATCACTCGCACGGTGGACCACTAGGTGGATAGTGTGCTAGGAGGTTTTGTGACATAATTTACCATTGATCAGTTTTTCTCCTACTCTGAAGCAAAGCAAATATTCTTCAAGGGTTTCCAGGGTAAGTTTCTGAAGACCTTACCATTGTTGATTAAGATATTACTATGTGAAAAGAGTATTCTATGTAGCCACATTGAATGAATGACCTCTGATTTGGATGGGAGTACAACACGAAGTGGAAAATACTATCAGAACAATCAAGAAGGAGATAGGTGTGTCTACATTCTGGTAAGAGAAGCAGTTGTGCAGAGTCCTCCAGCCACACCACTTTCAAACTAGCATAGGGGTAAGAATTCATCTACACCTCCGCCACCACCGGAAGACAACATGGTTGTGCACATGAATTTCCCTACCTTTAGGGGTGTGGGAAATGAAGACATGGATCAGTTCTGGTTTGTTGTAGGACTAGTATGGACTGCACAAAATGTTGCTAGTGATGTGGTGAAGAGGGCTCAGTTGTCCCTTGCCTTTGAAGGAAGAGCTTTGGATCGGTACATGGGATACATCAGCGAGCATGCGAACACAACCATTGAATAAATTAAGAACACCTTGAAACAACAGTTCAAGAAGCCTAAGTCCTACTCTCAAATAGTGGTTGATCTAAAGGATTTCAAGCAAGGGCCTTCTGAGTCTGTGTGGGAGGCCAATCAACGACTGAAGAAGGTGATCAGAGAAGGATGATTTCAGTATGATGACAGAAAGCACATGTAATGGTTCATTTCTATGATGGTGCCTCACCTGCGTGTACCTATGGGTCACCAAACTTTTGAATCATAGGAAAAAGCCTTGGAGGTCGCTATGAAGTTAGAAGCTACGCCTAGAGATGATACCCAGCTGGGCGTCCAATAGATTCAAGGACAACTGGAGGCAATGCACATGGAATCCAGAATCTGCGAAAGGAGTGAGGAGCAGAGGCTAGCCCTAAAAGATGGTGCATACGTTGTAGTACGAATGGTCACACCAAGGATAACTGCCCTTTGTTATGAGACTATATGCAGGCTGGGGGATCTAGCCTATTGCGCCCTAGGGAAGTTGCAGGATCAAGTGGGTCGGCGCTATGGTGCGATGATTGTCGCGTTGCAGGACTTCATGACATGAACCACTCCCCCCACCTTGTTGCGTATGTCCCAGATGTTAGGTCTCTGTAACAAGCAAGATTGGCAAAGTCCGATCACAGAGTTAACATCATTTCAACCAACTTCGGGATTCTAGGATCTAGCCCTCCTGAATCCGGAGAGGGATCTCTCCAATATGTACAAAGATGGATATTGTCTTTGAAGTTTAGGGTGATGATATTAGGCTAGTTATGAAGGACAAGGGTTTTGTTTTGGTTTTCTTGGATGGTTGAACATGATTGTTGTATGAGACGGAAAGATCTATATGCAAATAGGTTCAAAGGTGAGAAGTTGCAAGTGAACAAAATAAACTTTGGTTCTAAAGAAAGGTGATGGCAAGTTTTCAATCCATTGGGCTATGGAGTCATAAGAGAATTTAATTGAAACAACCAGGTTCAAGAGTAATCTATGGGGCAAGTCATCTAGGCCTAAGGATCTCTTTGAAGTTTGATTTATGGAATGGGGTGATACAAAAGAAAGGGAATTCAACAGATGCAGAACAAAGAGCAGCCCAGGATCTGGTAAGTACTTTGAAACTAGCCAGCCTTTGACCAGGCACTTAAGAAAAACATAGAAGCAAACTAGGAT
This sequence comes from Pinus albicaulis, assembly GCA_034641835.2. NCBI lineage: Eukaryota > Viridiplantae > Streptophyta > Pinopsida > Pinales > Pinaceae > Pinus > Pinus albicaulis. The sequence continues at coordinate 10,024,243 of MU968403.1, read as the reverse complement.
CTGGTGAGTACTTTGAAACTAGCCAGCCTTTGATACACTTCTAATAGAACACAAATTAAAAACAAAGGGAAACTTAAAGGCAACCTTTGGAGCAGGAACTAGCGGGCAGGGCTCACCTTTCTCCTCATCTTAGTCCTTCTTTACTTAGTTACTTTCAAGACAATTACCAAGATAACACAGAATGGCCCAAGATCTGATAAGTACTTTGAAACTAGTCAGCTTTTGACACATCCTAAGGGAAACAGACAAATAGTTGAGCAAACAAGAAAGGGACTCAGGGCTAACCTTTGATTTCCTCAATTCATTCCTTACACAACATATATGAAAGTAACATTTAAAAATAACATTCAGCAGTGACGAAAAGATGAGGGAACGCCAACATCTCTGTGCTTAAACTGAATTAAATCATTTCTAAATAACACAATTAGAAGAAAACATTGGGATAAAGATTTTTCAGCCAGAGAGGGTCACTGATATGCAGCAAACTCTAACACTGTTTAAACTGTTCTTTATAGTGGAGAATGAAACAAATTGAAAACAGAAATAAAATGACAAGTTACAGTGAGAATAACATCACCATCGGCATAGACCAGGATCCCATAAATCAGCTTGTATTGATTGCTTCAAACCGGTTACAATCTTCAAATCCAATGTTTTAATTCACCTCTCTTCACAACCTAATCTATTTGTTACAAGCAGAGCTCCAAGGGCCCATGAAACCACTATTTACAGTCAAGATTTTTCACTCAGAAATAGCTACAGCGCTTCAGCAATTACATTGACAACCAACTAATCCAACCCCTCACTCATCTTCTATTGAAGTATTTATAGAAGGATGAGGAGGTGAGATCTGATTAAAAGATCTCAAACACAATCAATGCAGAATTAATGTCTTCCTGACCCCGTGAGGTTCGATGAAGAAATTATACAGGTGTTACATTGCATTAATGTGTTTATACTTAAGAAGTAAGCTCGAAGAGAGCTTTTGTTGACCTTTGAGGCTCCGCATACTATTAGGGCTATTCTGCAAATATTCTGGAATAAAATCTGGTGCAGAAATAACTTCTTGGTTGTTCCGAGGCATAGTATCTGATCTTGTTCAATAAATTCGGCCTCTGACTGATCGTTCTGAGGCAATAGGTGGCACTGTGGTGGTTGAGGAATCAATTCACCTCAAAGTATGGCGGTGGAGGCGATCTGTCTGATGAACACTTTTAGGTTTTGCTTTAATCCGTGTTCTGAGCCGGGGATTAGGCTTTTGATAACCGTCTTAGCCGTAATCCCCGCCAATCTTCTCACAAAACCACTGCTCTGGTTCATTCTATCTTCAATCCGATACTCTTTCTCTGCTCTGATATTGGCGGCATTCTTCAAGCTTTACAGGGACGTGCGGCAACCAAAGCTCATGAAACTTTGTTGATATCATGGCTCTTCTCCGTGTGATCGAGTCCCTGGATTAATCGGAAGGACTGGAGTCGTCACCCCCATCCTTTAGATCTTCATAGAACACGGAGAAAACCCTTAAAAACCTGCAAAAAACAAGAAAAATGAGGAAATCCTGCGTTATATGGATAGACTGCATCGGAGGGCGTGCGGGAGAAAGAAGAGATCGGGACCGTTGATTGTATGGCGATCAACGGTTGGGAGCAAATTGAACAGTCAACGGGGAAAAAGGTGGACTGTACAACGGAATCAGGAGAACAAACGAGAGCCGTCGATCCGCGGAGATCGACGGCGGGGACCGGTTCTTGAATGCGCCGGGGAAGATTTAACGGGCGGGCGAGTTCGTTAAAGGGTGAACGGAAAACGCAGACTGTGTGATCGTCGATGGGAGTGTCGGACCCCACTACGGGGATGAATCCCGCCGCAGGCTGCTGTGGACGAGGTTTAACGCGCGGGGAAAAGACTCCGGAACGGCGGTTTTGGGGGTGAGGTGGAGAACACGTGTCGGCCAGCGCGTGGAACGTTGGTCGACGGTTCAAAACCACTTCCGACGAAAGGTGGTGCGCAATGATGAAACAAAGCGGAAATGAAAACAGCCGCGCAAAAGGGGGGGGGTCCACCGTATGACGGGACACACTCCGCGCCTGATCTGTGGTACCGACGACAGTAGTTTTAATATAGCTTTTTCGTGGGAAAAAAATAAAATAGACCCCGACTTTGCGTTTATAAAGGTTTTCAATGTTTTCAAAGGGTGATAAATGGCCGGGAGGCTTGGGCGCCCTCGCGGACCTTAGCACACGGTTCGGCGGGGGGACATATGGATGGAGGGGAGCGGGGGCTTAGCCTGAGGGGCTAAAACCTAACGCATAGAAACACATGTTTTTATATGGTTTTTAACTGATTTTTGCAAGAGGAGAAAGGCTCCGATAGGCCAAAAAGTGGGTTTTTAACCTTAGGAAAGGAGATTAATGGAGGAATAAGGAATATAAAAGGGTTTGATGGGGGTTTTTATGGATGAAAGGAGAGTTGAAGAAACGAAGGAAAGGTGAAAGAGGGGGAGAGGAAAAAGAAGGAGGATGCAGCAATATTTGATTAGGATTTTCATGGAACATCAGAGGCAGAGAGGATGAAGAGTATGTAGAACCAAACAGTGGTTTAGGATCTTACCAACAGACTTCAAGTACCAACAATTTTAGGCCTGAATTTGTTTCTTGAAGGCTGCAAATAAAATTTAGCCACCAGCTGATATAATTGAAAAATATAGGTGGCTAACAGTGGCTCCACTTGGGGATGGTGCCTTCTTGAAGGCATCAAGAATTCAGACTTGATTTCTCTGGGATGCTGACTGGTGTCTGACCCATCACTTGCTCTTGCTTTACTTCTGGTCAAAATGATGTCAGTCATGAAAAAGAGATTAATTTCATCAATACAGCTTCTACCTACCCCAATCCTACTGATCTAACATTTTTTCTTCATCAGAGTGCACTTGGATTGGCAAACTCTTAACACAACATTTTATTCTTTTGAAAGCAGTAAATCTAATCTACTTCTACTCCTTATTTCTCCCTGAACTCAGATTAAACAGTTGAGTTCAGATTTTCCTCTACCTATTCTACTGTTTGTTGGGATTAAACAGTCCAACAAACTTTCATTCTCTAAATTCAACAACAGAAATTTAAAAATAGCCAAGCCAAGATTGAGCTGTTTGACTCGCTATGATCTATGGCATAAGGACAAGCTGCACATAGATTATTATTTGCAGAAAATTTAAAATCAAAACAGAAGGCTTAAGATCTGAAGATTCTCTCATTATGGCCTTCTCTCATATTCACAGCTCTGTTTTTTCTTTTCGGTGAGCTATCTTTGCTTCTCTTCTGGTTCGAGTTTTGAGTGAATTAGAACCAGGTCTTTTCTTTCTGACTCAGAAATTAGAGTAGCTTTGAGTCAGTTCTTTGGAAATTCTGGTTCAGATTTTGAGTTTGTTTGAACCTTGATTTCTACCCTACTCTATCTACTGATAAGCCAAGATTAAACAGTTTGGAAAATCAAATTTGCTATCCTATCAGCAGAAAATTGAAAGCTAATCAGTCAAGTTTAAACAGTTTGACCAATTAGGAGTGTGTTTCGAGGAGTGGCATTTAGGCTTGCACACTTTCAGATTCATTTCTCTTTTTTGGCATGGGGCCTTGCCTTTCTTGTTTTCATCTCTGCCCTCTTTTCTTTCTTTCTTTGTTTTTGTATTTTTTGACTTTTCATAACTTTAAATGCAATGGTGATTGAAATATTTACAGTGGAAAAAAGGTGAAAAGACTTCAAACATGAAATAATTTTAAGACCGGTAATGCTTAAGCATCCTGCCATTGACAGGACCCCCAAACAATTCTGCTCCATTCAGTTCTTGTAAGAAGAATGCATTGTTCCCAGCAACTGAATGAACGGAGTAAGGGCCAAGCCATAGATTGTCAAATTTACCATGCTTTCCCTTGTCTTCCCTTTTGGAGTCCCACTTTAAAACTTTGTCCCCAACTTTGAAATTGCTGGCCTTTGTTCTTCTGTCAAATATCTTCTTGATATTGTCTTACTTCTGTAATGCTTTGTGGTACACTTCTTCCCTGGTTTGCTGAAGATGGATGGTCTAATTTATTCTTCTGATTATGTCATTCTCTTCAGTCTGCAACTCTTGAATTAACTTCATAACTGGTACACCAAGGCTGTTAGGAAAAATTGCATCTGTACCGTATACAAGCTGGAAGGGTGACATACCAATGGATTTCTTCAATGTTAATCTGTCAGCCCAAAGTGCATGAATCAGCTTCGTGTGCCAAGACTTCTTGTTGTGCTCCAACAGTTTCTTTATTATGTTCACCAAGCTTTTGTTGGAAGACTCTGCAAGTCCGTTACCTTGAGGGTAATAAGCCGTGGAGTGCCCCAATGTTATCTGATACTTATGACAGAATTCAACCATTTTATTTGATCCAAATGCTGCTGCATTATCTGTAATGATCTTGGTAGGACAGCCAAATCTGGAAAGGATATTGGTTTCTATAAATTTTATGATAACTGAATCATTGGCCTGTCTGCAAGGAATGGCTTCTATCCACTTAGTGAAATAGTCTGTGGCAGTAAGGATCCACCGGTGTTGGGCAGAGGATGATGGGTGGATTTCTCCTATGAAGTCAAGTCCCCACTGTTGAAAAGGGGCTTCAACAGTAATTGGATGCAGGGGAAGGGGTAGAAATTTTCTCTTGCCCTCGAACAATTGGCATTTATGGCAAGTGGTTGTAAGTTTGTGCACATCAGGAAAAAGAGTAGGCCAATAGAAACCAGCCCTCAAAATTTTGTTAGCTGTTGACTTCCAGTACAAATGGCCTCCACACTCTCCTTCATGGAATTCCTGCTTAATCTTTTCTGCATCAAACTCAGGCAAACATTTAAGCAATATACCACTATCATTTTTCCAATAAAGACATTTATCAATAATGCAATAGTTTACAGCTTTTAACTTTAGGAATCTTGCCTTTGTTTTGGATAAACCAGGAGGTGTGTTTAAATTGAGCAAAACATAAACAATATCAGTATACCAAGGAGAATTCTCAAAATAATCTTCAACAATGGGAGTAGAGAATTCTTCTTGGTCATCCAAAGCATTAATCATATTAATATCAAGAACTTCGCAATTTGATTCAGCCATTAGCCTAGCTAGACCCCGACCTTTGATGAGCTTAGTGGGTTTAATCTCTAAATCATATTCAAGAATAACAACAATCCACTTACCTCTTTTACCATCTGGATCCTGGGTTAGAATGTCCTTTACAACTGAATTTGGGACAAAGGCAATAATGTGTGAGTGAAGGATGTATACTCTGAAGTCTTTTAAAGCTTTTACCAAAGCAAAAGCCTGTTTTTCCATAATGTTATACCTCAAAGGGGCATCCCTCAATGCCTTGCTAAAGAATGCAATGGGCTGCTCTTGTCCTTGTGGGTTTTTCTGTAAAAGGACAGCAGCTATAGTATGTTCTGATGCAAACGAGAAGATATAAAAATCTTTTGAGAAATCCGGACTTATGAGAACTGGTGTTTTGGTTAGCGCTTGTTTAACCAGTTCAAAGGATGTCTTTGCTTCTGCGGTCCATTTTACCCCTTGCTCCTTCTTCAACATGTTTGTGATATTTCTAAGGAGCTCAGCCAAGTTGGGGATGAATCTTCTCAAAAAGTTTATCTTTCCGATGAAAGACTGCAACTCTTTGATATTCCGAGGATGAGAGATTTGCAATATGGCTTCAATCCTCATGGGATCTATCTTTATGCCCTGCTCTGAAATGATATGCCCAAGAAGCTTACCTTCTTGGAGACCAAATAAAGTTTTCTTAGGGTTCAAAGATATCCCAAACCTTCTGCACTTCTTGAAAACTTTCCTCAAGTGTTCTAAGTGTTCTTCATCTGTTTTTGAAAACACAGTTACATCATCAAGATAGATAATGATGAAGAAGCCTAATTCTTCCGAGAATGCTATGTCCATGGCTCTCTGAAAGGTTGCTCCAGCATTCATTAAACCAAAAGGCATTTTCACATACATGAAAGTGCCCCATGGTGTAGTAAAAGTCGTCTTTAATTGATCATCAGGGTGGACTAGGACTTGATTATACCCTGAATAGCCATCCAACAAAGAAATTCTTTTAGACCCCACCACCCTTTGCAAAATATGATCCATCTTGGGTAAAGGGTAGTTGTCTTTCAATGAAGCTTTGTTTAAATTCCTGAAGTCTATACAAAGCCTGATCTCTCCAGTCTTTTTCCTAACAGACACCAGATTAGATACCCACTCAGAATATCTAATAGGGACAATAATACCAGCATCATGCATCTTCATAATTTCCTTCTTAACCAATGGCAACTGGACAGGGTTGATTCTGCGCAGTTTTTGTTTGAATGGTTTTTGGTTATCTTTAAGAGGGATTTTGTGCTGTATTATTTCAGTGTCATAGGATTTAAGATCTTCGTAACTCCATGCAAAAACATCAGAAAATTCTTTAAACAGCTCTAGGTATTTGAGTTTAATGTGAGCTGGTAAAGTTTTAGACAGTTTGATCAATCTCGGTTTTTCCTCACTGCCTATATTACATTCTTCCACTTCAGTTTCCACAGGTTCCAGTTTTGGTTTGTTGGCCACATCATCAAAATCAAACAGTTCCTCGAGAGGGGCCAAACCCTTGGGTAGACTATCAGTACTAGAATGCAGAGTTTCCATTTCTTCTGTTTCAGATTTTGCACTTAATTCTGTTTGGCTGCTAGATGAGATAGTCTGAAGGTTTATATCTACCAGCTGTGGAGATGGTTCTTCTTCACCAAGAAAATTTTCTTCACTGCAGTCTGTATCATAGTCTGATTCTGAACTATGGGGTTCAAACTCATTTTTGAATTGCATGAAGTCTTCTATTTGTTTATCTCCATCGAATACCTGCCAATATTTCTTGTTATCTGGGATAGCTGGTCTGAATTTTATCTGAGAGGTGTCATCATACAACATTGGGCAGGTTCTAGCAGCAAAGGCTAAATTGTGGGCTGCAATGTTTCTTTTCCTTGGGACAAAAGATAAGGTGTACTCCTCAAATGTTTTTAAAAGATCAATGACATCATTCCTGTAGGCCCTAAGTCTGGGGTGATTTGCATTATACTCCCCATTGACCTGCCTAATGATCAATTCAGAATCCCCATATACATCGATTCTCTTGGCACCTAGTTTTTTCAAAAGATGCAAGCCTAAGAGAAGGGATTCATATTCTGCTATGTTGTTGGAACACTGAAAGTTTAATTTGCATGAGATACATTCTGTATGATTGTTTTCCGTGTTAGTGATCCAGACACCTGCACCAGCATTTGTTTTGGTGCATGACCCATCAAAATACATAGTCCAGAGGGGCAGATTTTCAGTTTGATGAATGGACGTTGTATCATTTGATTCCTCAAGTACTTCATTGGGTTGAGGACTGTCTTTCTGGCTGTCAAGTTTTAAGTTCAACGGGTTGATGACTTGCAGTTCAAGGTCTGTGTTAAGTTTTCTAGGATCTTCAGACATAATAGACCGTTTCGGCACTTCTGCGTTGTGTCCCTCTCCCTCTGTTTCAGTCATCATTTCTTTTGAAATGAGTTGTCCCGTAAGTGTTTCATCATTGAACATGATGAAAGAATCAAGGCTCGTGCTTATAGCATAGAGAGGGGAGTTTTGAGGCCGATCCTGACTTGTCACTGTGTACTGCATGTGGGATTCCCTGTAAAGTCTTCTAGTCTGATTAAAAACAGGGATAGTCGCATAAGTCATATCCATCTGCATGGTTCCCTGCAGTTTAGCACCCCAAGATCTTGATAAAAGCATCCCATACTTTGGGGGGACATCAGCCACAGCAACATCCATGACCAAACATTTGGCTGGGATCTGGGCTAAGTTAACACAGAGATCCTTTATCAAACCTAGACATTTAACTCTGCTTGAGTCAAAGGAGTACAAATCTTTGTAAGGTCTGGTAATCTCAAGACCCAGGCTTTCCATTACAGCTTTCGGCATTAAATTATAGGAAGCGCCTGAGTCATGCATAGCATTGTGCAGAATTTTGTCATGAACGTTTAAGCTTACATAAAAGGGAGGGATAGGACCCTCTTGGAACTTTCCTTCAATCTCGGGACCAAAAATAAGCTCTGGTTGGTCATCATTAAGATTGAGGGTGTCTTCATTATTTTCTAAGTTTAAAGCCTTCAAAATTTTGGACCTATATACATGTTGGGCAACTAACTCAGTCAAAGGAACAGAGATTTTGATCTTTGAGATTTCCTGTTCCAGGCTGAAAAGGTTTTGATTCTTCAGAGCATTGACTTCAGCCTTGTTTATTGCCACTTTATCAGCAACAGCAGCTTGCTGATTTGGTTTATCTACAGTTGAACCATTTGTTTTACCAGGAGTACTAACTGAGGTGCTAGTATTACTAATGTTTTTACTCTGTTTTTCGATGTTTTGAGTGTATTTCTCTTTATCATTACCAGAATCAACAACCACCGTTTTGTCCTTTTGTTTGATTGTTTTAGACTTGGTTGCAGAGCTGTTTTGAGAAGGTTTGTCAGAGGTTTTATTGTTGGGGGTTTGTTGATTAGATCTACTTCTGAGTTCATACTCCTTAAAAGGCTCTATGACAGCGTTCTCCATGTTTTGATAGTAATCCTGATTATCATCTCTTCTGTCATCATAAGGTGTATAAAGGCCTTGTTTATTATCATAATGAACCTCAAAGTCATCATCATCTACCCCAAACAAGTTTATATCATCTTCCTCTGTTATCTGATCTGTTTGTTCAACTTCACTTAAAAAGTTCTGATGAAAGGGAGGAATGATCTGCTGATCATCTTCCCTGGGTCTGTTAGGAGGCTGATTTCTTCTGAGATTCTGATTCTGGTTTTGATTTCTGTTTTGAGGAGCATTTTGATTTAGACTCTCTTGTGCTCTCTCTAGAATGCTCATTTTCTTCATCATTTCTTCCATCATTCTTTCCATCTTTGAGCTTGAAGTAGAAGGGGTGGGTTCCTCCCTAAAAGAAACTCTCTTTTCAGCTTTCATCCTTGCTCTTTTCTCCATAAGGTTCACCTCTACAGAAAGGGCACCTCTTTGCATATATTCAAGGGTTGCAAAGACTCTTTCTCTGAGTGAATATGTCATGTCTGGATCAAACCCTTCAGGAAATTTGTTTAAGGCTGACCCCTGAGGTGGTTTCAGTTCAGGGGAAAGTGCGTTATACACACTGTTGAATCTGGTACAATAAGCTTGTACACTTTCCCCAGGGTTCCTATGGAGATTGTTATAGTCAGCAAGGACTTGGAGAGGGTTTTTCCTTACTTCCCACTTGTTTAAAAATGTTTGATGGAAGGCTTGAAGGTCGTTAATACTATGGGGGGTTAAACCTTTAAACCATTTTCTCACATCTCCCCCCAAACTTTGAGCAAACAATCTGATTTTGACAGATTCATTATCAATTTCATTTATGTCAAAGTAGTCATTCATCTTGTCCACATGTTGAGATGTTGTTATGGTATTATTAGCATCATATAATGGAATTTTGGACTGATAGTCCTGTGGAAGATTGACCAATGGTACAGGAAGGACTAAGGGAGCATACCATGCTACCATGATATGTGGTGGGGGTGGATTTACAAGAGGATGAGTGGGTTGAAGGGGAGTGGTTTGAACAGTGGGTGAAAGATGAACAGAGGTGGATGGAACAGCAGTAGATCCCGGAGCTGATCTCGGATGAGGGACACCTAGATTATGTAAGAAATGTACATCAGGAGGTGTTGATTCTCTATTCCCAAGAGTCCCACTGGTTTCGGGAGATGAAAGGGTAGGCTCAGAATCTAACTGATCTAAATCACCAAATGACCTAGTTCTGAATGGGTTTAATAAGTCAATTTGTGATTCATGAAGAGCTGAAAGGTTCTCAGGGACTGAATTGGCTCTTAGGGGTGGTCTGAAGATAGTTGAGGATTGTATTCTAGGAGACTTCCTAAGAATTCTTTCAGGGTTATCAACTATTTCAGGAGGATATGGGTCAGGATGGGCTCTAGTGTGAATCTTTTTAGGAGCCACAATGTTTATGTGATTAGACCCAATCTAAACAAGAAAAGTTCAACCAGATATGACAATCTTTAGACGGTTAACTAACCTGTTTTCTCAAATCGAATCCTACAGTCCTTTAACTGGGTTTGAAGGATTTAATAATGATAAGGGTTCTTCCCAGGGGAGTCTTGAGGTCTGTTTAGGATGGTGGAGTCGCCAGGTGGAAGGTTCAGAGTGTTTTCACAGCAGTACATTGTCCACCTCAGTGTTTGTGGAACATTCCTTTTCAAGGATATCTCAAAATACAACAAACTCTAACCAGAGATTGACTGGGAGGGCATTCACCAGATATGTCACCCCCAAAAGAGGATGAGATCCAGAGGCTACCTGGCCCTTTCCAGACTCTATCTAAGAGTATAGGGTAAAACACATCAAAGACGTATACAAGATATCAAAACTAGTGTTTTACTACCAATCTGAAATGTTTTTGGTATTTTCTGAATTGTTTATATTTGTGGTTTTTTAAAAGAATGTCCTAACTTTGCCTCAAAACTTAGCTATGGTTATGAAACAAAGACAGTCTATCCTTATGGATAAGCTAGCTGATTTTCCAAGGTTAGATGAAAACTTAAAAGAATCCTAGGGTTGACCTAGTTTGTCACTGATTCAAACAAGTTTTATCATGATTACCATTCTTTGGCAAAGGCTTTAAATGAGTGAAGCAAGTCACTTTTTACCTAGAAATGTTTAGTATATCTGGAAAGGATCCAGAAGCCAAGTAAAATGTTGGTTTACTGTGCTCTCCAAATGTTGAGCAGCAGGTGTTTCAGAACCCAACTGCAAACAAGTTTTTATGAATGATTTGAATGGGAAGTTTCTAGTTTTTCACCAGCGGAGATGCCCAGGAATGTTAGTCTCTGTAATGTTACAATGTTAAAGACTGGCAAATGACTGAACACAAGAGTTAAGACTATTTCAGCCAGACTTTTTAGATTTTAGATTCACTCAACCGGAGAGGGACTCTCAATAAAGGAAGATGTATATTGAAATTTGAAAGTTTAGTATATAATAGCCAATATGAAGGATGGATTAGTTTTGGCTTTGGGAGGCTGAACATGACGGTCGTATGAGACGGAAAGATCTATATGCAAATAGGTTCAAAGGTGAGAAGTTGCAAGTGAACAAAATAAACTTTGATTCTAAAGAAAGATGATGGAAAGTTTTCAATCCATTGGGCTATGGAGTCATAAGAGAATTTAATTGAAACAACTAGGTTCAAGAGTAATCTATGGGGCAAGTCATCTAGGCCTAAGGATCTCTTTGAAGTTTGATTTATGGAATGGGGTGATACAAAAAGAAAGGGAATTCAACAGATGCAGAACAAAGAGCAGCCCAGGATCTGGTAAGTACTTTGAAACTAGCCAGCCTTTGACCAGGCACTTAAGAAAAACATAGAAGCAAACTAGGATCTGGTAAGTACTTTGAAACTATCCAGCCTTTGATATACTTCTAATAGAACACAAATTAAAAACAAAGGGAAACTTGAAGGCAACCTTTGGAACAGGAACTAGCGGGCAGGGCTCACCTTTCTCCTCATCTTAGTCCTCCTTTACTTAGTTACTTTCAAGACAATCACCAAGATAACGCAGAATGGCCCAAGATCTGATAAGTACTTCGAAACTAGTCAGCTTTTGACACATTCTAAGGGAAACAGACAAATAGTTGAGCAAACAAGAAAGGGACTCAGGGCTAACCTTTGATTTCCTCAATTCATTCCTTACACAACATATATGAAAGTAACATTTAAAAATAAAATTCAGCAGTGACGAAAATATGAGGGAACGCCAGCATCTCTGTGCTTAGACTGAATTAAAACATTTCTAAATAACACAATTAGAAGAAAACATTGGGATAAAGATTTTTCAGCCAGAGAAGGTCACTGATGCACAGCAAAGTCTAACACTGTTTAAACTGTTCTTTATAGTGGAAAATGAAAAAAAATTGAAAAACAGAAATAAAATGACAAGTTACAGTGAGAATAACATCACCATCAGCATAGACCAGGATCCCATAAATCAGCTTGTATTGATTGCTTCAAACCGGTTACAATCTTCAAATCCAATGTTTTAATTCACCTCTCTTCACAACCTAATCTATTTGTTACAAGCAGAGCTCCAAGGGCCCATGAAACCACTATTTACAGTCAAGAGTTTTCACTCAGAAATAGCTACAGCGCTTCAGCAATTACATTGACAACCAACTAATCCAACCCCTCACTCATCTTCTATTGAAGTATTTATAGAAGGATGAGGAGGTGAGATCTGTTTTAAAAGATCTCAAACACAATCAATGCAGAATTAATGTCCTCCTGACCCCGAGAGGTTCGATGAAGAAATTCTACAGGTGTTACATTGCATTAATGTGTTTATACTTAAGAAGTAAGCTCGAAGAGAGCTTATATTGACCTTTGAGGCTCTGCGTACTGTTAGGGTTACTCTGCAAACATTATGTCGTTGAAATCCGGTGCAGTAATAACTTCTTTGGTTGTTCGAGGCATAATATCTGATCATGTTCAATAAATTCATCCTCTGATTGAGCGTTCTGAGGCAATAGGTGGCACTGTGGTGGTTGAGGAATCAATTCGCCTCAAAGTATGGCGGTGGAGGCGATCTGTCTGCCGAACACTTTTAGGTTTTGCTTTAATCCATGTTCTGAGTCGGGGATTAGGCTTTTGATAACCGTCTTAGCCGTAATCCCCGCCAATCTTCTCACAAAACCACTGCTCTGGTTCATTCTATCTTTAATCTGATACTCTTTTTCTGCTCTGATATTGGCGGCATTCTTCAAGCTTTACAGGGACGTGTGACAACCAAAGCTCATGAAACTTTGTAGATATCTTTGTTCTTCTTCGTATGATCGATTCCCTGGACAAATCGGGAGGACTGGAGTCGTCACCCTCATCCCTTAGATTTTCATAGAATACGAAGAAAAACCTTAAAAACCTGCAAAAAACAAGAAAAATGAGGAAATCCTGCGTTATATGGATAGACTGCATCGGAGGGCGTGCGGGAGGATGGAGAGATCGGGACCGTTGATCGCATCGCGATCAACGGTTGGGAGCAAATCGAACAGTCAACGGGGAGGAAAGGTGGACTGTACAACGGAATTGGGAGAATAGATGAGAGCCGTTGATCTGCGGAGATCGACGGTGGGGATCGGCTCTTAAATGCGCCGGGGAAGATTTAACGGGCGTGCGAGTTCGCTAAAGGGTGAGCGGAAAACGGTGATCAGGGACCGTCGGATGGGAGGGCCCAGATCCGACGGCGGGGATGAATCCCGCTGCATGGCCATAGGACGAGGTTTAACGCGCGGGGAAAAGACTCGAAACGGCGGTTTTGGGGGTGAGGTGGAGAACACGTGTCGGCCAGCGCGTGGAATCGCTGGCCGATGGTCTAAAACCACTTCTGGACGAAAGGTGGTGCGGGCATGAAACAGGCGTTAATGAAAAACAGCGCGGCAAAAGGGGGGGTCCACCAGATGACGGGATACACTCCGCGCCGTTGATCTGTGGGACAGATCGACGGCGGAGTTTTAATATGAGTTTCTTTGGTGGAAAAAATAAAATAGACCCGACTTTGCGTTTTATAAAGGTTTTCAATGTTTTCGGGTGATAAATTATTTCTGAGGTTTAAGCGCCCTGCGGACCTTAGCACACGGTTCTGGCGGGGGGACATATGGATGGAGAGAAAGCGAGGGCTTAGCCTGAGGGGCTAAAGCCCAACGCATAGAAAATGTATGTTTTCTATGGTTTTTAAATGACTTTTGCAAGGGGGGAAAGGTTCCGATAGGTCAAAAAGTGGGTTTTTGACCTTAGGAAATGAGATCAATGGAGGAATAAGGGACATAAAAGGGTTTGATGGGGTTTTTATAGATGAAAGGAGAGTTGAAGAAATGAAGGAAAGGTGAAAGAAGGGGAGAGGGAAAAGGAGGAGGATGCAGCAATATTTGATCAGGATTTTCATGGATCATCAGAAACAGAGAGGAGGAAAAGTATGTAGAATCACCAGTAGTTTGGGATTTCACCAACAGACTTCAAGTACCAACAATTTTATGCTTGAATTTTTTTCCTGAAGGCTGCAAAGAAAATTTAGACACCAGCTGATATAATTGAAAAATATAGGTGGCTAACACCAGAAGTAAAGCAGCAACGGTGCAGGTTTTAAAGGTTGGTAGGACACGATGAACATAACTACTGAACGTATTATTTGACGATCGATCGAGGGAATATCTATAGGGTACAGTCGGATCCATCTTCACCAAGTTCCCTCTTGAGCACAGGTGTCTCCCTAGCCAGGGACAGGTGAGGCAGAAGAGATGGAAACGCAGGTCAGGGACGAGGGAAACTAATCTATTATAACTGCGGAGAAGTAGGACACTTTTCCAGGGACTATCCGAACCCTACCAGGCAGTCCTAACGGTATTGTAGATAGCTAGACCATGTGATTGAAGACTGTCCAATCTTGATAGCAAAGATGCAGGAGAAGCAGCTGACACGTACGCATAATGTGCAGAGGGTTAAGGCTAAACTGCGAGACAAAAATCCAAGCATGAATTTCGTAACACGTAGTGGGATGGCCACCAGGGGGCCTGGGGAGAAGACTGTGACTGAACCTTTGATTCGATAAGAAGTTATCAAGCAAGAAGGTCTGGATCTAAAGAAGGAAAAAGAAACATTTTCCGCAGCTCACAAAGACTTTGTTGAGGCAGAGGCATCTACTTCTCAGTTGCCAGGAAAACTCAAGGTAGATGAGGACATCAAACCCTTTTTACAGGCGTGTATGAAGCTACTGCACAACCCAAAGGCTGTGGAAAATCTTTAGGCATTATTAGATAGCTGCGTAGCATGACCTAACCTACCTCCAAAAATCAAGGACATGCACAAACTGTACAGATATAGTGGTAAGGAGATGTGGTTGACTGCACAGATCGGTGATTACGAGATGGATCAGGTTATTTTAAACCTAGGGTCAGATGAAAATGTATTACCTAAACAGACTTGGCAATGAATGGGGGAACCTAAGCTGGAATGGTCCACTATCTAGCTGCGTATGGCTAATTAGCAGAAGATCATACCCTTGGGGAGATTGTCCAAGATAGTGGTAGACATTGCAGGGGTCAAGGTCTGGGCTGATTTTGAAGTAATTCATATTGTAGAAGATGCGGACCCCTACCCTATGCTCCTAGGCTTGGATTGGGCCATCAATCTAGGAGGAATCATTAAATTGAAGAAGAGAAGCATGGTATTTGTAAATAAAGGTACAAGGATAATAGTACCATTAGATCCTGTGGAAGGTGAACGATATATAGAGCTGATGCACGACGAAGAGGATGTAGATCACATTTATAAGTTGACTTCACGGGATGAATATTGGATCAACCATATGACAGACGATGTACTCTGCTGGGAAAAGGATAGTGACTGCTTCTCTGACTCCGATGGGGAGATGGAGAACTAGAAAAATCAGTTACACGATGTCTCTACACTGCGATGCCTTCGGGTCATAAAGGATTTCCACTGCATTTCCTCAGAGGTAAGAGATCTACCCTATTTTGATGGTTCTGGTATCATTAAGGAATTTTTATGAACAATCGAAGATGAGGTTCCCAAAGAATGAAGGTTATGAGCCCTTAACCTAGCTATGCGTGCAACTGCTGGACAATGGTGGGATACGCATAAGGGAGTGTTCCAGGAGTGGGAGGATTGTTAGGACATGATTCTCTGAGATTTGAGACTCTAGTGGAGGTACGGGTCAAGACGTTCCTTGGCCTAGGGGATTTGCGTGAACACTTGGTTGCATGAATAAAGACGTGGGGTGACCGAACTACAGAAGAATGGGTTCACTTATTCATTCATGCGTTGGTTCCAATCCCTACTACATGGTACCTAGATGTGGAGCTACATCAACACACCTGCATTGGAAATTATGAAGAGTGTTTTCATAGGAATATTCAGACTGATAGGGGATTCTGAGATGCTTGACGAAGCTCTGTAGGACATAGATACATTTGTGTTTGGAAAATCTGGCTCCTATACAATATTTGGGGTGCCAACATGGGAAACATAGATGTAGGATATTGTTAACTGCTGCAGCTTGGCAAGGGAGGAAGTTGAAGATGATCCGTGGTATGTCTCTATCCCAGAGTTGAAAGGGGAGCACATCGTTGTAGGACCTCCACTGCAACAATTCTATGTCACTAAGCCTCTCAAGTCGCGCGAAGTAAAAATTGGGATGAAAGAGAACCCTAAGTTGGCTAAGATTGGGGACTACTGGGATGAGGATATAGTAGGGAAATTGGCTGAATTACTTACAGAATACCAAGACTTGTTCTCGACGAAGTTTTCGAAGCTGGAAGGGATCACAGGGGGCTTATGGGTCATGCATATCACGCTCAAACCCGAGGTGTGCCACGTAAATCAATGACCTTATAGATTGAACCCCAAGTATAAGAAAAAGGTCAAGGAAGAACTTGATAAAATGGTTGTTGCAGGCATCATTGAACCCATTGAACAGTCAGACTAGGTCAGTCCAATGGTGGTTCAAGAGAAAAAAACTAAGGGGGAATGATGTCTGTGTTCATGATCCCTTCTCGACACCATTCTCAGATGAAATTTTGGACAGCGTGGGAGGACAGGAATCATAATCCTCCACGGACGGGTTCTTAGGATACCATCAAATCAGAATCACACCTGAAGACCATAGAAAAACCATGTTCACCACTGAGTGGGGATCTTTTCAGTATAGTGTCATGCCGTTTAGACTAAAATATATCCCTGCTATCTTCTCGCGGGTCATGGTCGCAGTGTTCAAGGAATTCATCCACAAGTTCCTCGAGGTGTATTTCGATGATTGGAATATCTTTGGCCTAGTAAAGGCGCACGTATCAAACTTGCACATGATGTTGGATGCCTGGCGGAAACACCAAATTTCCCTAAATTTCAAGAAGTGTATCTTCTGCGTACCCTTCGGAATCTTTCCCAGCCACATAGTTTGTCAGCAAGGACTGATGGTGGTCCTGCCAAAATCGCAGTTATCATAAACTTGCTAGTACCAAGCATGGAGAAACAGCTGCGCTCGATCTTAGGACACACGGGCTACTACAGAAAATTCATTCAAGGCTATGAGCTGATCACTGCCCCTATGGAAAAATTTCTCAAGAAGGATGTTTCGTTCTTTTGGAATGACGAGTGCCAAAAGAGATTTGAGTTACTTAATGAAAAGATGGTCTCAGCACCTATTATATCCTTTTCTAACTGGGAAAAGGTATTTCATGTTCATGTCGATGCATCGGGCATTGCTCTCGGGGTTGTCCTTATGCAGCCGGGAGAAGGATATATTGACCAGTCAGTTGCCTTTGCAAGTAGGAAACTCTTTGGTGTAGAACGCAACTACTCCACCACAGAGCGGGAGGGATTGGCCATGGTCTACACTTTGCAGAAATATCGGCATTACTTGTTAGGAGGACACTTCAAAATGTTCACAGACCATTCAGCTTTAAAGTACCTGGTAAATAAGACTGTTTTGGGGGGGGGGGGGGGAATATGCCGATGGCTACTGCTATTTCAGGAGTATGAATTTGAAATCACCGTGAAGCTAGGAAAGTTGAATGCAGGGCTGGATCACTTGTCCTGAATAGAGAGTGGTGAAGAGCCAACAGACATGGAAGCCGTATTTCCTAATGCACAACTATTTGCTATTAAGATAGTAGATGCACACTTCGCTGATATCATTCATCTCTTTACTACTAGGACGACACCTCTAGAGTACTTTGTACAACAGAAGAAAGAGTTAGTCACTCGGGCAGTAGATTTTACCATCATCGCAAGTCATTTATATAATATGGGAGCAGATGAAGTATTGTGGCGATATGTTTTGGAGCATGAAAGGCACACTATCTTGGCAGAAGTAGCAGGAGGTCACTACGCATGGAAATCAATGGCGCAAAAGATCTTGAGAGCTGGGTTATGGTGGCAAACCTTGCATATTGATGCCCACAATTATTGTAAAGCCTGCGATACATGCCAATGAACAGGGAGGCCATCCCATAGAGATGAAATGCCCCTTCAACCGCAAATGGCTCTACAATTATTTTATAAGTGGGCTATCTATTTCATAGGGCCTATCAACCCACCAGGAAAGAAGATGGGTGTGCTCTACATTATTACTGCCACTGATTATGTAACCAAATAGGCTGAAGCACAAGAAGTAAAGGTTTGTACTACGGAGACTGTTGTGCATTTCATCTTTGAACAAATCCTGACCAAATTTGGATGTCTAAAGATCCTCATGAGCGATAGAGGTACGCACTTTGTTAATGAAACAATCCAAGCTTTGACCGAGGAATTCCAGATCCATCATGCGAAGAGCACACCATATCACCCATGGGAAAATGGCACGGTTGAAGCTTTTAATAAAATCTTGGAGCAAGCGCTGACAAAGATATGAAATGCTGATCGCAGTGATTGGGATGTGCACATCACATCGGTCCTCTGGGCCTATCAAACAACCTGCAAGAAGCTAATAGGAAAAATTCCATTCAGGATGGTTTATGGTAAAGAGGTTGTTATGCCCATGGAGTATATTGTTCCTAGTCTACGTATCGCAGCATTTACGAACATGGCAGAACCTGACATCATGGAGGAGCGATTAGCACAGCTTATGGCTTTGGAGGAAGATCGGTTTCTTGCGAATTTCCATCAGCAGTTCTAGAATGCCTGCAATAAAGCCTGGCATGATCAACATATTCACAAAAAGAAATTTGTGGAGGGAAAATTGGTCCTCTTATACGATAGTAATTTTTAAAATAATCGAGGGAAGTTCTGGTAGAATTGGCTTGGTCCCTACACAGTTAAGGAAATCACGGATGGAGGATCCGTTAGGCTAGCTACCTTGCGCAATGATATGCTACCAGGCTAAGTCAACAATAGTCAGCTCAAACTGTATCGGATCAAATGACTATATGGTCGGTGGAGAACCCACCATCACAGTGACTCGAGATGAGTCACAAGATTGTGTTGGGGGACTGTTGGAGTAGGGTCCTCCAAAGGCTGCGAATTGGGATAGTTTTCAATATTTTTGTATATTTTTGGCATATTTTAGTCTAAGACAGGGGTTTTGGGGTGGGTCAAAACCCCTAATGCATTGTAAATGGGTCAAGGGTAGACCAAGAGTCTAAACACCATGGTTTCCGGACCATGGGATGCGTAAGCTAAAATAGTATAAATAGTTGAACCTTTTTGAGTCGATGAAGAGGAATGAATTGGAATTGATGCTACGTGTGAACTATTAGATTTGTAGGGTTGGTTGGGTAAGGAATCTTGCTAGCTATGTGCGCAGATATCCTCTGTCCTCCTGTGTGTGGACCCTGCTACTTTGTGTGCAGGTTGGGTTTTGGGTATTGTAAGTAAATTTGAAGGATTAATGAATGCAGAAGGCTGTTGGAATATCTGAACGTATTGGACTTACTGCTGATGTGAATCTGTGATATCTGAATAAGTATGTATGCTTCTATGTTATTGATTTCAGTTGCCAAAGTACTTGTGCTACTTGTTTATGCTGTGATCTGGATCTGTTCTGTTATGCTTTATGCAAGGATACCTGTGATAACTGCAGTAATGTTATATAAGTCTATGATATGTTAGTTACTATGATTATAATTGGTATTGCGCATGTGGATGCGAAGTATATCAGTAGATCAAGGCACTATGATATAAGATATAGTAACTATAAGGTTGAACGTAGCTCTGCTTGACTTACCTACCCTCTCCCAGGGTGCGCAACCTAGTTCTAGCACCCTCCCATACTACTTCGGGTGAGATTTTGGCCTGCGCAAGCAGGCCACTACCGAAAGGGCCAGTAGTATAGTGGTTTGTTGGCAAACCTTAACCTCTGAACCTGGGTCATGACCCCCCTGAGCCAACAAATGGTTCCGTTGTCGGGACTGGGAGTATTTTGAGAGGGATCGTGTAATGCCAAGATCGTATTGGAAACCTGAAAGAAAAGAAATTGATGAATGGTTTGAACAACAAGTGCAGGAATTCGCAGTAAAATAAAACCGCAGTAAGAGGTTAATCATCAAAGAGTGGAAGAATAAGTATATTTTCACAGAGATTTACAAGATCTTCATTGTAACAATTTTGATTGATCTCCAAGAGTGACTCGCAAGGTTGGTTGAATTTCAAAAGTGTTGGAAAGATGAGCGGGTCATGTAGTGGACCCCAGAATTGATCCAGCAGTTAGAGAAGACCGATAACATCATCACTCGCACGGTGAACCACTGGGTGGACAATGTGCTAGGAGGGTTCGTCATATAATTTTCCATCGATCAGTTTGTCTCCTACTCTGAAGCAGAGCGAAGATTCTTCAAGGGTTTTCTAGGTAAGTTTCTGAAGACCTTACCATTGCTGATTAAGATATTACTCTGTGAAAAGAGTATTCTGTGTAGCCACACCAAATAAATGACCTCTGATCTGGACGGGAGTACGACACGAAGTGGAAAATACTATCTGACCAATCAAGAAGGAGATAGATCTGTCTATAGTCCAGTAAGAGAAGCACTTGCATAGAGTCCTCCAGCCACACCACTTTCAAACCAGCATAGGGGTATGAATTCACCTACACCTCTGCCACCACCGGAAGACAACATGGATATGCACATGAAGTTCCCTACCTTTAGGGGTGTGGTAGATGAAGACATGGATCAGGTCTGGTTTGTTGCATGATCGGTAAGGACTGTGCAGAACGTAGCTAGTGATGTGGTGAAGAGGGCTCATTTATCCCTTTCCTTTGAAGGAAGAGCTTTGGACTGGTACATGGGATACATCGGCGAGCATGTGAATGCAAACATTGAAGAAATTAAGAATGCCTTGAAACAACAGTTCAAGAAGCCTAAGTCCTACTCTCAAATAGTGGTTGATCTAAAGGATTTCAAGCAAGGTCCTTCTAATTCTAAGTGGGAGGTCGATCAACGACTGAAGAAGGTGATCAGAGAAAGAGAATTTCAGTATGATGACAGACATCAGACATAATGGTTCATTTCTATGCTACTGCCTCGCCTACGCGTACCTATGGGTCACCAAACTTTCAAATCACAGGAAAAAGCCTTGGAGGTCGCTACGAAGTTAGAAGCTGCGCCCAGAGATGATATCCAGCTGGGCGTCCAAAAAATCCAAGGACAACTGGAGGCAATGCAGATGGTGATCCAGAATTTGTGAAAGGAGCGAGGAGCAGAGGCTAGCCCTGAAAAATGGTGCATATGATGCAGGACAAATGGTCACACCAAGGATAACTTCCCTCTGTTAGGAGACTGTTAGCCATCAGTATTTTTTACATGTTAGTGATGACTATATCTTCAGCTGAGTTTTCTAGAAACTGATTTCCTTATGTCAATATGTCATCCAGAAAACCCTCCCAAAACTTTTTTCGCCTTTCTACCTATGCAGTCCACCCCTAGCAAAACCACAACCTCCTTGTCAACAATCCTATCTAACCCCAGTCTTATTAATCTGCCCATCAGCCTTAAAAGGCAAATCCACATCTGTTTCAAAGGTCTCCCCTATGTTAGGAAGTGGCGTTTAGGACATTTCACCTTTGGCAATCATCAAAAAGCCAAAAAAGCCCTCATCTGCAGCATACCTACCATGACTGATCCCTTACTTTGCAAATGAAGTTGACAAACAGCCTTAAGTCGCGCCACTCATATTCTCTAGGTCTCAGCACTGCATGAAGCCCATTCTCAAGCTGACTAATAGGTTTTTCACTGTGTTCTATGGTTCTACAAAGACAGGAAATATATTTCATCTCATGGAGTAAATGTTGAGTTTACAGTTAGAGGAATGTTGAAGGCTTGTTGATGGATTCCTTGACATGGTAGAATGGTATAGTGCTTCTTAATGTTGTTTTGTCTTCTAGTTTTCACTCATATTTCATTTTTCTTGCTGCTATAGATCAGTAAAGATTGATTTTGAGACATGCCCATGGAGGCACCTCAAAATTCCTGAATCTTCATAGCTTGATGTTTTTCTTCTCCCTTAGTTATGCTAAAGAATTCTTAGCTGCTCTTTAGTAACCTAAGGTATTGTTGCTAAGTTTTATTCATCAGTTCCATGTATGTTGAGTAGGATGTATGGTTTGCCCTACCTACCTATCAGCTGCCCATAGTTCCGTCCATAAAACTTTCTCTTTGACTGATTTGTTGATCATTTTGTTGAACCAAGGAGGCCTAGTCCCGATCTAGCCCTTTGCCTAAAACTATGAAAACTTATTTGTCCAAGTACCCAATGACTTAGAGACTATGTTTAGGCGTTCCGGCATAGTATATGAGTTGTTAGTTTGTCTCATGTGTTTTCCCCAAAGTCTGATAGCCATTTCCCGAAGTTAGAGGGTCTTATACCTCTATGTATGGCTGGAATGTTTGATTTCTATGTATTGATTAGCTTATAGTTATTCCTAGCATGATCAATGGCTTGCTATTACATGTTTATGTCCGCTATTAACTAGTTTGCACTTGAAATCCCTTGTCTTTCACCAACTTATTGTTCATTTAATCCATTTTGCCCGGAGATCCCTTCTATTGTGAATCAAATCGGCCCTACAGCAGCTTTACATCATCGCCTCATTAGCTTCCTTGACCTGTTTGACCCCATAGCCCAATTTATCTACATCTTGTTATCCATTTTATGTATTTGATCAGTTTCATCCCTCACAAACTTAAAAAACCAAAAAACCAAAAACATACTTCATAACTAGCCTAATATCAGAACATCGCAAGTAAACACACCGACATCTTTTACACTTATAGAGAGAGCCCTCTCCGAGTCCAGGAAGGCTAGGTCCTTGGGCTCCAAAGCTTGGTTTGATGTTACATCGTCATTTGGCTAGCCAATCGGCCAAATCACGGGACCCTAACAGAGACTATATGCAGGTCTGGGGACCTAGTCCTTTTCACCCTAGGGAAGTTGCAGGATAAAGTGGGACAACGCTATGGTGCGATGATTGTCGCATTGCGGGACTGCATGACATGAAACACAACCCCCGCCTTGCTGCGTATATCCCAGAAGTAAAGCAGAAATGGTGCAGGTTCTGTAGGCCGGTAGGACACAATGAAAAGAACTACTGGAGATATGATTTGATGGTCGATCGAGGGATTCTCTATAGGGTACATTGGGATCCATCCTCGCCAACATCCCTCTTGAGCACAGGTGGCTCCCTAGCCAGGGGCAGGGGATGCAAAAGAGGTGGAAGCGTAGGTAGGGGACAAGGGCAACTAATCTGTTATAACTGCGGAGAAGTAGGATACTTTTCCAGGGATTGTCTGAGCCCTGCGAGGTAGTCCTGCCAGTATTGCAGACAGTTGGACCATGCGATTGAATATTACCTAATCTTGATAGAAAAGATGCAGGAGAAGCCTCTGACACCTACGCAAAATGTGCAGAGGGTTAAGGCTGAACTACGAGAAAAATATCCAAGCGTGAATGTCATAACACATAGTGGGATGGCCACCAGGGGGCCTGGGGAGAAGACTGCGACCGAACCTTTGATCCGACGAGGAAAAATAAACATTTGTCACAATTTTCAAAGACTTTTCTGAGGCAGAGGCATCTACTTCTCAACTACTGGGAAACCTCAAGGTAGATGAGGGCATCAAAACCCTTTTTACAGGCATTTATGAAGCTATTGTGCAACCCAAAGGCTGTGGAAAATCTTCAGGCATTAATAGATAGATGTGCAACACGACCTAGCCTACCTCCGGAAATGAAGGACATGCACAAACTATATAGATATAAGAAATGCACTGGTAAGGAGATACGGTTGACTGCGCAAATCGGTGATTACAAGATCGATCAGGTTATTTTGGACCTCGGGTTAGATGCGAATGTATTACCTAAACAGACTTGGCAATGAATGGGAAACCTAAGATGGAATGGTCCACTATCCATCTGTGTATGGCCAATCAGCAGAAGATCATACACTTGGGGAGACTATCCAAGATAGTGGTAGACATCACAGGGGTCAAGGTCCAGGCTAATTTTGAAGTAATTCAGATTGTAGAAGATGAAAACCCCTACCCTGCGCTCCTAGGCTTAGATTTGGCCATCGATTTGGGAGGCATCATTAACTTGAAGAAGAGAAGCATGGTATTTGGAAATAATGGTACAAGGGTAAAAGTACCATTAGATCCTGCGAAAGGCGAACGATATAGAGAGTCAGTGTGTGACGAAGAGGATGTAGATCACAGTTATAAGTTGACTACACAGAATGAAGATTGGATCAACCCTACGATGGATTATGTACTCTGTTGGGAAAAATATAGTGACTGCTTCTCTGAATCCAACGGGGAGATGGAGAAATAGCAAAATTTGTTACATGATGTCTCTGCGCTGTGATGCCTTCGGGTCACAAAGAATTTCCATTGCATTTCCTCAGAGGTAAGAGATTTACCCTATTTTGATGGTTCTAGTAACATTAAGGAATTTTTACAAACATTCGAAGCTGAGGTTACTAGTGAACGAAGATTATGGACCCTTAATCTAGCTATGCATGCAACCCCTGCATGATGGTGGGATACGCATAAGGGAGTGTTCCAGGAGTGGGAGGATTGTTGGGACATGATGCTCTTGCGATTTGAGACTCTGGCGGAGGTACATGTCAAGACGTTCCTTGGCCTAGGGCATCCGCGTGAAAACTTGGTTGCATGGATAAAGACGTGGGGCGACCGAACTACAAAGGAATGGGTTCATTTATTCATTCATGTGTTGGGTCCAATCCCTACTGCATGGTACCTGAATGCAGAGATACATCAACGCACCCGCCATTGGGAAACTCTAAAGAGTGATTTCATAGGAACATTCAGATTGATAGGGGGTTCCCAGGTGCTTGACAAAGCTCTGCAAGACATATATACATTTGTGTTTGGAAAATGCAGCTCCTCTCCAATATTCAGGGCGCCGACATGGGAAACGTAGATGCAGGATAATTTTAACTGCCACAGCTTGGCAAGGGAGGAAGGTGAAGATGATCCGCGGTCTATCTCTCTCCCAGAGTCGGAAGGGAAGCGCGCCATTGCAGGACCTCCACTGCAAGAAGTGGATGTCACTGAGCCTCTCAAGCTGTGCGAACTAAACATTGGGATGAAAGGGCACCCTAAGTTGGCTAATATTGGGGACTACTTGAATGAGGATATAGTAGGAAAGGTGGCCAAATTAGTTACAGAATACTAGGACTCATTCCCGATGAAGTTTTCAGAGCTGAAAGGGATCATGAGGGACTTAGGGGTCATGCATATCACGCTCAAACCTGATGTGCGCCCCGTAAATCAACGACCTTATAGGTTGAACCCCAAGTATAAGTAGAAGGTCAAGGAAGAACTTGATAAAATGGTTGCTGCAAGTATCATCGAACCTGTTGAATATTCAGACTGGGTCAGTCCAATGGTGGTTCAGGAGAAAAAAACTAAAGGGGAGATTCGGATCTATGTGGACCTGCCCAAGTTGAATGATGCCTGCGTTCATGATCCCTTCCCAACACCATTGTGAGACAGAATTTTGGACAACGTGGGAGGATAGGAAGGATACTCCTTTACGGATGAGTTCTCAAGATACCATCAGGTCAGAATTGCACCTGAAGACCACATTAAAACCACGTTTAGCACTAAGTGGGGATCTTTTCAGTATATTGTCATGATGTTTGGACTCAAGAATTCCCATGCTATCTTCTCGTGGGTCATGGTCACAGTGTTCAAGGAATTCATCCACAAGTTCCTCGAGGTGTATTTCGATGATTGTACCACCTTTAGCCTGGCAAAAGTGCACGTATCAAACCTGCGCATGATGTTGGATTCCTACCAGAAACACCACATTTCCCTAAATATCAAGTAGTGTATCTTCTGCGTACCCTTCGGAATCTTGCTCGGCCACATATTTTGTCGGCAAGGACTGATGGTGGATCCTGCTAAAATCGTAGTTATCATAGAATTTCCAATACCAACCATGGAGAAACAGCTGCGCTCAATCCTAGGACACATAGGGATATAATCAAATAAATAATGATTTATTTGATTAATGGTGGTTGATTTGGTCATATTTAACAAGGAATATTATTTAAATAATTATTCCTAGAAAATAATAAGATAACTATGGGTTTATCTCATTAATTTCTTTGTTTTTGGGTTAAACATGACTGGGAATAATAATTAAATTATGGTTTAATTAATTATTCCTTTTGGGGTTTCCTAATTAACATAGTGAAAGCAGTTTTACTTGGGGTAAAACTGGTCTTACCTGGTGTACTTGGGTCCATCTAATGATGAAAGGTTAGATGACCAAAAAATGGTGTAACATAGGTTACTACAGAAAATTCATTCAAGGCTATGCTCTGATCACTGCCCCTATGGAAAAATTTCTCAAGAAGGATGTTTCTCTCTTTTGGAATGAAGAGTGTGAAAAGAGCTTTGAGTTACTTAAATAAAAGATGGTTTCGGAAGGAGATATTGACCATTTGGTTGCCTTTGCAAGTAGGAAACTCTCTGGTACGAAATGAAACAACTCCACCACAAAGCGGGAGGGATTGGCCATGGTATACGCTTTGGAGAAATATCAGGATTACTTGTTAGGAGGACACTTTAAAATGTTCATAGACCATTCAGCTTTAAAGTACTTGGTAAATAAGCCTGTGTTGGGGGGGGGGGGACATGCCAATGGCTACTGCTATTTCAGGAGTATGACTTTGAAATCATCGTCAAGCTAGGAAAGTTGAATGCTGGGCCAGATCACTTGTCCCGAATAGAGAGTGGCGAGGAGCCAACCGACCTGGAAGCCAAATTTCCTAATGTGCAGCTATTTTCTATTAAGATAGTAGATGCACACTTCGCTGATATCATTCAGTTCTTGACTACTGGGACGACACCTCTAGAGTACTCTATATAACAGAAGAAAAAGTTAGTCACTCGGGCAACAGATTTTAACATCATCATAGGTCATTTATATAAGATTGGAGTAGATGAAGTATTGCGTCGATATGTTCTGGAGCATGAAATACACGTTATCTTGGTAGAGTAGTAGGAGGTCACTACGCAGGGAAAGAAACGACACAAAATATCTTGAGATCTAGGTTATGGTGGCCAACCCTACATAGTGATGCCCACGATTATTATAAAGCCTGTGATACGTGCGAATGAATAGGGAGGCCGTCCTGCAGAGATGAAACCCTTCAACTGCAAATGGCTTTACAAGCATTTGATAAGTGGGCTATCGATTTCATAGGGCCTATCAACCCACCAAGAAAGAAGACAGGTGCGTGCTACATTATTACTGCCACTAATTATGTAACTAGATGGGCTGAAGCACAAGCAGTAAAGAATTGTACTGCAAAGACCACTGCACATTTCATCTTTGAAAAACTCCTGGCCAGATTTGGATGTCCAAAGATCCTCATGAGCGACAGAGGTACACACTTTTTTAATGAAACAATCCAAGCTTTGACCGAGGAATTCCAGATCCATCATGCGTAGAGCACACCATATCACCCACAGGAAAACAACACAGTTGAAGATTTTAATAAAATCTTGGAGCAAGAGCTGCCAAAGGTATTGAATGCTAATTGCAGCGATTGGGATGTGCACATCCCATCGGTCCTCTGGGCCTATCGAACAACCTACAAGAAGCTAATAGGAAAATCCCATTTAGGATGGCTTATGGTAAAGAGGCTGTTATGCCCATGGATTATATTGTTCCTATTTTGCGTATCACAACATCTACGAACATGGCAGAACCTGACATCATGGAGGAGCGATTAGCACAACTTATGGCTTTGGAGGAAGATTAATTTCTTACGAATTTCCATTAGCAGGTCCAGAATGCCGGCGATAAATCCTGGCATGATTGACATATTCGCCAAAAGACATTCGCAGAGGGTGAATTGGTCCTCTTATACGATAGCCAGTTTGCAAAGCATCCAGGGAAGTTTTGGAAGCATTGGCTTTGTCCCTACAGAGTTAAGGAAATCATGGATGGTGGAGCTGTTAGGCTAGCTACCTTGCGCAATGATATGCTACTAGGCTATGTCAATGGTAGCCAGCTCAAACCATATCGAATAAAATGACTATATGGCTGGTGGAGAACCCACCATCACAATGACTCAGGAAGAATCACAAGATTGTGTTGGGGGACTGTTGGAGCAGGGTCCTCCAAAGGCTGTGAATTAGGATAGTTTTGAATATTTTTGTATATTTTTGGCATATTTTAGTCTAACGCAGGGGTTTTGGGGTGGTTCAAAGCCCCTAATGCATTTTAAATGGGTCAAGGGTAGACCAAGAGTCCGCAAACCACGGTTTGCGGACCATGGGATGCATAGGCTAAAATAGTATAAATATTTGAACATTTTTGAGTCAATAAGGAGGAATGAATTGGAATTAATGCTACGTGCGAACTATTATATCTATAGGGTTGGTTGGATAAGGACTCCTTCTGGCTATGTGTGCAAAGATCCTCTGTCCTACTGTGTGCGGACCCTGCTGTTGTGTGCGCAGGTTGGGTTTTGGGTATTGTAAGTAAATCTGAAGGATGAATGAATGTGGAAGGCTGATGGAATATCTGAACGTATTGGACATACTGTTGATGTGAATCTGTGATATATGATTAAGTATGTATGCTTCTATGTTATTGATTTAAGTTGTGAAAGTACTTGTGTTACTTGTTTATGCTACGATTTGGATCTATTCTGTTATGATTTATGCTAGGATACCTGTGATAACTACGGTAATGTTCTATAAGTCTATGATATGTTAGTTATTGTGATTATAATTGGTATTGCGCATGTGGATGCGAAGGATATTAGTAGATCAGGGCTCTGTGATATAATATCTAGTAACTATAAGGTTGAATGGAGCTCTGCTTGACTTAGCTACCCTCTCCTAGGGTGCAGAAACCTAGTTCCAGCACCCTTCCATACTGCTTCGGGTGAGACTTTGGCATGCACAAGAAGGCCACTGCCGAATGGGCCAATAGTATAGGGGGTTGTTGGCAAACATTAACCTCCGAACCTGGGTCAATACCCCCCCTGAGCCAGCAAATGGTTCCGTTGCTGGGACCGGGAGAATTTTTAGAGAGGGACCGTGTAATGCCAAGATTGTATTGGAAACCTGAAAGAAAATAAATCGATGACTAGTTTAAACATCTAGTTCAGGAATTCACAGTAAAAAAAAACTGCAGTAAGAGGTTGACCACCGAAGAGTGGAAGAATAAGTATATTTTCACAGAGATTTACGAGATCTTCTTTGTAACAATTACGATCTAGCTCCAGGAGTGGCTCATAAGGTTGGTATAATTTCAGAAGTGTTGGAAAGACGAGCGAGTCATGTAGTGGACTCTATAATTGATCCAGCAGTTAGAGAAGACTGATAACACCATCACTCGCATGGTGGACCACTGGGTGGACAGTGTGCTAGGAGGGTTCGTCACAAAATTTGCCATCGATAATTTTGTCTCCTACTCTGAAGCAGAGAAAAGATTCTTCAAGGGTTTCCACACTAATTTTCTGAAGACCTTACCATTGATGATTAAGATATTACTGTGCAAAAAAAGTATTCTATGTAGCCACACTGAATGAATGACCTCTGATCTGGACGGGAGTATGACACGAAATGGAGAATACTATCGGACCAATCAAGGAGTTAGATCTATCTACAGTCCAGTAAGAGAATCAGCTACTCAGAGTCCTCCAGCCACACCACTTTCAAACTAGCATAGGGGTAAGAACTCACCTACACCTCCGCCACCACCGGAAGACAACATGGTTGCACACATGAAGTTCCCTAATTTTAAGGGTGTGGGAGATGAAGACATGGATTAGTTCTGGTTTGTTGCATGATTGGTATGGACTACACAGAACATAGCTAGTGATGTAGTGAAGAGGTTTCAGCTATCCCTTACCTGTGAAGGAAGAGCTTTGGACTGGTACATGGGATACATCAGCCAGCATGCGAACACAACCATTGAAGAAATTAAGAATACCTTGAAACAACAGTTCAAGAAGCCTATGTCCTACTCTCAAATAGTGGTTTATCTAAAGGATTTCAAGCAAGGGCCTTCTGAGTCTGTGTTGGAGGTCGATCAGCGTCTAAATAAGGTGATCAGAGAAGGAGGATTTTAGTATGATGATAGACAACACACGTAATGGTTCATTTCTATGCTGCTGCCTCACCCGCGCGTACCCATGGGTCACCAAACTTTTGAATCGCACGAAAAAGCCTTGGAGGTCGCTATGAAGTTAGAAGCTATGCCCAGAGATGATATCCAGCTGGGCATCCAATAGATCCAAGGTCAACTGGAGGCGATGCACATGGAGATCCAAAATCTATGAAAGGAGCAAGGAGCAGAGGCTAGCCCTGCAAGATGGTGCATACGATGCAGGACGAATGGTCACACCAAGGATAACTGCCCTCTATTAGCAGAATTTATGCAGGCCTGGGAACCTAGCCCATTGCACCCTAGGGAAGTTGCAGGATCAAGTGGATCGGTGCTATGGTGCGATGATTGGCACGTTGCGGGACTGCATGACACGAACCACTGCCCTCACCTTGATGTGTATGTCCTAGAAGTATAGCAGCAATGGTACAAGTTTTGCAGGACGGTAGGACACGATGAACAGAATTGCCAGACGTATGATTTGATGATCGATAGATGGAATCTCTATAAGGTACAGTCGGATCCATCCTTGCTAAGATCCCTCTCAAGCACAGGTGTCTCCCCAGCCAAGGGCAGGGGAGGCATAAGAGGTGGAAGCGCAAATTGGGGACAAGGGAAACTAATCTGTTATAACTGGGGAGAAGTAGCACACTTTACCAAGGACTGTCCGAACCCTACAAGGCAGTCTTGTCGGTATTACAGACAACTGGACCATGCGATTGAAGACTGACCAATCTTGATAGCAAAGATGCAGGAGAAGCAGCTGACACCTACGTAGAATGTGCAGAGGGTTAAAGCTGAACTGCGAGACAAAGATCCAAACGTGAATGTCGTAACACACAGTGGGATGGCCACCGGGGGGGGCTGGGGAGAATACTGCGACCAAACCTCTAATCTGACAAGAAGTTATGAAGAAAAAAGGTTTGGATCTAAAAAAGGAAAAAGAAAAATTTGTCGCAGCTTGAAAAGACTTTGCTAAGGCAGAGGCATCTACTTCTCAGGCGCCAGGAAGCCTCAAGGTAGATGAGGACGTCAAACCATTTTTATAGGCATGTATGAAACTACTGCGCAACCCAAAGGCTATGGAAAATCTTCAGGCATTAATAGATAGCTACGCAGCACGACCTAACCTACCTCCAAAAATTGGGGACATGCACAAACTATACAGATATAAGAAACGCACTGGTAGGGAGATACAGTTGACTGCACATATCGGTGATTACGTGATGGATCGGGTTATTTTGGACCTAGGGTTAGATGTGAATGTATTACCTAAACAGACTTGGCAATGAATGGGGGAACCTAAGCTAGAATGGTCCACTATCCAGCTACGTATGGCCAATCAATAGAAGGTCATACCCTTGGGGAGACTATCCAAGATAGTGGTAGACATCACAAGGTCATGGTCTGGGATGATTTTGAAGTAATTTAGATTGTAGAAGATGCGGACCCCTACCCTGCGCTCCTAGGCTTGGATTGGGCCATCGATCTAGGAGGAATCATTAACCTGAAGAATAGAAGCATGGTATTTGAAAATAACAGTACAAGAGTAATAATACCATTAGATCCTGTGGAAGGCGAATGATATACAAAGCCGATGCATGACGAAGAGGATGTAGATCACATTTATAATTTGACTGCACAGGATGGAGATTGAATCAACCCTACGGCGAATGGTGTAATCCACTGGGAAAAGGACAGTGACTGCTTCTCCAACTCTGATGGGGAGATGGAGAACTAGCAAAATTGGTTATACGATGTCTTTACATTTCGATTCCTTCAGGTGATCTGAAAATGGAACTATTTGTAATGCTATGCAAAGTATCCGTTTCCATTTAATTTAAGTGTGCAAAGTATTCTCCATGTCTTGCAGTTTAACAAAATGTTTTTGGTAATTGTTTCTAAGTTTTTGTGGGAAGAAATGTTATTTAAGTTTATTGTTTAACATATTATATAAGAAATACACAGCAAGGGAAATTCACCATAGCATAACACATGAAACTGATGAGGCAGTTCACCCCTCCTGGGCTACATCTGTTGGGTCCAAGGTTCCCAATGGGCATGTCCTTGCTCTATTAAGTTGCTCAAAATGGTTATATAGTGAAATATATGCCTAACTAAGCAAAAAAAGCTATGAATTTGACTTCAAAAGACAGAAATAAGGTAAAAATGGCTTTTGTTGCACCTCAAATAGTGAAGTACAACCCAATACAGCTCCATCTTCCTAATGGCCATGGAGGTTCTTTCCTCTTCCCTGAAGCCAAAATAGCTGAATAACACCTCTGTTCACTCTGCATCCTATCCCAAACACACTAGAATGTTGAAGAAATCCAAAATTGACTAAATTTTTTTCCAAATTGGTTCAATATTGAGAAATTTATGGCCTCCCAAAGAAAAATACCCAATGTCACTTGAAAACCCCACTAAATGTGGGCTAACTCCAGTTAAACGTGCTAATTTGGCACAGAGGCTGGATTTGGTGGAACGCGCCCCAAATAGGGAAAAACCGGTAGCAGTTGAATTTAATGCTTAGGGTGGGCGGTCACATGTCAAACCTCGCTCTATCCGCCAGCGGTTCCATTAACATTAAATGGTGGAAATAAATGTTTAACATTGTGGTTACATGAAAGGGCTTCCAAATGGTCATCGTAACCGCCAGAAGAGTGGCTCCCGGTCACCAGTCGCGGTCATATGATGCGTGGGGATTGGCCCCCATTTTCCTCCACCCAAATCAACCGTAAACTTTAAATATAAACTCTCCGACACCATGGTTAAGACTTATATGCATGGCAAGATAGTATTTGCATGCTGCTTGCAGGATGATTTCCATGGTTCAAACCTCATAAGTTACAAACTTTTGAATATGCCCAACCTGCTCCTCGGCCTGGGGCCACGTGGTGGCCTCTGGGCCTGCCACGTGGCACTCGTTAATTGGCCTAAAATTAACAAGTCAAAATTTCAACCAATTTTCCATTGCCACATGTGAGCATTCCATTCGCCCACTTGGAATATTGTAAGGAATATTCCTAAAATATTCCTTAGAATATTCCTTTTTATTTTTATTTTTTTTCAAATTCAAAAGTCAACTTTGGTCAACTTAAAAATGGAGTTTACTGGAGAATTCAAACCTCATAAATTTCACATACAACGTCAAATTTGAGTCCTATTCACAGCAGCAGAATCGCAATGACGAGGCCTTTCTATTCATCCAAGTTACAACCAATTCTGAGCAGTTCCATTTTTGAGCATTTTTCAACATGGACATGATCACCTGATCACACCTCCCAAACGGGAAGCTTTTGGACCCCAAAATCTCTCTGAATTACAAAAAATAAAGATGAGGAGACTGATTCTCCACTCTTCCAACCTTGAACCAGTGAAATATTCCTAACTTCATCAAATTAAGCTTCTCATAAAAAGATAAATTCTTCCTTGAATCTGCTAACCGACTGTTGCTAACCCTGACGGAGTCATGATGCAAATTTTTGAAATTTGCAGAACAACGACTATAATTTGCACAAATCATATTGATCCTACAATGATCTACCTTCAAAGGAAACTGAATTTGAGATTCACCTTGCCAACTTTCTTTATGGTGAATTTTTGCCAAATGAGCCATGTACTTGTGTTGATTCCTGACCAAGTTTTCTCGCCATACCAATCTGCCATTCTGAAACTAGCATTGATCCATGCTGAACATTGTGTCCTATTTGCTTGCATACTTTTCCCTTTCTTGTATTCTTGCACACTTTTCACCGACACTTTGTTCTCTGCATCGATTGACACCAAAGGCACTTTCTGCAACATCTTGTCATATTCTTCCAAAGACGACCTGCTTTCAGATTGAAACATATCATCATTTATATCAGAAATAACATGAAAAGGATTATGTACAAAATATTTTTGCGTAACCATCAACAAAGTCAAATTTTGACTTGCATTGACAAGCCTTTTCAACTGCCCTGCATTGACTAAAGAAGATTCTAGCTTCTTCCAATGTGCTCTCACAATAAACTCCTTGCCATCCTTGAACAGATGATACTTGTTCTCATGGCAATGGAGGATCACTTTTCTATCATATAAATATAGATTACCCAACACCACACCTATAATGTCAAGAGGTACGACATCTAGTTCAACCAAATAAACATAATGAGTTGTTATGGCGAAGCGCAACATGCACTTTCTTGAGACTTGTAAATTAGCATCCTTGCAAATCCATCCAAGTGGATATGGCTTTGGATGTGGAATGGTCTCAAGTTTCAGCTTCTTGACTAAGTCTTCTGAGATGAGATTCGCTTGTGACCCACTGTCAAATAGTGTGTCTATCTTTGTGTGTTTTTAAATTATCCTCACATGAAACATCTCTATCCTCCTCTCTTCATTTGGAGCTTCTATGTGACAGTTTAAAGTGCTAGAACTGGGATTTGTTTCTTTTAAAATCTCTTTCCCCTTTATGTTCTTTAGTGCCAAAGCTATGCTTTTAGTTTCATCACCTAATTCAGACCCTAAGTCTTTTTCAGCAGTTGCAACCATTTTTCCCTTTTCTTTGGCCTTATCTTTGGTTTTAAATTTTTCTGGTTTCAGCTCCAGATGAAGTTTCCAGCAATGGTATTCATCGTGGCTTGTTTTGGAGCAGTTTTTACAATATAATTCCTTTTTTGTTTCCTAGAGTTTGCATTTCTTTTTATACCTTTGCCTTTAAATTCACTACCCCCATTCCCATCAAAATATTGTTTACCTCTAGCCTGTAAATGTGTAGCTTGTACACAAACTTCGTCTAGACTAGTAGGATTGAACATAAGGATAGTATGTATAAGATAGCTATGTAAAACACATATATATTTTAGCAAAATCTCTTTGCTATGCAAATCAATTCCAAGTAATAAAGCCCTTCTTCTAAACTCTTAGGCGTAATCTTGAACACTTTGTCCCTTAAGTTGTCTAAAACTTTGCCAATTCATGATAGCCTTTTGTAAATGAGCTAATGGATAAAATTGTTACTTAATTGCGGAAATAAATTCAGCCCATAATAAAGTGATCTTACCATGTTTTTTAATTTCATCCTTGGACTTGGCTTCCCACTATACCAATGCTGCTCCCTCCATTCTCAAAGAGGCTAACTGAATTTTGGTGTCGTCTTCATGAAGGTTTTGTATCCTCAAATAAATTTCCAATTGTCTTATCCAATTGTCAATTTTTTCTGCATTGACCTCACCTTTTTTCATAGGCAACTCAAATTTAACATCAAGCTTTAAAAATGGACTTTTACCAGTGGTTTTAGACTTGTGAGATTGATTTATCGAAGTTGAGAATGACGATGTAGAGGAAGAGGATGAAGATGGGGATGGTGGATCACCATTTCCTCCGTGTTCTTTCTTTGAATTTTCATCACTTTTGCTTCCTCCTGAAGAACCCTCTTCTTATTTATGATTTTTATACCCTTCTCCAACACTTTTATCATTCCTTTCTTGGTAGAGTATCCTTACCATCTCTATCATTTCTAGGAAAGCCTTTCAGAACACCCGTTCCTCTTCTTTGGGGTCAATGTATTCAGGAGATTCTCCTTCTCTTGAAGACATGCTTGAGGCTTATTCTATGGCTCTTGGAGGTGGCTCTCTAGCTCTTCTTGGTTGTGGATTACTTTGTGCACTAACCAAGTGTCATTCACCTCTCTTGAGTTTAAATCTAGTAAGCATCAAAACTTGCAAACAATCAACTATATCTTTGCACAAGAAAAAATGCAGAGTAAAAATCTAGCTTCTAAGGTTCAAATCCTGAGCTCTGATACCAACTTATCTGAAAATGGAACTATTTGTAATGCTATGAAAAGTATCCATTTCCATTTAATTTAAGTGTGCAAAGTAGTCTCCATGTCTTGCAGTTTAAACAAAATGTTTTTGGTAATTTTATCTGAGTTTTTGTGTGAGGAAATGTTAATTAAGTTTATTTTTTAACATATTATATCAGAAATACACAACAAGAGAAATTCACCATATCATAACGCAAAAAAATGATGAGGCAGTTCACCCCTCTTAGGCTACATATGTCAGGTCCAAGGCTCCCAATGGGCATGTCCTTGCTCTATTAAGTTGCTCAAAATGGTTATATAGTGAAATATATGCCTAACCAGGAAAAAAAAGCTGTCAATTTGACTTCAGAAGACATAAATAAGCTAAAAATGGCTTTTGTTTCACCTCAAATAGTGATGTACAACCCGATACAACTCCATCTTCCTGATGGCCCTGATGGCTCTTTCCTCTTCCTTGAAGAAAAAATGGCTAAAGAACACATCTTTTCACTCTAAAACCTATTCCAAACTCTCCAGAATGCTAAATAAATCCAAAATTGACTAAAATTTCTTCCAAATTGGTTCAATATTGAGAAATTTATGGCCTCCAAAAGAAAACTGCCCAATGTCACTTGAAAACCCCACTAAATGTGGGCTAACTCCAGTTAACCATGCTAAATTTGGCACATAGGCTGGATTTGGTGGAATGCGCCCCAAATAGGGCAAAACCACTAGGAGATAAATTTAATGCTTAGGGTGGGTGGTCACATGTCAAACCCCGCTCTATATGCCGACGGTTCCGTTAACATTAAATGGTGGCAATAAATGTTTAACATCGTG
This sequence comes from Pinus albicaulis, assembly GCA_034641835.2. Classification (NCBI taxonomy): domain Eukaryota; kingdom Viridiplantae; phylum Streptophyta; class Pinopsida; order Pinales; family Pinaceae; genus Pinus; species Pinus albicaulis. The sequence goes on along the minus strand of MU968403.1, from coordinate 9,987,334 downwards.
GTTACATTAAAGGGCTTCCAAACAGTTGTTGTAACCACTGAAATAGTGGCTCTCGGTCACCATCCGTGGTCATATGATGCATGGGGGTTGGCCCTTAGGGGATGGCCCCCATTTGCCTCCGCCCAAACCAACCATAAACTTTAAATATAAACTCTCTACCACCATGGTTAAGACTTATATGTGCGGCACAATGGTATTTGCATGTGGCTTGCAGGACAAGGTCCATGGTTCAAACCTCATAAGTTACAAACTTTTGAATATGCCCAACCTGCTCCTTGGCCTGGGGCCACGTGGCAACCTCCGAGCCTGCCACATGGCACCCATTAATTGGCCTAAAATTAACAAGTCAAACTTTCAACCAATTGTCCATTGCCACATGTCAACATTCCATTCACCTGCTTGGAATATTCCAGGGAATATTTTGGGGAATATTTTGAGGAATATTCCCAGAATATTCCTTGGAATATTCTTTTTTAATTTTTTTTCAAATTTGAAAGTCAACTTTGGTCAACTGAAAAATGGAGTTTAATGGAGACTACAAACCTTCATAACTTTCACATATAACGTCAAATTTGAGTTCCATTCACGGCGCCAGAATCGCAGCGATGAGGCCTTTTCGGTCCTTCAGGTTGCAACCAATTTTGAGAAGTTCCATTTTTGAGCATTTTTTCAACTTGGACATGATCACCTGATCATCGGGTCACAAATAATTTCTGCTGCATTTCCTCAGAGGTAAGAGATCTACCCTATTTTGATCGTTCTCATAACATTAAGGAATTTTTATGAACATTCAAAGTCGAGGTTCCCAGAGAACGAAGGTTATGGGCCCTTACCCTAGCTATGTGTGAAACCCCTACACAATGGTGGGATACGCATAAAGGAGCATTCCCAGAGTGGGAGGATTGTCGGGACATGATGCTCCTGCGATTTGAGACTTCAGCGGAGGTATGGGTCAAGATGTTCCTTGGCCCAGGGGATCCGTGTGAACACTTGGTTGCATGGATAGAGACGTGGGGCGACCGAACTACAAAAGAATGCGTTCACTTATTCATTCATGCGTTGGGTCCAATCCCTACTACATGGTACCTGAGTGTGGAGCTACATCAATGCACCGACCATTGGGAAACTCTGAAGAGTGACTTCATAGGAACATTCAGAATGATAGGGGGTTCTGAGGTGCTTGACGAAGCTCTGTAGGACATAGATCCATTTGTGTTTGGAAAATACAACTCCTCTACAATATTCGGGGCACCGACATGGGAAACGCAGATGTAGGATATTGTCAACTACCGCAGCTTGGCAAGGGAGGAAGATGAAGATGATACGTGGTCTGTCTCTATCCTAGAGTCAGAAGGGGAGCGCGCCATTGCAGGACCTCCACTGCAAGAAGTGGATGTCACTAAGCCTCTCAAGCTGTGCGAAAAAAACATTGGCATGAAAGAGCACCCTAGGTTGGCTAAGATTGGGGACTATTTGGATGAGGATACAATAAGAAAAGTCACTGAATTAATTACAGAATACCAGGACTTGTTCCCGACGAAGTTTTCGGGGCTGAAAGGAATCACGAGGGACTTAGGGTTCATGCATATCACGCTCAAACCCGATGTGTGCCCCGTAAATAAACGACCTTATAGGTTGAACCCCAAGTATAAGCAGAAGGTAAAGGAAGAACTTGATAAAATGGTTGCTACAAGTATCATCGAACATGTTGAATAGTTAGACCGGGTCAGGCCAATGGTGGTTTAGGAGAAAAAAAAACTAAGGGGGAGATTCGGATCTGTGTGGACCTGCGCAAGTTGAATGATGTATGTGTTCATGATCCCTTTCAGACACCATTCTCAAATGAAATTTTGGATAGTGTGGGAGGACAGGAAGCATACTCCTTCACAGACGAGTTCTCAAGATACCATCATATCAGTATTGCACCTGAAGACTGCAACAAAACCACGTTCGCCACTGATTGGGGATATTTTCAGTATACTATCATGCCGTTTGGACTCTAGAATGCCCCTTCTATATTCTCGCAGGTCATGGTCGCAGTGTTCAAGGAATTCATCCACAAGTTCCTTGAGGTGTATTTTGATGATTGAAATGTCTTCGGCCTGGTAAAGGCGCACATATAAAACATGTGCATGATGTTGGATGCCTGTTGGAAACACCAAATTTCCCTAAATATCAAGAAGTGTATCTTCTGTGTACCCTTTAGAATCTTGCTCGGCCACATAGTTTGTCGCCAAGGACTGATGGTGGATCCTACCAAAATCGCAGTTATCATAAAATTTCCAGTACCAAGCACGAAGAAATAGTTGCACTGGATCTTAGGACACACAAGCTACTATATAAAATTCATTCAAGGCTATGCACTGATCAATGCCCCTATGGAAAAATTTCTCAAGAAGGATATTTTGTTCTTTTGGAATGACAAGTGTCAAAATAGCTTTGAGATACTTAAAGAAAAGATGGTCTCGACACCTATTCTCATCTTTCCTGAACGGGAAAAGGTATTTCATGTTCACGTCAATGTGTCAAGCATTGCTCTTAGGGTTGTCCTTACGTAGCCAGGAGAAGGAGATATTAACAATCCAGTTTCCTTTACAAGTAGGAAACTCTTTGGTACAGAACGCACCTACTCCACCACAAAGCAAGAGGGATTAGCCATGGTCTACACTTTGTAGAAATATCGGCATTACTTGTTAGGAGGACACTTCAAAATGTTCACAGACCATTTAGCTTTAAAGTGCCTAGTAAATAAGCCTGTGTTGGGGGGGAAAATATGTCGATGGCTACTGCTATTTTAGGAGTATGACTTTCAAATCATCGTCAAGCCAGGAAAGTTGAATGTTGGGCCGAATCACTTGTCCCGAATAGAGAGTGGTGTGGAGCCAACCGACATGGAAGTCAGATTGCCTGATGTGCAGCTATTTACTATTAAGATAGTAGATGCGCACTTCGCTGATATCATTTATTTCTTTACTACTGGGAAAACACCTCTAGAGCACTCTATACAAGAAAAGAAAGAGTTAGTCACCCGGGAAGCATATTTTACTATCGTCGTAGGTCATTTATATAAGATGGGAGCAGATGAAGTATTGCGGCAATATGTTCTAGAGCATGAAAGGCACGCTATCTTGGCAAAGGCTCATGACGGAGTAGCAGGAGGTCACTATGCAGGGAAAGAAACGACGCAAAACATCTTGAGAGTTGGTTATGGTGGCCAACCCTGCATAGCGATGCCCATGATTATTGTTAAGCCTACAATACATGCCAACGAATAGGGAGGCCATCCCACAAAGATGAAATTTCCCTTCAACCACAAATGGCTCTACAAGCATTTGATAAGTGGTCTATCGATTTCATAGGGCCTATTAACCTACTAGGAAAGAAGACAAGTGCGCGCTACATTATTACTGCTGCTAATTATGTAACTAGATGGGCTAAAGCACAAGCATTAAAGGATTTTACTGTAGAGACCGCTGTGCATTTCATCTTTGAACAAATGCTGACCAGATTTGGATGTCCAAAGATCCTCATGAGTGAAAGAGGTACACACTTTGTTAATGAAACAATCCAAGCTTTGATCGAGGAATTTCGGATCCATCATGTGAAGAGCATACCATATCACCCACAGGAAAATAGTTTGGTTGAAGTTTTTAATAAAATCTTGGAGCAAGCACTGTAAAAGGTATGCAATGTTGATCGCAGCGATTGGGACGTGCGCATCCTATCGATCCTCTGGGCATATAGAACAACCTGGAAGAAACAAATAGGAAAAACCCAATTCAAGATGGTTTATGGTAAAGAGGTTGTTATGCCCATGGAGTATATTATTCCTAGTCTATGTATCGCAACATTAATGAACATGGCAGAAACTGACATCATGGAGGAGCGATTAGTGTAGCTTATGGCTTTGGAGGAAGATCGGTTTCTTGCGAATTTCCATCAGCAGGTCGAGAAGGCCCGTGATAAAGCCTGGCATGATCGACATATTCGACAAAAGACATTCACAGACGGTGAATTGGTCCTCTTATATGATATCCAGTTTGCAAAGCATCCAAGGAAGTTTCGATAGCATTGGCTTGGTACCTACACAGTTAAGGAAATCACGGATGGCGGAGTTGTTAGGCTAGCTGCCTTGCGCAATGACATGCTACCAGGCTATGTCAATGGTAGTCGGATCAAACCATATCGGATCAAATGACTATATGGTTAGTGGAGAACCCACCATCACAGTGAATCGAGACTAGTCACAAGATTGTGTTGGGGGACTGTTGGAGCAGGGTCCTCCAAAGGCTGCGAATTGGGATATTTTTGTATATTTTTGGCATATTTTAGTCTAACGCAGGGTTTTTTGGGTGGGTACAAGCCCCTAATGCATTGTAAATGGGTCAAGGGTAGACCAAGAGTCCGCAAACCACGGTTTGTGGACCATGGGATGCGTAGGCTAAAATAGTATAAATAGTTGAACCTTTTTTATTCAATGAGGAGGAATGAATTGGAATTGATGCTACATGTGAACTGTTAGATCTGTAGGGTTGGTTGGGTAAGGACTCCTGCTGGCTATGTGCGCAAAGATCCTCTGTCCTACTGTGTGAAGACCCTACTGCTGTGTGTGCAGGTTGGGTTTTGGGTATTGTAAGTAAATCTGAAGGATGAATGAATGTGGAAGGCTGTTGGAATATCTGAACGTATTAGACATACTGCTGATGTGAATCTGTGATATCTGATTAAGTATGTATGTTTCTATGTTATTGATTTAAGTTGTGAAATTACTTGTGTTACTTGTTTATGCTACGATCTGGATATGTTCTATTATGCTTTATGCAAGGATACCTGTGATAATTGCGGTAATGTTCTATAAGTCTATGATCTTTTATTTACTATGATTATAATTGGTATTGTGCATGTGGATGCAAAGGATATCAGTAGATTAGGGCTCTGTGATATAATATCTAGTAACTATAAGGTTGAACGCAACTCTGCTTGACTTGCCTACCCTCTCCCAGGGTGCGGAAACCTGGTTCTAGCACCCTCCCATACTGCTTCGGGTGAGACTGCAGGCCACTAATGAAAGGGCCAGTAGTATAGGGGTTTGTTTGCAAGCCTTAACCTTCGAACCTGGGTCAGGACCCCTCCTCGAGCCAGCAAACCAATTCTCTTTTAAAATGATATTTTATATCAATATGATTTGTTCTCTTATGGAAAACAAAATTATTTGATAGTGAAATTGCTGAGCTATTACCACAATAAATTATGGTTCCATTGTCTTGCTCATGGCACAAATCTCTCAGCATCATTCTCATCCATACTGCTTGGCATGTTGTTGTTGTTGCTACCACATATTCAGCTTATGTTGTTGATAATGAAACTATTGGTTGCTTTTTGGAAGCCCATGAAATGGCTCCTGATCCCAAATGAAACACATACCCAGATGTGCTCTTTCTATCATCTACACTTCCAACCCAATCACTATCATTGTAACCATTCAATTTAAAATTATCAGTTGAGGAGTATAGAACACCATACTCCTTTGTTCCATTCACATACCTCAATATTCTCTTGGCTTCTTGCCAATGTGTCTCCTTTGGTATTTCCATGAATCTGGAAATTAAACTTAAAACATACATAATATCAAGCCTAGTTGCAGTCAAATACATTATACTTCCAACTATGCTCTTATAGAATGTTGGATCAACATTATTGCTGCAATATTCTTTGCTTAATTTTAACCCCATGACAATTGGAGTTACTGCTGCTTTGCAGTCTTGCATGTTAAACCTCTTCAACTCTTCTGCAACATACTTTTCTTGGGAAATAAAAGTTCCCTTTTCATTTTTCTTTACTTCAATACCCAAAAAGAATCTCAATAAACCCAAATCAATCATTTCAAATTCACTCTTCATGACTGCTTTAAAATCAGCAATGAGAGAAACTTCATTGCCTATGAAAATTAAATCATCTACATATGAAACAACAATAAGGATTTTACCGTCACTTTCCTTTATGTAGGTTTGGGTTCACCATCACATTTTTTGAACCCATTATCCATCAGGTAAGCATCAATCCTGTTGTACCATGCTCTTGGTGCTTGCTTCAGCCCATAAAGATCTTTCTTCAACTTGCACACTTTGTGCTCTTGGCCTTCTATCTCATATCGAAGAGGTTGTTCAACATATACCTCATCTTTCAACACTCCATTCAAGAATGATGACTTTACATAATTTTGATAGACTTTCCACTTTTATTGTGTTGCAATGGACAACACTGTCCTCATCATTTCCATCCTTGCAACTAGTGCAATGGTTTCTTAATAATATCCTGCTTCTTGTTGCTTGTAGCCTTTCACAACAAGTCTTTCTTTATTCCTTTCTATCTTGAGTTTAGGATTTATTTTGGTTTTATAGACCCATTTCACTCCAACAACTTCTTTACCTTGTTGGAGGTCCACTAACTCCCATGTATCATTCTTTTCTATTGCTCCAATCTCTTCATTCATTGCTTCAATCCATTTTTCTTCTTTTACCGCACCTTCAAAATGGAATGGGTCATCAACATGACAAAACAAAGCAAATAATGAATGCAAAACAACATTTTTATTTACTTCATATTGCTCATAAATTTCACTCATATTTATGAATCTTGGTCTTCTTGGTGTGCTTGGAGTTCCACTTGGACTCGAGGGAGTTTTTGATCCCTGTGGTGTGCTTGGAGAAGCACTTCCTTGATTTTGCATTGTTGTTCTATTGCTTACTTGTGGTGTGCTCTGCTGAGCTTGTGTTGGTGGAGGAGGAGCCACCATTGAGCGATTATTTTCTGCAATCAATTCCTATTTATCTTCATGTGAAATGCATGTCTTCACATTCACTGTCTTCTCTAAACTTCGATCCCAATCTTCTTCTTCAATGAAATGCACATCTCTGTTGATTATAACTTTCTTCGTTGATGGGTTATAGAGCTTGTATTCCTTAGATTCATCACTATATCCAACAAATATACACTTCTTCCCCTTATTGTCCAACTTCTTCCTTTGTTGATCTGGGACATGTGCATAAGCCACGCATCCAAATACTCTCATGTGAGTGACAAATGGCTTTGTTCCACTCCATGATTCTTCTAGAGCTCTGTTCATAACAACTTTTGTTGGAAATCTATTTAAAATATAAGCTGCACAATTTACATCTTCCGCCCAATACTGATTTGGAAAATTCTTTTCCTTCAACATACTTCTGACCGTGTCCATGATGGTCCTATTCTTTCTTTCTATAACATCGTTTTGCTATGGTGTATACCTTGGGTAAACTTCTTGTTTATGTTTTTCTCCCTATAGAAATGTAGGAAGTTTTTGGAGCTATACTCTCCACCTCTATCAGTTCTCAACACTTTTATGTAGTGCCCACTTTTCTTCTCAACAAGAGCTTTGAAGTGGCAGAACTATTCAAACACTTCACTCTTCTATTTTAAGAAATAAACCCATGTCTGCTAGCTAAAGATAGAATTTGCATTGGTCCACACAAATCTAAGTAGACAATATCTAAGGGTGCCTTTGCCCTTATAGTCTTTCCTGTTGGAAAGGATTCTCTGTGTTCTTTTCCCAAGATGCCGCCTTCACATAGGCTATATGGTTTCTCCATGAGTGGTAATCCCTTTACCATCCCTTTTCTATGCAAGGAGTTCAAACCTCCAAAAGTGAGATGTCCAAATCTCAAATGCCATAACCATTTTTCCTCTTTCACTTCTTCTTGAAAGACCTCTTGTGTGACTGCTGCAACAACACCTCCTTCCTTCAAGTCTGTTCTGTTCTTGAGAGGAAACATCCTATTACTTGTCATATGCACTTCTCCAACGACCTTTTTACTTGGAGGTATGTCCATGATTGTACACACATCATTCTTAAAAAACACATTGTAGCCCTTATTCACGAGCTATCCAATGCTTAGAAGGTTACATTTCAGGCCAAGTACACAGTATACATCTGGCACAAACTTCTTCTCTCCCTTCCTTGTCAATATTGAAACTCTTCCTTTCCCCATGACAGAGACTTTACTATTAGTCTCTGTTGTCACTTCAGATTTCACACTCTCATCTAGATTGGCAAACATTGCTATGTTTCTAGTCATGTGGTTACTACAACCCGAGTCTAAGTACCATACATCTTCAGGTTTTTCTTGTGCTACATTACATGTTAAAAACACATTACTCTGGTTTTGATTTTCTTTTTCAAAATTTACATTTTTTCTATTATTCATGTCATTTTGTTTCTTTCTACATTCATTGGCATAATGCCCATACTTCTTACAATAATGACATTGAACTTGGGATTTATCATCCCTTTTTCATTTTTCTTGATTTTGGCTTGAGCCTTCTCCTTAATTCTAGTTTTTGCCCCTTCCACTTGTGCTTGCAAGGCTGCTTCTTCCACCGCTTTGTGGGCTTCTTCCTCTTCCTCGGTAGTTTGATCTTCCTCGACCTCTACCTCGGGAAATAGACATTTGTGTCTGGAAAGCATGCTCCAATGAGGAGTTCGTTGTTTTGTTCAGTCTATGTTCATGAGACATCAAGGATGCATGAATTTCATCTACTAAAAATATTGAGAGATCCTTTATCTCTTCTATTGCCACTATTATGGCATCAAAACCAGCTGGTAGGCTTCTTAATATTTCTCCACTATTCTTCTTTGTTCAACTGTCTCTCCATGAGACCTTATCTAGGTAACTAACCCAATCACATGTGTGAAGAATGAGTCTATGTTATCAGAATCTTTCATGTAGATAGTTTCAAAATCTCTCCTCAGCATTTGTAATTTTGTTGTCTTTACTTTCTCCATGCCTTGATAGGTTGTCTTGAGAGTATCCCGTGCCTCAGACTTTTCTGTTGCTGCAATCCTTGGGAAAATACTCTCATGAACTGCTTGAAAGATATAGAAGAGGGATTTGGAGTCCTTCTTCCTATTATCTCTCAATAAGTCTCTTTCTGTTGTTGTTAAATCATCCATCGCCATTGCATCTGCCTGTTCATGGAAATCTTGTTCCACCAGCTGCCATATATCTTGTGAAGAAAACATGGCCCTCATTTTAATGGCCCAATAATAATAGTTTTTTCCATTGAATTGTGGTAATTATGGATTTTTCAGGCTTGTGCCTGCTGTAGCCATTCTGACTGTGTCAAGAAACAACCTTCTTGGTTGTATAAAAGAGAAACCTTATCACTGTTGTAAAATCTTCTCACTGCTGGAGACTTTTTCTTCTACAAAAAGATTTTACAACTTCTTCAGTAAAGAGAGCTTGTTATTTTACAGAGAGCCTAGACATGCCCTAATACCATGTTGGAATTTCATAATAAACATAAACAGAGGAAATGTGTTTCCCCCAACAACACAGATAATACAAATAATGTTGAATTAATAGTCAATACACAAAAAACGTAATACAGGAGAGGTAAAAACTTTTGTTTCTATTCCATCACACTAACAAAATGAAGTTAGATTTATTTTAATACAAAATGGCCTAAGCCCGAAAACCTAATTCTAATCACTGCAATTCAATTACTGAACAGACGTTCAACAACCATTTGTACTTGGGATGTCAAAAGACCCATTTCTTCATTAAATCAGGGCACAGGCCGTATTCTGGTTTATACATGAAAACATGTAAAAACATGTTCAAAAACAAAAACTGGCGGATCTCAAATTTTATCAATTCTGGTTCTGAAACCTCATCGTGTCCGATGCCTTATCGCATTTCAACGATATTAAACTTTAACATATGGTTCTATCCATTAAACGTTGCGAGTGGAATTTGCATAAACTTAAATCTGTGCAATTGTGATATGCGACAATGATATCACATCACAAAACAAATAACCTGCGAAGTGGCACAAAGGTAAGTAATAAAATCTGCAAAGTGCGGTACTGCAGGTGGTGAAATGTTGGTAAGTGCAGTAATGAAAATACAAAGGAATAAGTTGCAAAACAAGGTTTTGGCTAATGCAGTAAGGTTAAAGTGGGTCTTGTCAGATATCGCATCGACGGTAACATAACATGACATGCGGTGAGGCTTATGCGTAAGGCTTAAGATTTGCGAAGTGCGGTTGGGCGACGTGGTAAGTTGTGGTAAGTGTGAAATGCACAATACAAAGGGTTCTGCAGAATACAAAGGAAATGTGTGGATTTCAAAGTGTGGTTGTACGGTAGGTTAAATGCGGTGGTTCAAAGAAATAAATGCAAAGGATGGCCCGATACTCGGTTTTTTTTGGTTGCGTGAAAACGCCTCTGATTCTTGAAATCCTTATGCTTGTCCTTCTTTGCTCAAAATTGATGAAGTGTGGGTTGTTTCCGCTTCTCATTCACGACGGTGGTCAGGAGTATAATTCCAATAGTTATGGCACCCAAAAAGTCCAAAGTTCCAACTATATATTGGAACAAGGACCACTTCAAAAGTAGAACAAATACACCAAAATAGTATTTTCTTTATAACATTCAGTGATCCACCCAATTAAAAAAAATAGTTTGTTTATTATTTCACTAGTAGAATGAATGCATATATTATTCACATGCTAGTTTTGGTGCTTGTGATAGAGATAACGCTCGTGCTGGAGATGATTTAATTCCAAGTGTGTTGGTGCTGTCAAAGGAGATGGGATTGTTTCTTCTTGTTCTGCCATGGCACTTACCTTTTATGATGATATTTTTCTCAAGGGAAAATTTCTCTGGTCCATATTTTGATTTCTATTTTACTTAACACACTTATCTGCACAATCAACAAAATTATGTGTATGGTACTTAGTACTTTACGTTAGGAAAAATAACCTATGTGTGGCAATAACATGAGTTAACCCCTTTAAAGCTAAATTATGCCACTTCGCGTGCTTTGTGAGAGGGACAAGTCATAAAGAAGCTATATAATAGAAAGGCCATGAATGATTTTCTACATATAAAACTCCATATTCAACTACCAATAGAAAACCAGGCAACTTAGATGAGCTAATAACAAATAAAATAACAAAATTTGTGAAAAACAAGGATATTTTTTCCGACATTACTTGATGAAAAATCAAAGGATATTACATCATAAAGTGAAAAAAAATGGCCAGGAGCAGAATGAAATTGATTAATTTATGTTTAAAAAAATAATACAAGAAAAATTTCCTTTTCAATTTTGACCTGTGGTTGATTTTAAATTTTCATAACAAGGATGTTTTCATGGGCACCATGAAACCTGTTTGACAAGTAAGAGTTCCCATTGAACACTTTATCTTTTCCTTCATGACAGGTATAATCAATATAATAAAGCATAAGTATGCATGTCATATAGTTAGCATTGGTCTGATGGGAGAGTCTAATTTGTTAATTAACTACACAACTTAAGGTTCAATAGTTGATTTAATACACAAGTCTTGAAGAAGCTTATGTTTACTCATAGAACTATGAAAAAGTGGATCCAAAGTCTTCAAACGTGTTCCATACACTTAGAATTGACCACAATGACAAAAATATAATTTGTAGCTATGCTAGACAACTTAAAGTACATGGTTGATTTAATTTGTAGTTCTTGAAGATGCTTATGTTTCCTCATAGAAATGATGATAGAGTATATCAATTATCTATTTTCGAGACAAATAGAAATCTTTGAAAGGGTTTCATTTCAAAACTGTCAAATCTATTTTCGAGACAAATAGAAATCTTTGAAAGGGTTTCATTTCAAACCTGTCAAATCTATTTTCGAGACATAATAACATTTGGTCAAGTCTAGCTTGATCAAATTTTACTCGGCATAAGAGTTGCCAAAATGACAAATAATATATGTCAACCAGATTTCTTTTTATTACATTCAACATTAAATGGTTGATTATAATTTTCTTAAGAGAATTTATTATTTACTTTACCTTAGGTGCCATGCGTCTTGGTGCTTCTGCATGTTGCATGTGTCTCTGTTAACTCTATGAGGTTTGGATAGTTGATTTTGGGTCTTTATGTCAAGTGTGACTATCATTTTACTCTGCATTTATTTTCTTTTGAGAGAATTCAATATACAACATTTGTAAGAGGTTGAAACTTTGAGGTATTTTTCACTCAAATAACAAATTTGAATTTTATTTCAGAAAACAAAGACCGATCTTCATCCTCTACATTCAGATCCACTTCCTGAAGCGGAACAGCTGGAAATGATTAAAAAAATAGTCAAATTGAAAAATAATGTTTTACTGGAAAAAATTCATATGCAAGAACAGTCTCGGAGAATTTTGATTCTCATGATGTGAGTGAATATTGTTTAGTATTTCCATTGCATTTTTTCGGAAATAAATCAGTGATTTCAAGCGTGTTTATAATTGTCATTTAAGACAGTAGTGCAAGACCTATATGACATTCAAGCACCGTGGAAAATTCACTGTAGGAAATAAGAGAGATATGAGCTCCTCTCTCCATGGAACATAATGTCAATGTATTTATTTATGGAAATGTTTAGAGATATGCCAACAATAGAATGAAATTGATTAATTTCTGTTTAAAAAAATGGCACAAGCAAAAAAATGTCTTTGCACTTTTGACCGGTGGCTGATTTTGAATTTTCATAACAACGATATTTTCATGGGCACCATGAAGCCTGCTTGACAAGACTTCCAACTGAACACACTTTATATTTTCCTTCATCACAAGTATAATCAATAGAAGAAATTAAAGGAATATATGTCATACAGATAACATTGGGCGTAATGGGAAAGTCTAATTTGTAGATTAACTACAAAAATTAAGGTTTAATAGTTGATTTAATATATAAGTATTGAAGAAGCTTATATTTCCTCATGGAATTATGACATAGTGAAGCCACCAACTTAAAATGTGTGCCATATACTTAGAATTATCCACAATTACAAAAGTCCAATTAGTGGTTATGCTACACAACTTAAGGTTTAATGGTTGATTTAATTCGCAGTTCTTGAAGATGATTATGTTTCCTCATAGAAATGGTGACAAGGTATAACCAACACTTACTACTATTTGTATAGAAAAATTTAAAATGGTTTGAGTTGAAAACCATCAAATCTGATGCTGGACATACTAACGTTTGGTCAAGTCTAGATTGATCAAATTTTATTGGGCATAAGAGTTTCCAAAATGAATACTAATATATGTAAACGGGATTTCTTTTTAGTACATTCAACATTAAATGGTGGATTATAAATGTGTTAATATCATTACTAATTTTCTTTACTTGCATCTTGGTGCTTCTACATGTTGCATGCATCCCCACTAACTCCATTAAATGGTGGATTATAAATGTGTTAATATCATTACTAATTTTCTTTACTTGCATCTTGGTGCTTCTACATGTTGCATGCATCCCCACTAACTCTATGAGGTTTGGATAGTTGATTTTGGGGATTTATGTGTAGCGTGTCTATCATTTTACTCTGCATTTATTGTACATTGAGAGAAGTCAGTATAAAACATTTTTAAGAGGCTACAACTTTGAGGTATTTTTCATTCAAATAACATATTTGACTCTAGTTTCGGAAAAAAATTACCAATCTGTATCCTCTATATATTGATCCACTTCATGAAGTGGGATATCCATAAATGATTAAAAATGAAGTAAAATTGAAAATTAATGTTTCAGTGCCAGTACTTCATATGTAGGTCCAGTCCCAGAAAATGTCATTTCTCATGATGTGAGTGAATATTGTTGAGTATTTTCATTGCGTTTTTGGGAACTAGATCAATTATTTTAAGATTGTTTATAATTGTCATTGAAGACTGTAGTGAAAGACCTATAGAACATTCAATCATTCTAGAAAAGTCACTACAGGAAATAAGAGAGATATGAGCTCCTCTCTCTATGGGACATGTTGTCAAAGTATCACATTGAATCTTGGCTATACATGAGATTTTAGAGATGGAATAATAAAAAATTTATATTTGTTGAGCATATTTTTTTTAAAACCCGAATGTGCAAAAATTCCCTCCAAACGATATGCAGAGTAAAAAAAAATTATTTCTAGAAATAAAATCAATAGGTACATTAAATAGTTTCCAGTAGTGCAAATACTCACATACAAGAATATAAAATCCCAAGATGTCAAACATCGCAGTAGAGAGATAGAACTTTCGCAATGTGCACATAATACACTTTTCATTATATTAGGTATTTTTAGAAGTACAAAATTGATGAAGTGTGATCATCTTTGATGAAGTATCCTAGGGTTAACTAAAATATACATATTTTGAAGGGTGATTGGACCAAGCCCCTTACGAATCATGTATAATAAGATTGGAAAAATAAAGTGAAAAGTAAAAATTACAGTTATAATACATATCACAACTAATTCCATTGGAAGTGGAACTTAGTGACTAAATCTCATTAACTTCTCCCTGCTAAGGGAAAACCAATCATAGTTTTTTCTTATCCTAACATGCTTTCTAGTGAAGGAGGCCGTATAATTGGTAAGTGATATGTGTGGGTTGGATTTTCCTGAAGGTTTTGGATGGACTAAATCATCTATAGGTTTTGATATCTATTTAAGGACGTGTCAAACAAAGGAGATGGATGTTGGCCCAAATTCAACACCAAATAAAGCAATTCTGTAGCTGAGGGTTCGATAAATGCTTTCATAATTCCTATAAAATTCTTTGAAGTTGTAATAAGAAGGGAGGTAAATTTTGTCTATGTGGGAAAGTTAAATTTTGTCTATGTGGGAAAGTTACATAAGATTCCATACTATGTTTCATCATGATGTTGCATGAAGAAATGCCATAGTATAATCACATTATTACAGAGGCCTATGTTAGGCATGTTGGCTAGGGAAGGGAAAATTTTGTTTAAGATAGGGATTTGTGTGTTCTTAAGTCACCTATCTTTGTACATGGGAGATTCACTATATGGGAGATGGGTTTGTTGGGATCTTCAGTCATAATGTTGAGTGTAATACAAAGAAGTTTCTGGATATTGTAGATTTTAATGAAATATACATGAAAACATTTGTGAAACCTTTTGTTCTGAAGCTGTTGCATTTGATCAAGAAATACAAAAAAAAAAATATCTCACCCTTCCAAGTCTTTAGCACTTATGGCCACAGAGATGTTATAGTTAGTGACATCAAAGTGCAAGTTCATATTTTTTTCTTTTAACCTGCTATATCTTAATCACTGGCAACTTCTACAAGAGAAACTACAAGTGCTAATAAAACTATTCTATAATTATTTTCAAGCAAAATAAGGGAAGTACCAATTTGCAACTAAAAAAAATCGAATGATACAGAAGACATCCATAAATTTCTTCAAGAAGCTGCAAATAGCAGTTGTGAAGGTTCAACTATCACCACAATGGAAAAAGATGCAACATACAATCCTATATGCATATCAGTCTATATGCATTCCTATGCAATCTCTATATCAATATATATCGTTCCATACAATCTCTCTCTCACTTGTTAAGCAGCTAATTTGCATTGTTACCATTAAATGACAAAGTTTGATATGGTTATTTCCATAGTAAGATGAATCAGGCACTTTGTGAACATTTGTGCTTGAGATTTTTGATCTTGTGCTTTGAGATGTCTAGTTAGTGAAACTTCAATAATTTTAGCTGGTACACTTATCTGAAGCCTTAAAGGAAGTTGCATATGAAGAAAGTAAAGAATGACAAAAAAATGTTCTTGCGGGTCTTCTTGTTCCATATGTTCCATTAGAAGAGACTAAAAGTATGAGAAGACTAAAAAATACAAATAAAATAGAACGTGTATGCCTAACAATGAAATTGTTTATTTTTTAGTTTATGTTAAAGTATCTTACTACTATTGGATCCGATAATTTCTATATCAATGTTTTTTTAGTAATAAGTTTACAGTGAGTATAAGGGTGTTTCTTACTGAAAAAGTTAGTTTCCCAAATTTATTTTGAAGGAAACTACAAAACAATGAAAAAACTATTATGATGATGAAGTGAAATAACATATATTGAATATTCACATTATGTGGCGCATTGTCTTGTTTGGTTGCACTGGGTGAATCCTTGATGTGCAAAAGAATCAATGAATCTGCAAGAGGCTCTAATTGCTTAAAGCTCACATATTTCTAGCTAACATATTTTTCCTAAGTTTGTTGACATATTTTTCCAGCTAACCTATTTGCGTCCAATGTCATAACATGCACAAACAACAAAAGAACCTCCCTCCCACAAATTTTTTAGGAAGTGAAAATCAATGTTGCACGACTCACATGTGTCAAATACTAAGATGACATATCATTGGCCAACTCGGGATGACTTCGGAAATACTCAACAAATAGAAAAAAACTAAAAATATATTTTTTTCGCATAAAATATAAACTAATGTTACATCATATTATTGAGAAAGGATCCCCAACATTAAAAAATTTACATCATATTACTCAACTACACAATGCTAGTCATATTATAATAGACAGAGTTTTGAAATTCACCCATTCATGTCTATGATTTAATAAATACGTTGTTGGTGTAATGATTAGCATTGAAAAATAACTGCTCGAGATTCAAATGTATCTACAAATTTGACTTCGAGGAAAAGAGTCATACTTCAACATGAACCTTATACATATTTTTTATTTCATGCAAATCAAAACCTATCTTAGATGAAAATACAAGATATACTATTAGAAATTAGATGTGTTCACCCATGATATTTGGAAGATGAGCAGTGTTATCTAAAGGATTCATCCTACAATGGTGCAAACTGAAAACCAAAAAAAAATATTAATCAACATTAATGAACATGGAGGTAAACCAATATTTCTATTCAACCTATGGGGAGAAAAAAAGATTTTTTCATTTGGAAATTTAAAAAAGGGAAGTCTATAATTTCACCCAACTACTTGTAAGCTTATATTACATGTATACTTACATCAACCTCATATTTTATTTGTTACATGTATACTTTCCTAAAAATAATTAGAAGTCAAATTAGTATGTTCTTCCTTCCCAATTAGTTACACTGCGTTAATTACATCAACCTTCAATATTTCCTTTATCAAAAATATTTTTCATTCCATATTGGTTTGCATATCAAGTAAACCTAAGTAATTTCTCCTCATAGTATCCATGTTCAAAATTATCTTTTTTCTGTTTAGCAAGAGCGGTGATCTTGAATTGATTCAGGTAGAGATTGGCATGCAACATGCATGAGATGATATGAACTCAAAGATGATCATGTTGGAAGCTTCTAATGATAATAGAGGGTCTGTCAAGCAATTAGAGAATCCCTATCATGAATCTGATTATCAAAGTTAGGAAATCAATCTCTTATTTATGTTAAAAACTTATATATTTTGAAAATTTTATAAAATACCGTATATGGGGTATTTCCTTTAATGTAATGGATCATTCAAGATGATGAGGTATGCCATCATAAAATTGGGAAATTTTAGAGCTGCAACGCTCTTGTGGGAATGTTTGTTTGGTAGAAGAAGATGCTTCTCTCCTCATACTATGATTAACTGGCATAAAAATAGTGAAGAAAATAATAATATATTAATAATTTCCAATACACTAATAAAAAAAAATGAGAGAAAAACTATCACAACATACCTAAAAAATCACCAACTGGAAAATTGTCAACCAACGAAGCATGTTCCAAGGGAGGAACATATATAAAAAAATATCCTATATGTATAATATAACATTACAATTCTCATCATAAACATATTGGCATGTAAATTAATACACACATGAAAATACCAATTACATAAATTTGGAGTTCTATCAAATGTACCTGAAATCATAGCAAAGTTAGAATTACACTGCATCAATCTATCTCTTTGAGCTGAAGGAACAAAAGTGGAATGTTGTACCCTTGAAAAAATCTGCACACTAGTCATTTAAGAAATTATGATGTTCATATACACTAATTTAAACATATTTATATCATTATTCTATGAAACATACCTGGGACAATAGAGGATACATGGTTGGAGTGAGGACGACCCTGCTTGTCGAGGACAACCCCGCTTACATCTATAACAAAAACATACATATATAATAGAGATTTAGGAGTCGATGTTTTATCTTCTTGAAATGTCATGACATGTTTGGAAATGATATTTAACACTATCTCAACCCAGTTAAAATATTACCCTTGGCAACTCTTGGAATAATAGGACCCAATTAGCATGAAAATTATTCAAATTTTTGCAACCAAATAAACAATATAACATGGCAGCAAGATAAGAAAAGGACAGATAAGGGAGGAAATGGGATAATAACAAGCATTTTATTTCCTATGTTTCTTGGGTACACTTCTCCTATCCTTTATTAAAGAGGGAAGGGTTCTCTCAAGGTTTGTACATTCTATTTTCATGAGACCAACAATAAATATCTCATTGAAACTTAATTTAGGGGTGGGAAATTTTTATATATTTTGAATATCATTTCGCGTGAAATAACTAATTACTGTACCTTTTGGAGTGATAATACAACATTTTGGAATATTGATAAAGTTGACGGTCCATCAAATTAGGTCTGTATAAAGCATCAGTCTTGGTCTAGTGATGGCTTTATGTAACTTGGACCTCATTGCATCGAGTAATCTATACTCCACTTCATTATTTCTCTCAGGTGCATCATGAGGAGCTATTGCACTAGTTTCTTCCTCTGAATCATATTCCAATTAATCTTCCATTAACTTGTAAATTGTATCCCAGGTTTATATTTCGACAGCCTGAGTAATAACTATATCTGAATATATGCTCGAGAATTTTATCATCGAATTATTCCATAACTCTCCCTGCAACTCTTAGAGGAGGTAGCATGTTCCTGGGTCTACCCATAATCGATGATTGCAAAAAATGTGAAAGAGAATCCTTTTTTATAGGATTGATGCTACTTTCAAAACTGGCATGTTGCACACAAAGGTGAGAATTACTATGAGTTCACGAAAAAAATTAACCAAGTATTACTAAATAGAAAAAGGATAGTAAATGAAAATTAATGAGAAAAGGCATAGTAATAATAATTGTGTGCTCATTTCCAAATACGACATCAGCCATGTGAATATTCCAAATGGAATTTTCAAAATGGCAGGTTTGAGGAGACATGTGATGATGTGGAAATATCACCATCCGAGGAGAAATTAGTCCAGAAGGAACTCACGAAGCATTTTAGTAGAAAATATTAGGGGAATGTTAGTTGGGATGATTTGGATGATGAGGTAAGCTAATTATCGTGGAGCAATGGCTACGAGAGGGAAAGGCTTGTAAGGATTACATGATTGATACTTCTCGGGGATGAAGTCATGTATGAAATAATTGGTTATTTAAAGATTGGTTATGTGTGGGATAGGTATCACCTTGGGATGGTTTTAGTAATTGATAATGATTTAATCCATAAGGAAATGTTCTTAGATGAAAACTACAGAGGTTTTTTACAGGATTGATAGTATTTGCAAAGATGGGCTACTATACACAAAGGAAAGAATTACTATGAGTTCATGACAAAAATAAACCAAGTGTTACTAAATAAAAAATGACAGTAAATGAACATTAATGAGAAAATAAATATTAATCATAATTGTGTTCTCGTTTCCAAATATGACACCGGACATGTGAATATTCCAAATTTCATGTTCCAAATTGTGGGTTTGAAGTGACATGTGGTGATGTGGAAATGTCACCATCCTGGGAGAAACTAGGCAGGAAGGAGCTCGTGAAGTAGTTCGGAAGAAAATATCCAGCCAAGATGATGGATTATGAGCTCAGCTAAGTGTCGTGGATTAATGACTAAGAAAGGGAAAGGTCTATAAGGATTAACCAACTAATACTTCCTCAGGATGAACTCATGAATGAAATATATGTTTATTCTAGGATTGGTTATGTTTCATATAAGTATCCCCTCGGGACCGGTTTAGTTAACGAGAACAATTCCAACCTCGAGGAAACACTCCTAGATGAAAACCGTGGGGGATAGTTGTACCTAAGTTTAGGGGAGACCTGCATCCTAGGTTTTGAGACTTATTTTATTAGGGATTCTCCCAACAATTAGGTATGAAAACAAATTCCTAGAAGGGAAAGAATTAGTTTAATTTAAGAGTTATTTTCTTGTGGTATCTTCTTTAAGACATAATATTTACAATGTCCTCCCTTCGTAGTTGTAAAGGGAGAAGTGAAATAATATACATGCACTTTTAATTTGTGTTGATAAGCCTAGTTGGGTTCTCAATTGCGGTGGATGGTAAATACAAATAAAATACATAAAATTGATGGTTTTTTAATATTTTTCCAAGGTATTTTAAGGTATGGGTTTATCTTTTTTCCCATGGCAGTTTGAATCTTGAGATGCATTGGGGAGATCCATGGTCACGAGTGAAATTGATACCTCCAGCATGGGGGGGGGGTGGGGGTAGTGCTATTGTATTTACAATGTCTAGTGATTGTAGCATGGGAATATCATTGATTACCCCATGGAAATTTGAGACAAAATAATGATATTGGAAGGCCCCCCCCCACCAACCACAACATCAATTTAGGGGGTCACTCTTTTGTTGAGAATCATCATTCGAGCTCTTTTAACCAAGACTATGGGATGTTTATATAATATTGGTTTTGGCATAACTATATTTTTTTTATTCTCCTTTGGATATGAGTCACTTAGAACTTGCATAAAACAAATCAAAACAATAAAAAATGTCAAAATAAGTCAATCAGTGAAGAAAAAATGGCCATATATTTTTCCTGTAAGTTCAGATGTTGTTTCACAATGAAGCAAAAAATTTATCCTCAACACACACAATGCAAGATAATAGATTCATAAAAGTATTCAAAACTAAATTGTCATTAAGTCTGCAAATGCTTTTGGAAGTAAGATCAATATTTGATGTTCTAACTTGTAATTTTTTTCAAGACCATTTTCTCTGCTATATAGGTCTTCTCCAGACTCTTGTCAATATTGTTCTCTCATAAATCCATAATATTTTTGATATAATGTGTTGGTAAGATCTCTCAAAGAGAATATCTTGTCTAGAGTTCTTGGGCCATTCACTTCCTTCATGGTGAATGTTCTGATATACTGATTTAGAAGAATTTTGGAATCAAAATATGGAATGAATAACTGTAGGGTCAAACCTCTCCATTATGAAATAAAAACATTGTATAATATCTAATTCCACAATCGATTGCAAAAAAGGGCAAAATATGCATGTGAACAGGGAAAAAAGTAGAAAAATAATATGTACTTATGAGTCCTCACAACCCACTTGGGAAAATGATCTATTGAGATACCCACAAGAACAAAACAGTGAATCAATCAACTTGACCTAGTCTTCAAAATTCATTTATATGGAGTAATAAAAATTAAATCGATTTTATAAGGGAAAAACTAATGCAGATACAAAATGTGCTTATAAGTCGTCACAGAAAACATTAAAGGGAAGTCTAATCTCTCTAATCTATTTTCTCTTTATATTTTATATATGACTTAATCTTGTCATGCATCACCAAGATCTGTTTCTCAATATTCATAAGTACTAGTTTTTTGTTCCCCGTTGACAAGGAATGTATTTATTATCAACATTTTAGAAAATTTACAGATAGTCATCTAAATTTCTTACCCTTCTGAGTGTTCTTATAGCTAAAATTAAAAAAATATTAAGCTCAACTTGAAGATAAGATTGCCATTTTACATGAATTCTCATAAGGCATATGGAGAAAACAATCTGACTATATTTATAATCCTATGAAAATAATCTTTATGTACTTAGCAAATCATGTCCAAAATAAAATACAAATCTTGCCTGCATGTCATTGGAAAGATACAATGTAGCTGGCATCAAAATTTTAAAAGCATAACATGTTTTCATGCATAACCGTTAATAATAAAATTCAAAGAAAACGAAATTACCAGATCATATGCCACAGTAAAAATAACTCATATCATATTTTAAACATGGTCAATGAATATATATATTACATTGAGAACATTTATGAGTTCTTATTAATCAATGATAAGGGAAACACTTATTTATATATGTGCACGATTATTTTACTACATGAATTAAAACTATGTTATACTCTATGCATATATCACATTCGTGACCTCAAGACTGTCATGTTCATATTTTCTAGGGGAAATAAAGCCGATCATTGGATTCAGACACATCTATATGTTAATGAGAACTGACTTGTAATTAAACTCAATTTTCCTTGTATGGAGCATAATCATATTTTTTATTGCATCTAAACAATAATAGAACTCCTTTCTCTAGTAGAATAGGTAGTGTTTTGTATCTGTAAATCATATTCAAATAACCAACTTGCAAAAAATATGACAGGATGTTGATTATTTCATACAAAAGGTTATCACATGTGAAGGACACTATAGCAATGTCTACCATTACCATATTCACATTCTCATGCATTTTGTTAGAATAAAACCCATGAACATGGTCTATTTTCTGCTAAAGAGCCTGACTAAAATGTATGTGACTGTCTGAAAGAGGAAAAAGCCTAAATTGGCCCTCTTCCATTAAGGGCTTATAAATATTATTGTTAAGGATAATTTGACCAAGATTGGACTTCTGTGGAGACCATTCTTGCAAGGGGAAAAGATTAAGCTAAGGATATCTATCATACCCCTCACCAATAATTTAGTAGAAAAGGGAAAGAAGGAATTTTTGCCACAGACAAACCCTAAGCGATGATACCCTACTCAAGAATTTTAGCAAGAAAATGGTAAGAAATACAAGGAGAGACTTTTTGATGTTATGGGCGATGGTGAATCAAGGTCGAAGCCAAAATTTGAATCAATAGATATGGACATGGGTGACACCGGTGCTCAAATTTTCCCACTTCAGAGTGAAAGTGACTTCCCACTATAGGAGGATACCATGCAGTTTCAAATGTGGACAAACGACAACAAGGTGAACAAGTCAAGATCAAGAGGTAAATCTATTATTCCTAATCCCTTTCGATTTTGCAGCCCATCTTATCAAACCCTGTTAAAAAATACAAGACACTTATGCTGCAAAATCATAAATTAAAACTTTGGCTACAAACATTTATGCCAAAAATTTATAATATGGATGCTTTGTTAAAGACCATTAACGAGGCTGAGGGGTGTAAGGTAAGGGTAGAGAAGTACTCCCAAGAGTGCACGACAAAGTCCCAACGCCCAACCAATAGTATTCTCGGTGATATCATAACCAACACTTATGCCTTTCTATAGTTAAAACTTGATCTTCTAGAGTGGGGAAACAAGGATGAATTGTTTGGTCTTAGGACACTCAATAAAGAAACCCACTGGCAAGTTATTGAAAATATGAGCAAACGATGGTTCACCACTCTACTCAAGAATCCAAGTGGGGTGTAGAGATCAGGAAGTGTAAGGAAAAAGGCTTAAAAGAAGATGAACTGAAGGCAACGATGATTGAATTAGCAAGCGGCAAGGGATTACCAACTGAATTCCTTTAGGAATATACTTTGTCTATTTTCATGAGACATTGGGTAATTTTGTAGCTTAAACAGAACAAAACATGTCAGTCTCATGAGATCTCACAACATTAAGAATTCACGGAAATGTACTTCAATGCTAAGAACTCACACCAAACCTTCTCTGTGAGTTGTATATTTTTAATTTTATCTTGCTAAATAACTCAAGGTGCAACCCTACTCCCTTTGTGGGAGTTATTCCTCTCACAACCTTAATTTACTAGCACAATCACATTTACCAATGTGATTGATATACGCTGATAGGCTTATATGAAATAGATTTACAACCACATTCACCAATGTGGTTGATATACACCGATAGGCCTATATCCACTACCCACCACATATATTTCACCAAAATAAATATTACATATTTATGATTAAAATCACCAAAATATTTTATATATAATATTTACTTATAATATATTAATAATATTAACTATATACATACTATATATTAACTTGAAATCTATATATATATATATATATATATATATATATGAGAATATAAAATATTAGAATATATAATATTATATTATTCAATAGTAAAATATATAAAAGTATATTATTAAATTATTTCAATACATTAATAGTTTTAACTCAAACTATAATATAATTATATTATAACATAATAATAATATTTTATTAATATTATAATAAGTTTATATCTATTACCAATATCTCAAGGGATTATTAATATTTTACACCAAAAGAACTAATAATCCCAAGAGTTTAATATTATAAGCTGAAGTAATTGGTGAAGCAAAGGATAAATATTAATATTATAAACTAAGAAATAAAAAAACCCTAAGAATAAATAATTTAATCTCAAGAGATTAAAACACCCTCATAAATAATAATACTTTAAGCCCAAAAACATAAGAAAGTAATAAACTCTGAGAATTAATATATTATACTAAATATATTAATAAAACATATGAAATAATATTTAAAAACAAAAAACCTAAGAACAAATAAACCCAAGGGTTTAATATTATAAACCAAAGTATTTGGTGAAGCAAAGGATAAATATTAATATTATAAACCAATAAATAAAAAAACCATAAGAATAAATAATTTAATCTCAAGAGATTAAAAAACCCTAAAAAATAATACGTTAAATCCAAAAACATAAGAAAGTGATAAACTCTAAGAATTAATATTTTAAACTCAAGAGATTAATAAAGTATATGAAATAATATTTAAAAACCAAAAACCTAAGAAATTAATAAACCCTAACAATTAATATTTTAAACTAAAGATATTAATAAACCCAAGAGATTATTAATAATACAAAGCAAAAGAACTCATAAACCAAAGGCTTAAATATTATAAACCAAAGGAATTGGCGAACCCACGGGATAAATATTATAAACATAAGGGATCAATATTAAAAACACAAGAGATTAATAAACCCTAAGAATTGATATTTTAAACTAAAAAACCTAATAAATTAATAAACCATAAGAATCAATATTTTAAACATAAGATATTAGTAAACCAAATGGATTATTAACATTATAAACCAAAAGAACTAATAAACTGAATGGTTTAATATTATAAACCAAAAGAACTAATAAACTGAATGGTTTAATATTATAAACCAAAGGAATCAGCGAACCCAAGGGATAAATATCATAAACCTAAGGGATCAATATTAAAAACAATAAAGATTAATAAACCCTAAGAATTAATATTTTAAACTGAAAAATCTAAGAAATTATTAAAGCCTAAGAATTAATATTTTAAACTCAAGAGATTAATAAACCCAATGTGTGATTAACATCATAAACCAACAGAATCAATAAACCCAAGGGTTTAATACTATAAACCAAAGGAATCGGTGAACCCAAAGGATAATATTGAAAACCTAAGAGATCAATAAGGCTAAGGACAATATTAAAAACAATAGAGATCAATAAAACTTAATAATTAATATTTTAAAATAAAAAACCTAAGAAATTAAAAAACCCTATGAAATAATATTTTAAACTCAATAGATTAATAAACCTAAGGGGTTATTAATATTATAAAACCAAAGAACTAGTAAACCCAAGGGTTTAATATTATAAACCAAAGGAATTGGGGAGCCCAAGGATAAATAGTTTAAACCTAAGGGATTAATAAGGCCAACTCATCAATATTAAAAACACAAGAGATTAATAAACCCTAATAATTAATATTTGAAACTCAAAAATCTAAGAAATTAATAAACCCTAAGAAATAATATTTTAAACCCAAGAGATTAATAAACTCAACGGATTATTAATGTTGTAAACCAAAATAAATAATATTATAAACCAAAGGAATTATTAAAATTATAAAGGTAAGGAACAAATAAACATAAGCATTTAATATTATAAACCCATGAAATTAGTAAACCCAGCAGAAAAAATGTTATAAACCTAAGGGATAAATATTAGTATTATAAACGAAGAAATTCATAAACCCTAAGAAGTAATATTTTAAACTCAAGAGAGTAATATACCCTAATAATAAATAGTTTAAACCCAAAAACCATAGTATTTAATATTTTAAACTCAAGAGATTAGTAAACCCGAGGGATTATTAATAACATAAACCAAAAGAAATAACAAACCAAGGGTTTAATATTATAAACCAAAAAAATTGGTGAACCCAAGGGAAAATTATTAAAAACATAAGGGATCAATAAGGCCAATGGATCAATGTTAAAAACACAAGAGAGTAACAAACCCTAAGAATAAATATTTTAAATTCAAAAACATAAGAAATTAATAAACCACAAGAATCAATATTTTAAAATCAAGTAACTAATAAGCACAAGGGATTATTAATATTATAAACTAAAAGAACTAATAAACCCAAGGGTTTAATATTATAAACCAAAGGAATTGGGGAACCTAGGGGGAAAATATTAAAAACATAAGAGATCAACAAGGCCAAGGGATACGTATAAAAAACAAAAAAGATTAGTAAAGGCTAGGAATAAATATTTTAAATGCAAATGAATGAGAAACTCACATGATTAATAAAGAGATTAATAAATCTTAGGAATCAACTCTATAAATAAAAATCTTTGATAAAGTCACATGATTATTAATATTATAAATCGAGGGGAATAAACATGGTTTACCATGCTTGATTTAAACATTGAGACAATTGTTGTCACAAGACAATTGTTGTCACAATGCAATGTTAGACCAACTATGACCATGATTGGCCATGAGTGATTTTCATATTGAGACAATTTTTGTCAGAATGTGACAGTTGATCATGGATGACATTGATCGACTATGGGTAATGCTAATTAACAATGGTTTCCCATGGTTGATTTTCATATTGAGTCATTGTTTTTCATAATGTGAAATTGGACCATGCATTAGTATTAAACTCTGGGACTAATATTTAAACCCCAATATTTGGATTTAATAAATTGAAGGGAATAATATTTCGAACCGAAAGAATCTGAAAAATTAAGGGATCAATAAGGCCAAGGGATCAATTTTAAAAAACACAAGAAAGTAACAAACCCTAAGAATAAATATTTAAAATTCAAAAACCTAAGAAATTAATAAACCATAAGAATATATATTTTAAAATCAACTAACTAATAAACACAAGGGATTATTAATATTATAAACCAAAAGAACTAATAAACCCAAGGGTTTAATATTATAAACAAAAGGAATTGAGGAACCGAAGGGAAAAATATTAAAAACATAAGAGATCAACAAAGCCGAGGGATGCATATAAAAATTAAAAAAGATTAAAGTAAAGGCTAGGAATAAATATTTTAAATGCAAATGAATGAGAAACTCACATGATTAATAAATCTTAGGAATTATTCTTTTAAGTAAAAATCATTGATAAAGTCACATGATTATTAATATTATAAACCGAGGGGAATAAACATGGGTCTCAATGCTTGATTTAAACATTGAGACAATTGTTGTCACAATGCGACGTTGGACCAACTATGACCATGGTTGGCCATTGGTGATTTTCATATTGAGACAATATTTGTCAGAATGTGCCATTTGATCATGGATGACATTGATCGACTATGGATAAAGAAATTAATAAACACTAATAATTAACCCAATGTACTATTCATATTATAAACCAAAAGAACTAATAACCCGAGGGTTTAATATTAGAAACCAAAGGAATTGGTGAACCCAAGGAAAAAATATTAATAACCTAAGGGACCAATAAGGCGAAGGATCAATAAAATTAATGAAAAAATACTCAAGTTGAAGAAATTCATAAACACTAATAATTAACCCAAGGGATTATTCATATTATAAATCAAAAGAACTAATTAACCCAAGGGTTTAATATTAGAAACCAAAGGAATTGATGAACCCAAGGGAAAAATATTACCCAACAAATTAGTACTAGAAATAAAATTATTAATAAACTCAAGCGATTAATAAAGTCAAAGAATCAATAAAATTAATAAAAAAATATATAAAAACCACAGAAATTAATAAACACTAATAATTAACCCAATGTATTATTCATATTATAAACGAAAAGAACTAATAACCCAAGGGTTTAATATTAGAAACCAAAGGAATTGGTAAACCCAAAGGAAAAATATTAATAACGTAAGAAACCAATAAGGCGAAGGGAAAAATATTAAAAACACAATAGATTAATAAAGAATACGACACAATATTTTAAATAGAGAGGAATTTTAAAGTCACATGATTATTATTATGATAAAACACAACTGATCAAGCAACCTTACTGATTGTTAATATTATAAACCGATTGAATTAATAAACTAAAGTGATATTAAATTTTGCCATCAGTGAAATAAAAAAAATAACATTTAAATTAACATAGTTTAAACCCAAAAACTAAGAATTTAATAAACGATAGTATTTAATATTTTGAACTCAAGAGATTAATAAACCCAAGGGATTATTAATAATATAAACCAAAAGAAATAATAAACCCAAGGGTTTAGTATTATAAATGAAAGGAAATGGTGAACTAAAGTGAAAATTATTAAAAACATAAGTTACCAATAAGGCCAAGGGATCAATATTAAAAACACAACAGAGTAACAAACCCTAAAAATAAATATTTAAAATTAAAAAACCTAAGAAATTAATAAACCATAGGAATCAATATTTTAAAATCAACTAATTAATAAACACAAGGGATTATTAATATTATAAACCAAAAGAACTAATAAACCCAAGGGTTTAATATTATAAACCAAAGGAATTGGGGAACTCAGGGGAAAAATATTAAAAGCATAAGAGATCAACAAGGCCAAGGGATACATATAAAAAACAAAAAAGATTAAAGTAAAGGCTAGGAATAAATATTTTAAATGCAAATGAATGAGAAACTCACATGATTAATAAAGAGATTAATAAATCTTAGGAATCATTTTTTTAAATAAAAATCATTGATAAAGTCACATGATTATTAATATTATAAACTGAGGGGAATAAACATAGTTCTCAATGCTTGATTTAAACATTGAGACAATTTTTTTCACAATGCGACGTTGGACCAACTATGACCATGGTTGGTCATTGATGATTTTCATATTGAGACAATATTTGTCAGAATGTGACATTTGATCATGGATGACATTGATCGACTATGGGTAAAGAAATTAATAAACACTAATAATTAACCCAACGTATTATTCATATTATAAACCAAAAGAACTAATACCCTAAGGGTTTAATATTAGAAACCAAAGGAATTGGTGAACCCAAGGGAAAAATAATAATAACCTAAGGGACCAATAAGGCGAAGGATCAATAAAATTAATAAAAAAATACTCAAGTTGAAGAAATTAAAAAACATTAATAATTAACTCAAGGGATTATTCATATTATAAACCAAAAGAATTAATAAACCCAAGGGTTTAATATTATAAACCAAAGGAATTGGTGAACCCAAGGGAAAAATATTACCCAACAAATTAGTATTGGAAATAAAAATTATTAATAAACTCAAGTGATTAATAAAGTCGAAGGATCAATAAAATTAATTAAAAAAAAATATAAAAAGCAAAGAAATTAATAAACACTAATAATTAACCCAACGTATTATTCATAATATAAACCAAAAGAACTAATAACCCTAGGGTTTAATATTAAAAACCAAAGGAATTGGTGAACCCAAGGGAAAAATATTAATAACGTAAAGGACCAATAAGGCGAAGGGAACAACATTAAAAACACAATAGATTAATAAAGAATATGACCCAATATTTTAAATAGAGAGGAATTTTAAAGTCACATGATTATTATTATGATAAACCGCAAGTGATCAATTACCCGTACTGATTGTTAATATTATAAATCGATTGAATTAATAAACTAAAGTGATATTAAATTTCGTCATCAATGAAACCAAAATAATAACATTGAAATTAACATAGTTTAAACCCAAAACCTAAGAATTTAATAAGCGATAGTATTTAATATTTGAAACTCAAGAGATTCATAAACCTGAGGAATTATTAATAATATAAACCAAAATAAATAACAAACCCAAGGGTTTAATATTATAAACCAAAGGAATTGGTGAACCCAAGGGAAAATCATTAAAAACATAAGTTATCAATAAGGCAAAGGGATCAATATTAGAAACACAAGAGAGTAACAAACCCTAAGAATAAATATTTTAAATTCAAAAACCTAAGAAATTAATAAACCATAAGAATCAATATTTTAAAATAAACTAATTAATAAACACAAGGGATTATTAATATCATAAACCAAAACAACTAATAAACCCAAGGGTTTAATATTATAAACCAAAGGAATTGGGGAACCCAAGGGAAAAATATTAAAAACATAAGAGATTAACAAGGCCAAGGGATACATATAAAAACAAAAAAGATTAAAGTAAAGGCTAGGAATAAATATTTTAAATGCAAATGAATGAGAAACTCACATGATTAATAAATCTTAGGAATCATTTTTTTAAATAAAAATCATTGATAAAGTCACATGATTATTAATATTATAAACTGAGGGGAATAAACATGGTTCTCAATGCTTGATTTAAACATTTATACAATTGTTGTCACAGTGCGACGTTGGACCAACTATGACCATGGTTGGTCATGGATGATTTTCATATTGAGACAATATTTGTCAGAATGTGACACTTGATCATGGATGACATTGATCGACTATGGGTAAAGAAATTAATAAACACTAATAATTAACCCAACGTATTATTCATATTATAAACCAAAAGAAATAATACCCCAAGGGTTTAATATTAGAAACCAAAGGAATTGGTGAACCCAAGGGAAAAATAATAATAACCTAAGGGACCAATAAGGCGAAGGATCAATAAAATTAATAAAAAAATACTCAAGATGAAGAAATTAATAAACACTAATAATTAACTGAAGGGATTATTCATATTATAAACCAAAATAATTAATAAACCCAAGGGTTTAATATTATAAACCAAAGGAATTGGTGAACCCAAGGGAAAAATATTACCCAAAAAATTAGTATTAGAAATAAAAATTATTAATAAACTCAAGTGATGAATAAAGTCGAAGGATCAATAAAATTAATTAAAAAATATATAAAAACCAAAGAAATTAATAAACACTAATAATTAACCTAACGCATTATTCATAATATAAACCAAAAGAACTAATAAACCTAGGGTTTAATATTAAAAACCAAAGGAATTGGTGAACCCAAGGGAAAAATATTAATAACGTAAAGGACCAATAAGGCGAAGGGAACAACATTAAAAACACAATAGATTAATAAAGAATATGACCCAATATTTTAAATAGAGAGGAATTTTAAATTCACCTGATTATTATTATGATAAACCGCAAGTGATCAATTACCCTTACTGATTGTTAATACTATAAACCGATTGAATTAATAAACTAAAGTGATATGAAATTTCGTCATCAGTGAAACCAAAAAAATAACATTGAAATTAACATAGTTTAAACCCAAAACCTAAGAATTTAATAAGCGATAGTATTTAATATTTGAAACTCAAGAGATTCATAAACCTGAGGAATTATTAATAATATAAACCAAAAGAAATAATAAACCCAACGGTTTAATATTATAAACCAAAGGAATTGGTGAAACCAAGGGAAAATTATTAAAAACATAAGTTATCAATAAGGCCAAGGGATCAATATTAAAAACACAAGAGAGTAACAGACCCTAAGAATAAATATTTTAAATTCAAAAACCTAAGAAATTAATAAACCATAAGAATCAATATTTTAAAATCAACTAATTAATAAACACAAAGGATTATTAATATTATAAACCAAAAGAACTAATAAACCCAAGGGTTTAATATTATAAACCAAAGGAATTGGGGAACCCAAGGGAAAAATATTAAAAACATAAGAGATCAACAAGGCCAATGGTTGATTTTCATATTGAGTCAATGTTTTTCATAATTTCCCAATTCTGTGGTGTCCTACGAGACATTACCAAACACCTATATGTTGAGATGATATGGAAGAGAAAACACTTGAAATTAACTAGAACATTGCATTGGTTACTACTATCTAGGGGAATTTGGTCATTTGTCTTATTCCTGGAGCGACATGCACGCAAGACTTATTGAAGGGGAGGATGATGATGCATGAGGGCATGCATCAGAATTGACACGGGGGTGTGATGAGATGTGAAATTAATTCCTTTTGCTACCGAATTACCCTTATTTCGACTAATTCCTCTCCTTTTTCTTATCAAATACTATTAATACTATGATAACACAAGATGCTAAAGGTATAACTCATGTTTCATTAGTTTTCTATCTTGTGTTATAGAATATAACTAGAAATTAGTTGAGTAACATAATGCTATAGTTATATATATGTATATTTTGAATAAATCAGAAGCATTAATCCATATTGTCCAATATTGTAGACAATTTTCAACCATTCACCTATTATTCGGGGACCATAAGCATATTCAAACCAACAGGGTATTAGAAGACAAGAATAAAAAAGAGCATATTTCCTCGGAAGTTAGCATTGCAGGCATGAATTTATGCAAGGACGTTGGAATCTTTTTCAATTTTCTATTGATATTATAATCAGAATGATCAGTTGGTTCTCTTATATCTTCCCAATCCAAAAGAGATGTTTTGTGTCCTTTAATTTAATGGTTTAACAGTTGAGACACTTGACACGTAACATTGTTGTGTTGTTGAGGCTCTCATTCGATTTCATGTGTAAGTATGTTGAGTTTGTCTGGTCTTGTTTTATAAGTAAAGGAAAGTTACCTGGATAACATAAATTAAATTTTGTGTTTAATTGGTTGTTGAGATAAATATTTCTTTGATATATATATATATATATATATATATATAAAATCCTATGATGGATGGATATAGGTGCCGAGACTCTCTTATAATTTTGTATGATAATATACTTCCTTCTGGATGGACATTTTCTCCTTCTGATTTTGTCGTTGTAATTTGAGAACTGGGTGCAGGAAGATCCCCGTGTTGGGCCCACACGAGGTGAGGTTATGGAAAAATATTTTCTTTCTAATTGTTTGTTTATATGCATATGCATTTTTTTCTTCTATTATTTTGTTTGATTATTGTTCAGTAGATACAATTAGTCGAAGTGATTTGTGTGGCATGTTTAGAATAATTGATGTTAAATATCTTTCTTTACCTTCCTGTGCCATGTTCTCTGCATAAGCATGTTTGTAGAGGTGGTAGCTCTATTGCTGCAAAAATGGTAGTTCTTACTGCGAAATTAGTATATTGCTGCATAATTGTAGAATGTGTTGCAAAATTAGACCTTGGTAGGAAATCTTGTTTGTAATTGGGATAATGATTTTAAGTTTTGAACTTCAGCTTTTGGGTGAATTTTTGGCTGCACCAATTAAGTTATTTAGTCTATCTAGATCTTAATTTCACCACTTGTAAGTTTCACGTATGAACATAACACTTGGTGGGAACTTTAGTACTTGTGATTAGAACATGAAGTCCTCATAAGTTAACAAACCCTGATTGATAATTGAATGAACATGTAAAATATTTTTAAATCAAAATACATACATTCACATATTCAACGACCAATAATTATTAAACCTTGAATCCAACCAAACTAGAAATTATTGTCCCAATAATCAACTCTATAAGAGTAAGGCCCATATATATTAAATAATATGATTTATTTCCCTAGATCTTAACTATATATATTAAAGAATATGATTTCTTTCCCTAATAATGTTGTCTCAAACCTAAGGAGAATCATCAATAATTAAATCATATAACATACTATTTTATTCAACCCAAGATATGCTTCCTTAATTTATCCTTCGAACATAAAAGTAGATCCCTTATATTCTCTATAACTATAATATTATTTTACCACCCTTAATCTTAATTAGTTGAAATATTAATTAGCCTCTACTTTTTACCATAATTAAATAAACCTTACAATTTAGAGTGGCATTATCTTTAAAGAAAATATATATAACAAATTATTCTATAAATTTATTATTAATATTAATCTATAATTTAAAAATATATTTTATGTTTATAAGAATTAAAGAACGTATAATTAATAATATATTTGCATACCAATTTGTAACTCCCTATATAAGAAAGTACAACAATGTCAATTCCAAATATAATTATAATAACAATTCTCCTCTTGTGAGCTCGATTAGGGGCTGACACTAACGTTTAAAATTTTAAAATTTGACAATTATATACTTTTAATAATAATTCAAAATATCCAATTTTTTTTTTTTTAAATATATATTAATTTTGTAGCCATATAATGAATGAATTTAATCTTGCGATGTATAATTCAATTGTGCTTACTACCAATTTGAAAATAAACAACTATACAAATTATAAATATGCATGTTTATTGGTCTAAAATTTGTAGGAATTTAAAGTGTGAGTTTCAAACATTCTTTAACTAATGAGTTTAGTGAAAATCAAGTATTATGAACATTATTTATTGCTATAGCATTGTTAGTGTGATAATGATTTATATTTTAAATTTATTTTATTAATAAAGCCATTGAGTATAAGAACTAAGAATATAAATTTAACATTTTTAGAAATTTAAATTAAGTTAATTATATTATAATTAAATTTATTTTAACCTTTTTTTTCACTCCAAAAAATATATGGAATTATTTATATATATAAAGTGAATAAGTACGTATGTTTGTTTGTTTTTTTTTGGGGGTCTCAGATTGAATATATATTTTGAAATTTCACAACAATGACTTTTAATTAATCTAAAAAGGATATTTGAAAAAAATATTGAATTCATGGATTTAAAAAATTATATATATATATATAATTATATAATTTTTTAATTTCATAATTAAATTTAAAATAAAAAATAAAGCATTATATATATTTATACATATGTGGAATGGAAAAGGAAACGGAGTATCATGGTATTAGTGAGAAAAAAAATAAGGTCATTTCATTCATCTAGAAAAGGAAGACTCAAATAAATAATTTGTTTGGTTTAAAATATCAAAAAATGGAATTCACATCAGATTTTCAGCATGCTATTTCGCGCCGCAAGTTTCAAAAATATGCAAAAGTAGAGGGCTTGAACACAAAGCTCTCTTTGTGTCATTAAAGGAAGATATTGAAACATATTCTCAGCTAGGTGGCGTCTCAATGCTAGGAATGCAAGTGAGTAAGATAGAATTCTTTGTTGTAAAGAAGATTACGACCCTATCTCGCTTACATAAGAGAGTAATCATCAGTGGTAAATCATTTCATAGGACAAGGGTTGCAATCTCTTTAGTGAAAATTGCTTACTCTATGTGGGGCTTTCAATTTAGTCATTTGTAATGGTTTGACTAGATGGGAAAAGTCTAGTAATTTCACTTGGAATACTTACAATGGAGCAAGCGTAGTAGACTATGTAATTTTCTCACATAGTTTGTGTGAGAAAATGGATGAAGTTTTTATTGGAGATCAACCTTGGGACTTAAAATAAGATCACAAGCCAATTTATTTAAGTTCCTCTTGGACTAGAAAGAAGCAGTTAGGGTAAAAATCTCAATGTGTTCAACAAAATCTTTGTAAGGGCAGAATTCTTTTGACTCTAGAAAAATTGTAATACATTCAAAATAACGCTAGAGAGGCTATTTGAGAAGGAGAAAATCCCATTTCACGACCTACATTGTCACGAATTAACACATTTAATTCAAAGCGCACTTGTAGAGTTCAAAGGAGAAAAAATATACAAGTCTGAAACAAATTGCTTTCTGGCTAATGCTTGGTCTGGCGAGGAATGAAAAAAGGCAAGGAGAATGTGGAAAGATTCAAACAAGGATAACATAAAGCTTAAAGCTTACAAGAAAATATTTAGAAAGAAAAAGGATGATTTCATGGTTTTTTTCCTAAGGAAAAATCATAATTTTATTATAAGAAATAAAATTACATGTTGCACCAGCAGATATAAGACCAACAACTAGCTGAGACTGGTGTTCAAGAATGAAAAGAAAAGATCATTAATATACAATTGGTAGAAAGACTAAGTTTTTCTCCCTTTCTTCTTTTCCACCTTCTGCCATGCTCCCTGAGATGACGTGGGAGATACAAGGGCGAGCTCATTTTCAACTGTAGTTGCGCCAACGTCATTTTCCAAGTCTGAGGTGTTTGATGAGTGATACCTTTTTTTCCCACCTCTGTCTGTTAGAACTAGGTCCTTTGTGGGTGGGTCTTGTTGTGTTTTTATTTCAAATGGATCATGTGTTTCCTTTTCTTATGCATCCGGGATAACTATTGACTGTCTGTTCCCATTAGTAATGGGTACTTCCTCTTCTTATTCTATCTCCTCCTTTGATTCGCATGGGGGATATTGCCATCCTTTGGGTGTTCTCCCAACCATCTTCTTTCTTCGATTATCTCTCTTTACTTCAAGACAGGTATTTTGTAGATGACTATTCTGTCTTCACATTCTGCATCTGAGGGTTTTGTTTTCATAGTCTATGTGTTGCATCCATTTTCCCTGTTTATTTACCAATTGTATGTTTTCTGGAAGTCCTTTTCTGAGATCTAATTTGACACAAATACGTGCAAAGGTGAAGATTCTCTCCTCCAGTAACTGTGTATCTATTTTTATGTATCACCCAATGACATTCCCTATACTTTGAAGGACATTGTCACTCCATAAATGTAAGGGAATATTGTATAGTCTGACCCAGACTAGAATTATAGAAACAACCATAGTATTAGCATCAAATTCTAGGATCCATGGGGTGATGTAAAGACCCATCGAACCCCAGAACCACAGACCCTCTTGGAGAATGTAATATTTGATTTCTGAATGTTGAAATTTAACTATAAAGAAGCCTTTTAAGCATAGGTGTATTTCGCACTCCATGGTCCAATTTTTGAATATCCATTGAAATAGGTCCATTGGTTTGGACCAAAAGCTATTGAAGCGACATATAAGTGCCTGTGCCTGATATGTGTTTCGATGATCATCAGTCTCAGGTATATCTATGACTAGTTCAGGAGTATGATTCAGCTATTCTACTATGTAGGGCTTGGGAATATTGCCCTTGGTTCTATAGGGGCAGTTGGGTTTTTGTTCCCTTGCAATATGTTCTTGAAAGAAGGCATTGTATTATTGTGATTCTGTTTTGCGGTACTGCCTCCCCCTTCCCCACCAAAGATTTTGGTTTTTCCCTGGTCCCCTGTTCATCCTCCTCGTAGCCGTAGGTTTAGAATAATGGTGGAACCAGAGGTTATGGAGTAATCCTTTATGGTGTTGTAGTATTGAAGTGCTCTGCCTTCATGTATAAATGATTTTATTGGTACTGGGTATCCCCAAGCTTGTGTGATTTTAATTTTGAGATCTATGACCTATTATGTTTCCTCTATCCATAAAACTATATTCTTCCCAACAGGGGTTTTAATGAAAATTTGAAATGCGTTTGTGTTTACCTGGTTCGTGGTTGTTGTTGCCTTTTTGTAATCTCTGGCTAGAGTTGATTCTGGGCTCTTCTGCAATGGGGGACTCCCTTTGCGTTGAGGATGCCTAAGGGTGCTTGGGGTAAGTGTCATCAAATGGGGCATAGGGGACTAGGCAAGATCCAATCGCATGAGGTTTTCATATGTGACCTTGTATAGGTTCCAACAGTGGAGACCCACAGGCGCTGGTAGGGGTAGAGGGTTGAGCGTCCCAAACGCTTCCGCCTCAAGTGAGCCGCCGCCACACCCACTTAAACCTAGCCCGGAAATGTAGCATATAACCTCACGATGGGGTTTGGTGCCAGCATCATCATCGCCTTCTGTAGCACCTGTGCGAGGGCCTTCACCCAATAAAACCCCCATCCCAACCTTCACATTTGCATTGCCTTCATAACTAGGTGTGGGTAGCCATGAGGTCAATGGAAACACTAGGTCTGAATTGGTTTGTGAGAGGTCTAGATCTACGGGGGTTTCTTCTCTCATTTTTCTGCTTTTTTGCAGAGGTATGCCAGTGCCCGACCACTAGTTCTTGGAGCTTGAGGCTGTTGTAGTGCAGGCAAGAAACCCAGTGCAAAGAACCCTAATATTGCCTTTCTCTATCGTCCTCTTCCTTGCCCTTTTCAGAATTGTACCAGTCCATTCAGTGTTATGCGCCCTAATATCCGATGTTGGGTGTGCCCCAAATGGCATATTTTTGCATTATCATTCATTTGCAGGCGGGATCGCTGGTAGTATTGTAGATCTAGGTTGAGATTTCTCAATCTGAAGTTTGAAGAGGTTATTTTCTTGGTAGCTCAAATCATGATGTCTCCAAGTGCAGAGGTTGATGGTAGCACAATCCACTGACATATAGATACGCAATCCCATATACAAATGAGCTCCCATGTGTCCTAACCACTGAGACAACATGTGTTGGTTGTGTCTGTCATCTGGATTGACATCTGCAGGTGCATAATTGGCTTCGTAGCGAACCTGTCCGACTGAAGAACATGAAACCATAAAAATCTCCATCTGCTCGCTCCTTATCTTCCCTTCCTCAACCTCAAGGATGATTTCATGGTTTCGTGGAGAGAAGAACTAATATTCCCTGGGAAAAATAACCCCCAATTATTTTGGAAGGAGCTCCAACTGAGAAATATGCAAACTGAAAAAAATATGATAGCTTCTAAATGGTTTTACTATGCAAGACAACTTTATGAGTAGGATCTCAAGGTTGAACCTCCTCCCTTGGTCAACAATGATACAAAACTCTTCGTGGTGCAAGAGGTAGAGATGGGTATCAAGAATTTGAGTGTTGGAAAAGCAAAAGACCTAGCTGAACTCCAAGTATCATATCTAAAGTGGGGCTTAAAAATGCTCGCCCCTCATATTAAAAAAAATTTCAACAACAACATACAATAGGGGTTCCCCATAGATTGGATAACTAGTTTGGAAATACCTCTTTTCAAGAGTGGTGATGTCAATAATCCCTCCAATTATAAGACCATAATGATAGACCCCTTGTTTTCAAAGTTATTTATAAGCATGTTAGAAAATAAAATCAGCAAGTGGGTAGAAGAAAGAGATAAATGTGCTAAAGGACAGGCAGGTTTTAGACCTAAAAATTACACAGTTGATCATAGTATAACTTTAATGCACTTCATTGAAAAAAATTGGGAGAAAAAGGAAGAAGTATTTTTTTGTTTTGTTGATTTCAAAAAAGCCTTTGACATGGTCCTAGTGATAAGCTTTGGCACAAAATGGAGAAACTTGGGGTTCCCATCACTAGTAGAAAATGGCTAATTAATTACTAAAAAAACGACTAAAAATTGCATATAAACGACTATTTTTTAGTCGCTGACCAATAGTACCTAATTTAGAGTATCTTATAACGCGACCAACTTTTAGTCATTTTTAGCTTAGTCATTAATTGGTTATCTCAATTTTTTTGTCTAGTAGTATATTTGGTCATTAATTTAGTCAGTGATTTGGTCATTAATTTAGTCATTGATTTGATCATTAATTTAGTCACTGATTTGGTCATTGATTTGGTCATTAATTTGGTCATTGATTTAATCTTTGATTTGGTCATTAATTGTCACAATTAATGACCAAATATACAACAAAATATATTAATATATGATCAGCGGAGAAAACCAATTAATAACCAAAATGTTGGTCGTGTTATAAGATATTGTAAATTAGCTACTAATAGTCATATATATGCAAGTTTTAGTCATAGCTTGAAACCAATTAATGACCGAAGAAATATGAATAAACTTTGGTCGTGTTATAAGATACTGTAAATTAGCTACTAATAGTCGTATATATGCAAAATTTAGTTTTCATTTGTAATCACAAATTTATCATTTTCAATAGTCATTTATCTTTTTTTGTTAGTTTCATATTCATTATATAAACGACTAATTTAGTAGTTTATATTCATTTCATTTACTTTCATTAAGAATCATTATAAATGATTAATTTAGTCGTATATTCATTCTATTTGTGTTCATCATTAGTCAATATAAACTACTAATTTAGTAGTTTCAAATTGATTTTGTGTTTATTATTAATCAAGATAAATTAATTTGTATGATTTAAAAAATGTCATACAATGTGCATGTTTATCTAATATGAAAACACAAAGTTGCATATGTTAACTACAATACTAAACAATAAAAAATGTAGCTATAAATAATTTTAGCCACATAAATTATATTATATGAAATGTTAAAGTATTACAATATGGGTTTCCAACTTAATATTGGTTGGACTATAATTTACCCACAAAATGATGTTTCATCACTTCAAAACATTATCATTGTGTTGTCAAGGAATTGTAGGTGATTTCACAAACTTGGAAGACTTGACCATCAGTCTTTATATGTGTGTCCTATGTGGGATATTGGCTCTAAGGGTATCACCAGACCAATTCTCCTCTCTCTCTTTTTGAATTTGTCCCTCCAATGTTATTGCTCCCCTGTTTTTTCAATTCTCGCTTCTTACCATAGATATTGAGTTCATTTTCTAAGAACAAAAGAAGATACAATGTAGAGTGTAAGACATGAAAGACAATTAACAGTAGAATATAATATAAATTAGACTATAAATAGTTTATACGACATATACCTCAACATCAGTAATGTCAAAGCCTTTTTTCCCCTTACAAGTAAGAAACTCGAACAAATTTTCTTCATTGGGGTTATAATGGCCATTATAATGTGGCCAGATA
Organism: Pinus albicaulis; assembly: GCA_034641835.2. Taxonomy (NCBI): domain Eukaryota; kingdom Viridiplantae; phylum Streptophyta; class Pinopsida; order Pinales; family Pinaceae; genus Pinus; species Pinus albicaulis. The sequence continues at coordinate 9,946,728 of MU968403.1, read as the reverse complement.
GCTTGTATAAACAAAGAAAATAAAATGTCACCATATATAGAAAAGAACGCCTTAGTAACTTAGTTTCAAATTTCAAGGAAATCTTGGGAAAAATCATGTCAACTAAGTTATATGCTAAAAATCTCAAGTTGTAGATAACTTGTGAAAACAAATAATATGAGGTGTGATGTTTAGTCCTTGTCATTTGATTCACAAAAACATTTCATTTTCTAACGCATGAACTTAGTTAAGGACATAAACAACATGTACTCAAATAACAACATGAAAGTAACCTTTTCTGATATTCATGAAAATATTTTAACACAAAATAGCTATAAGGATTCCAATAAATATAGTGTAATACTAATTTCATCTTCAAGATTTGGTTTTTGTTTAAATGAACATGATACTAAGTATTTTCAATTTCATATTTAAAAGAAAAAACAAAATAAAAAGAAACATCCAAAATATAATCAAACAATAAAGGGAGGATATCATGGAATGGAATTTGCAATTATAAAATATTTGTTTACCTATCCACCGATGTCGTGTTTGGCATTCCTAAAACAAATAACCATGAGGTGAAATAATCACAGCCTTAAAAACCATAGGAATTCCTACTAGAAACATTTCCAAAGTCGATGGTTCAAGTGGCTAAGCTATCTCTAACAGAGAATGAACCATATCCAAGACGTGATATGCATTGTTTCCCCATCCTTTTTCCAATCACATTTCCTGTAACCTTCCCAGAGCAGAGTCAAGTAACAATCAAACAAAGACATTGACATTTGTTTTTATCTTTTATATATATAAAATTTGAATCTGATTTGTTTCTGTTACAACTCTGTTGAGACCACCTACTCTATAGTCAAAAATGTAAAAGGAGCCACTATTCATACCTACCCATGGTATCTTGTAGGCATGATAGAAGAATAGGTTGAACCATTTATTAGAATTACAAAAATATTGAGGAAAGAGATTCATTATCTAGTTAACCAATTTCACATTGAACCCTATATAGATGAGTAGCCCTAAATAAAGCTAGTTTTATATATCATATGCCTTCGAAAGACAAAATAACTAACATTGCTTGTAATTTTTTGGTTTGATGTTATAAATTCCTTCTTGGGCTACTCCTATTCCGTAATGGATTTGTTTCCCAGGAAGGATGAATTTTTTTTCTAATAACATAGAATTAGCTTAGTGGAATTTGACCCCACATGCACTAGTTTTTGCAATGATTTTTTAGATGCAATCACATAGTGATATGGGTCTGAAATCATCTCATTTTTGTCTAACTTTTGGGATTAAAACCTGAAATGTTGAATTGAAAGCTCTCAAATCCTGCATATGTATTTTAATTTGTCAGCAATTCTTAGTTGCATTGTTTGAAGGAAGTAATAGAACCCCTAGAAGAATTTTATTGTCCTATAAAGTGGTTCAGGGTTCTTATACTTTTGGAAACAGTGAAAAATTGTTTGTAATTATTCCTTTGATATTTGATCCATCAATGCCTCATTACCCACCTCACCTAGAAAACTAGGAAATATGAAGTCATCTTTAACTATCTCTCTTAAATTTATTCTATCATCCTCTTTATAAATTCCCTCAAAATGGTCTGTTGATGAGAAACTTGCTCCTCGAAATGAGACACCTTCTCATGAGGCAAAGCTCATTGATAAACACCATCTTGAGGAAATTGTTCATTATAATTATGAGATGTTGAAGAGAGAAAAAATTAGCTATTTAGTAAAGGCTATGCACAAATGTTAGTGATTTTGTACAAGGAAATACATGGGCAGTAAGAGAATCGTGGAGATTCCCAAAAACTCTTTTCCCAAATGTGACACATCAGGATGTATGCTTATTAAAAAACTATATTTGAGAATGTGCACCATTTTGAAGGAAAGACTATTTTGGATGTAGGTGCAAGAAGTTTGGCGTAGGCTACTACACCCGAGCCGATAGTCCACCTACTTACCTATGACTATGATCTATGTGCTTCCCAGCTTGTCAACTGCAATTGCTCCAATTCTTGGTCATATTGTGCCTTATGGCACATCATTATGACTTCAACCAGGCTACTCAACCGCATGTGTGGTGGCTACTAAACCTGCACTGACATAGGTCTAGCTGGCTTTGATAGTAGTCCTCCATCCACAAACTAATTATGTTGACAATTTCCCTTCTATTGGTCATTTGTGTGCCTTTTCTCTCTTGATTTCTCAATGGCTGAGCGGTGCCAACTACTCTAGCACGTGTTGCTTCATTATTAGTGAGTTTCCACCTTATGCTTCTTTTGATTTTATTTTTTTCTAGTGTGGGCTTGCATGTAGGCCATAGTTCTTCCACCAACGAATTTCGACCATACCTTCCCACCTCTCCTAGCAAACTACTCTCGAAACTATGTGCTTCTTCGAGGTGATGCTGGTAGATCCTTTTCTACCAACTGAAATGTGACCCACCCCTTCTTCGCGCAGTTTTATTTTCCTATTGGCAACATGGTTTGACCCTTATTTCAACCACTTTGTTTTTGCCATGATTGACAAAACCTTATCACTTGTTGAAATTCAACATTTGCAGTCTTCCCACCTCTGTCACCTGATGAGTATGAATTCTTAAAATATCTTATGTCATTATCCAAAAAAACTATTTCTTGGACATTTTATTTTGCAAATAAAGGTTTTATTGCAGGATAAGTCCTTGTCCAAATTTCATCTCTCATACCAACTGGCATCTGGTCAGAACTGCAACCTAAAATTGAACATACACATATTCTTCTATTACTCAGAGATGTGAATGGTGGAATATTTTCTATAACACTCTTAGCATATGGCAGAGGTTGAGCCCTCCCTCTTATTCCCTTTCCAAGACCTCCCTTAGGATGAAGAGTCAAGTGGCCATCATTAGAAGCTCTATGTGTTGAAGGGCTTGGCATAGAATTATTTTCAAATTGAGCCCAATCCACAATCTGAGCATCTTGACTGGGGAATCCACAATCACGTGGTCCCATATGGGGTTGTGGCCCTTTAATCCCACCCATATGTGGAAGTGAACCCATTTGTGCACATGCCATGTAAGGTGGCATCGAATGTCCTCACACACCATGATCAAGTGGTGTCATAAGTCTCTGACCTGCATGTCCCATATTGGTACCTTGAGAGCGGCCTCCCTGTCCATGTAGTTCTTGCACAACATCTCAATGCACTTCCTCTATTTTCTTTGGGCCCTCAACTTTCCACCTTTGTTGCCATCCATTCCTCCTCATATCAATCAGATCCATCAACATGAACCTCAACCTAGAGGGATCCCTTGGGTATTGGACATTTTTTTCATCCTATCAAAGTAAGCATCAATATGTTCCTTGGCCTTTGAATGTTCAATCATCTGACAAATAGTGCTCATCAATTTGCACAAAGCTTCAACATTTTCGTCCTCTGCATGCTGAAATTCACCAATTAATGTCCTGAAGAATGCATGCATAATTCTTTCAGTCAGCATAATGTCTTTATAAATCTCACCAATAAACCTTATATTTCCTAGCATTCGTCATTGTGTTGCAGCCTTCTTCTCCTGTATTTCTTCTACTAAAAGGAATTTTTCACCATCCTCTTCTTCTTTCTTAGCCTTTGCGTCTTCTCTTTCATATTTTTCAAATTCTTCTTGACATTTTTTCAAAAGAACTCACTTGAAAACAACCTTCTCATTATCTTCATAAAATTCTAGTAATCTTGCAGCAAGCTGAAAATAGAATTTTTCATACATTTCACAAAAATTCGGCTCCATCAAGGCTTTGTCAAATATTTGAGATATTATACCATGAATACATGATGCAAAGTCATTTTTCACTTCTTTGACCTATTCAAAAAGATTTTCAAATTTTTGGGGCATTAATTTATTAAGGGTGGATTTAATTTGTCATTTTTTCAGCTGATCCTCATCATAAACCTTGCCCACTTCATATCGGTTCTCTGATTTATGAATTGTGGGAAGAGAAGGCTATGGAGGAGGAATAAAACCATTATGTGAACCATAAGAACACTACCACCTATCAGCATCAGAATTATTTCTCACTAGTCCAACTTGTGGAAATGGTGCTTGCAGATAAGGCCCTCGAGGAAGGATGCCATTCATACTCATTTGTGCTGGACAAGTATTTCTTGCAAAGACAGTATTATAACTTTGGCCAAGTCAAAACATAGAAGAGGAACCACTTATACTGGTATCCATCCACATATCACAGCCAACAGAAAAAGCATCCACTGGCTTGGCCCATCTATCATCATCCAAACTCGTCATATTTCTCCCACGATGTTCAAGTAGATAATTACCACTCGGTTGCCTTTCAAGGCCTCTTGCAGTGCTTGCTAATGCTTCAACGTCTCCTACATGACTTGAAAGTGCTTGGGAATTTCCAAGTAATTCAATAGTTAGATAGATTAATTCGAAACATCTTATATCTATCTACATTATGGATCACAAAAGTCTTAGATATAACATAATTCAATAGTGTCTGGATAAATTTAAAAATGATTTGGTAGATCTTTGCACTGATCCTTGATTGTCAAAAATAAATCACTGGAGTAATTTCTCTCTCTTGACCATTTAGTAACTAAAATAGCTACTTGACTCATAGGATTTGAAAGCTCAACTTCATCTTCCCAGTCATCCACTTCTTTCAGGACTTGCTTCTCAGGATCTTTTGAAGAAGTATTACTCTTGACAACATTGGTTACTACTTTGTATGGTTCTTTAAGGTTCACATATTCCTCCTTCTCCTCTTGAACCTATAAGCATTATATAAATCACCAGTGGGAGCTGCAGCATTTGCCTTACTAAAAAAATCTCCTTTTTCTTCTTCTTATTGACAACTACCTTGGTAGCATCACCAATATTTGCAACATTATTCTTCACAGAAACATTGGAAGAACTTTTATTCTCCTTTTCTGAAACTTCTACCCAAAATGCTGAAAATTTTGGTGCCTCTAAGCTAGTTCTTGTGTCAGAGAAACCTCTAGAAAGTGCACCAGCTGGAAAAAATGTCCAAAAACGTTATTACAAGAAAAACATGGCCAACAAACTACAAAATACATACAATCAAATGACATGAATGATAAATTACAACTAAATAATATGCAACCAATACCATCTACTACTATCAAAAATATTGAAGTAATGGGCATATACAAATTTTTTAGATTTTAGGTTAATGATTAATCATAAGAAGCCGAAAAATTTGTATTCACACAAATGACAACTCTAATATTTTTGAATATTGAAGAGGATGACTAGGGTTTAAAAAATAGTGTCTGAGGTACTTTTTTTTTAAATGTACATACTTAATTATGTTTTAACTAAGAAAAATTAAAAGAAATTCATTGTATTTCATTTCTAGAATTTTTGGGCAAAAATAAAGGGATTTGTTGTACTTTTTCTAAGAACTTCATAAATACTTAGAAATTTACTTGTTTTAGCAAAAAAATCAGATCAGTGATTTGAATATAAATTTGGGTTTAGTGTATAATTTTTTATATACCAATAAATTTTCAGATTTTTCTGCGCCCAAGTTTTGGAAATATAGTTATTTTTCTATTATCCCTATTTGGGAATATTACATGCTACAATTGGTAGAAGAAAACTCTAGCTATTTGGAATGCTAAGTATGAACAATAGTTCTAAATTTGGGACAAGGATGAGTCTGGTATATGCAAATTGTAAGCATGCATGTGCCCTCACTTTCTCTCTCTATATCATTGCCACTTTTCTTCCACAACAAATTAGTGTCCATCCATCACTTTTCTCTCTCTTTGTTGCACATAGGAAACTAGGAAGATGGATCTACTGGAGCATATCATTAAATGGTATAAATAAGTCCTATTTCTATGCCATAATTGTTAGAGAGCTAATTGAGCAATAGATAAAAACTATAAATGCTTTCTTTGCAAGGAAAGTGTTCACCACCAAACCTAGTCTCTCCCTCAGCATCTTAAACTTTGCATTTGCTAGGGGCTTTGTAAAAATATTTGCAACTTGTGAATCTGAAGGAATGTACTTAAGAACCACCACCCTTGTAGTGTAATTAACTCCACAATTTAGAGAATCACATAAATGTAGTGCAGAACCCAAGAACACAATAGAAAATAGAAAACCCTAAGAAAGATCTATTTGATGATAAAAAATAGAGAGCTATGTTTACTTTCCACTTCAAGGGGGAAACCTCCAAGAGGAATTATCCAAATACATATATAATTCTTGAAAAAACATTACATAACCTTCTACTTAATATATAAATATCCATAGAAAATCTTATCTATCTATGGGCCCACTTATAATGAGAGCATACTAGCTATTTTGGGCCTTATTAACAAAGTTGATCCTTGTTATAATGAGTGATTGTTAACTAACTATTCAATGGGCCTTATGCAGTGAAGGTGGCCTGATATGTTGATAAATATAAATTATTTCTTCAATGGGCCTTATGCAGTTAAGGTGGACAACTCTAATGTTAGATTTTTTGCCAATATTTTTTATTTACTGACAGCTCTAATATTTACACCACTGCTTGCTTTCCTTCCTCTGTATACCATGGTAGTGCACCCAAGGGAATGCTAGATTTGTTTCCACTTTTCATCAAGTGCACTTAAGAGGAAATAATTTTGATAGGTGGCAACTAGACATTCCTAAGACAATTGAGGGACATCTCCCCATCTTCAGGAGCATTTACATCACCAATTTTCTGGGATGTGGGTAATGTCCCAAAAGAAAAATAGATGTCCCCAATAGTTGCCTTGTACCTCATGGACAGGGCAACACTAAAGTCTAAGCCAACCCACTTTCATTTTGCATATGATGGTGGCCAGCTCCATTCAGGGGGGACTGATAGTGAGCATAGATCCACTGATTGATCCATCAGTGGATGCATCCCTTAGGGGTGGGACACATCCTTAATGCAACTAGGTCGCATCTAAGATAAAAGAGACAAGGATAAAAAAAAGATCATGCATACATGAGAATGGAGTATATCATTTATCAGTGACAGAAATAGAACACATAAAATCATAAAATCATTTCATACACAGTTATGTATTAATACTTGAGTCTTAGACTCTTACAGAAATTGTCACATGTCATTTCTGATGTATGTATGAGTAATTGTCACGGTAGGTGTCCCCATGTGTGGGTGCACATCTCACATATTTGGTATGGAAATGACAACATATCCTCACAGGTTGGTGTGCATCCCCAAGAAATAAATAAATATATGATTTGTGGACCTTGTTACCCATCATATGGCATGAGAATTAATCTAGTAGAAGACTTCACCCAAGTAGGCCGCACTTGGAGGATTTTGGCCCTCTCGCTTGTTACCTCTTATGTTATAGGAGGCTTGTTACCTCTCATTTTATAGGAGGCCTACACTTGTGAATATTTTCAATACTCTTGTCATTTCCATCACAAAGGGACGAGAAGAAAACTTATGTTTTGGGCCACAGGAATAAGAGGGCTGACAGCGTGGAGAAGAGGGAAGTTCAGGGCACTCTTGGTGACTGTTATGAAGGCCGATTGGATGTTCTAGAGGGCTGAGGCAAAGGAGAGAATTTTTGTATGTTTTAGGGTATGTTAGGGTGTTTAGGCCCTTGGAAGAGATAGTTGCATCCCTATATGGCTGTTGTGGGAGGGCCACAGGCCTAAACCAACCTAAATAGAGCTACGTAGGGCAGGGTTAGGGTTGGTTCATGCCCAGTGTTGGGTACCAGATTTGTATACTTTCCTCTCCCATTTTACCCTATTTTTCTATCTCTTTCTACCATTATTATTCTTAAAACGCATGAGGTAAAACCCCTCTTCCTATCTTTCATGGGATATTTGATTAATGATATATTTTTCATGGAGGTTTTACCTTTCTATATATTAACTCTGATATTTCTTCAGATCTGGCTAAAACAGGAGTGTTGCGGCCGTGAGTAAAGGCACAGCCCATCATCTCCAACATCTTCCTTATTTGTTGTTACAGCATGACAACCATGAATGTATCAGTGCTATCTCAGGCCTTTTCACAGTTTCTTTCTTGGAAATCTGGTTGTCGTTGTAACAAAATGTATTTTTGTAACAATGAGGTTGTTGAAAGGGATCGGGGGTTTTACGATCATGGTATAAAGAATCCTGCGGGCTGTGAATTGGGGTTAATCCCTTGGAAATACAAACTTTGTAATGAATTTCTTTTATCACTAATTCAATGCACAACAACTTGTTGTTTCTACTGTAATTCATGAACTCACCACGGCCCTGATTAGAGAGTTGGGCCCACTCTTTTTTTCAGGTGCTGCATTCTATTTTCTTTTCTTTGTAGTGTTGTGTTTTAGTGTGATTCTTTATTGTTGTTACAATTACATTTAATTGTTGTAGATGTACTTTATTTCTGAAATTCATTTCATCATTGTTACAATGACTTGTGTGTTATAGATTAAACCTATGATTTACAGTAGACCATGTGCTTGTATCTGCATATACCTTTTCGTTAGTCTTGAAATAACTAACGTCCCAGGTTGATAATTTATGTTGAAGAACGGGTTGAATTTTGTTCATATCTTGACACCAACATTTTGGCGCCTTTGTTGGGTAGGCTAACAGGTGGAAGAACAGGATCTGAAATAGATCTCAGGGTAAATCTCTCGTCTTGAGGTGGGAATTTATTTCCCAGCTTCAAGTCCTGAGCGTAAGTGCTTTATGTTTTCTTTTTTCTTTTTTTTTCTCTCCCTGTTTCCTTTTATTTGGTTTTCTGTAAAAAGAAAATTTAAGCCCTCGTCTTTGAGAAGGTGTTTTGTAAAACCTTGCCCTAAGTCTCGGGCATAGTTCAGTATTTTTGTTTTTATTTCCTTGTTTTTCTTCTAGGGGACAATTTCTCGTCCTGGGGAGGGTATGCTATTACTCTGCTTCAAGTCCTGAAATTTGATTTTTCCTTTTCTTTTTGTTTTGTTTCTTGTGAATATTTTCTCTCATCCTAGGGAGGAAGTTATCTGTCCTACTTCGGGTCCTGAGCGATTGAATGATTTTCTTTGATGAATCCCATTCACAATTTGTATGAACAAAGATCCGAATAAGAGGGGTAGAGGAAGACCCCCAAAGAAAGGGAAGGATCTGGGAAGGAAGACGTACATTCAGGAAATTATTGAAAAATCTAGATCTGAGGCATCATCTCGTGCTGCTGTTAGGGTTAGGGTTCAGATGAAGTCAGAAGGGTAGTCTGTGGAGCAACCAGTGCCATCCACAATACCAGAAGGTGTTATGTTTACATCATAAGATTTAATAAATAGGGTATCAGTGGAGGATATATCCTTATCAGTAGTAGAAGGGGAAGAAGTGGCAAGCAAGGAATGAGAAGAATTGAGCAACTCTAACTGGAAAGATGAAACTCAAAAAGGGTTTTCGTCCCCAAGAGACCAAGGTAGCACTGTAAAAATTCTCATTGCTGAATTAAGTGATTCTGATCCGGTAAAGAAATTTTTGAAGGACTTTGAGTCATTAAGGGACCAGGGGATTGCAGTGTGACCTTCTTCGGTTGAATCACCCCCGGTGTCAGTCGTGAAACCAATTGAAATTCAAAATGAGTATTGGAAAGTATTTATGGCACTTATAAGTTCCTCCATTGATTTTCCCATAGGAAATGTTACATGTGATGCACTAATGAGACCCGTACCTTTGACAGCCTTGTCTATTTTTCATGGGCTCTCTTCGAAAGACCCTGATACATTCCTTTTTGAGTTTGATATTGTTTGCCATGGATATGACTATATCACTGACGCCCATAAATTAAAGATATTTCCTGCTACCCTAAAGGGAACAGCCTTGAGGTGGTTTATGGGTCTAGGAGGGAGTACGATTACCTCATGGGAAGGAATGAAAGAAGCTTTCTTGGAGAAGTACCAAGATTATTGTAAGTCCCATGAAATTAAGGAATAAATTTTTAGATTTGCACATAAAGAGGATGGAATATGGAGGACTGTGTAGAGAGATTTAAATACATATTGCAGAGGTCTGGACACAGTGACCTGGATAAGGAAATTTTAAAGATCATTCTTCTCAGAGCACTCAGGGAAGACTCTCTACAGCTTCTGAATATAGTGGCAAAAGGGGATATTTCTAAGGAAAACTTCAAAACTATCTGTGATTACTATATCAAGTTTTCACGGGGGGCTATAAGAAGTGGACAAGGGATTCAGTCATCAAAGATTTCCGGTGGAGGGGTCACAAAGGTAGAGATTGGAAACCTACTAGACGATCTGAGGACCAATATTCTAAGCACGCTATCAGCCCAAATGGACACTCTACAAGCAAAACAGAAGCAGACAGAGTTGGAACAAACCATGGCCATATTTTGCCCTAAGTGTAGAAAGAAACACCATTTGAAGGAATGCACGCTGAACACGGTGAAAGCTTGTGCGATCTGCGAATAGACTCACGCAACCATTGCATGTCCTTCCATGCCCGGGCTGAAAGCAGTTTTCCAAGGAGCAAGTGAAGAAAGCATGGTGGACCAGCTATACTTTATGGGACAGAGGAAGTCATGGGAACCTTGGCCTCTGGCAGTGAATCCAGGTATGTTTCAGGACCCATCTCAGTACTTTAACAATTTTAGTATAGGCCCCCAATCTACCCCATTCTCAACCATGTGGCCTCAATACCAGTATCCCCCTTGGCAACAATGGGTTCCTCAAGCTAGTCTGAATCCTCCATGGAATCGGACCTGGCATGGACCCCTCCCACTGGGCATTTTCCTCAGCCTGTTCCTCAACAGCAACCTCAGTTGCCTTCTAATGTACCCCTAGGAAACCTAGCTATTAAACCTCAGCTTCCTATCCAGCCTAACCCAAACCCGAATAACAAAGGGGTCCAGCAAATAGACACCCTGAACCTACCATCTTACAGCTTTTCTACCGCGGGGCTCAATGAAATAAATTTACGGTCTGACCAGATAGTAAATGCACCTATTTCACCCATTATAACAGAGCAATTTGATGGTGGAGATACAGAACCAGAACAAGAAACAATTAGGAACAATTCAGAAGAAAACATAATCAATCGGACACCTTCCCAAGTTGTCTCTAATCAAGGTCATTTAACTTCTCCTCCATATCCTAAAAGATTGGCCTTGAGAAAACCAAACCCTTAAGAAGAATTTGATTTCCTAGGGGAATAACAGAATCTCTTTGTTAAGATACCCCTATTACAATGATCTAAGTGGATATTGGTGGCCACCCACCTATTCCACTTGGGGCCCCACCATTGTCTCTTTCAGTTTTTTTTCACAACTTACTATTTTTAGCATTTTTTTGGGTTCAGAACTTCCAGAGCCGTTTTGAAGCCCCAAATGGAGATAGTATGCCAAAGTTACGTCCCCGGGAAGTTGAAACACCAATTTACCCAAACGGAGCCCATAGTTTTTGCGCGTCATCTCCTATGGTTAGGTTTTTGGACATTTAAAGTTCTCCATTGTTTCTCCATAATAAATAGGCCCTCGAGCCTCATTGTAACACAGTTTAGAGGTCTATAGCCACCACATCTCTTCTCAAAGATTTGCTACCAGCACCCTAGCTATTTTATTTCCATCATTTTTGTAAGCATATTTCTTTGATTTGATATTAATGAAATGAAGCCTTATTTTTTGAAAAAAAGGAATGACCTATTCAGAGTTTTTTAGAAACCCAACGTTTCAGACTTCAAAAGTGAGTCCATCATCAAGGTTAAATGCCAAATGATCTTTGGGAAGATTTGAGAGAATCAGGGAAAATAAATAAAGATGTGTAGTGATTAGTGAGAGATTTTTAAAGGTCGATTGGAGGAAATTTAATTAATTAATTAATTAATTGATTTATTTATTTATTTATTTTTGTTATTATTATTTTTTATTTATTTATTTATTTCTATTTCTATTTCTATTTGTTTATTTATTTAATTTTTTTATTTTTTTATTTTATTTATTTTTATTTTTTATTTTTTATTTTTTAAAATTTATATGATTGTTATAAAGAAAAATTAATAAGAGAATTATTATTAAATAATATTTATTTATTTATTTATTTTCTAGAAAACATTTTGCTCTACCTAAGATTTTAAAAACCAACATGAAAAATTATCTAAGGGAATTTTATTTAATTACATAAAGATTTATTTAATTTAATATTTCATTAATTATTAAGATAAGAGAAATAAGCCCATGTGGTGTAGAACAGTTGGTGATGGGGTGCACTGTTAAGGCACTCCGTTCTGTAAGGTCACCAGTTCGAAACCCATGGGTGGAATGGAAGGAGAAAAAAATGGGAAGATTAGGATTAGTCTAAACAAGCAAAAAAAAAAAAAAAAAAGATAAGAGAAATAAGATATGAGAAAGAGACAAATTAAACATTTGAAATTATTTATTCAATTTTATTTTAGTGTTGAGAGAGGTAAGGTTTATTAAGGGTTTCCAAGTGTTTCTAATGATAAGGCCATCGTCACAGTTTATATTATTTTTTCTTTTTTCAATTTCTATGGCCTCTTTGACTTTTATTTTTAGGTAGTGATATTCTTTAGAGATTAGTTTGGCATCTTCCATACGAATGTAATGAGAGGATGAGAAAGCATGTTCTGCCAAAGCTGATTTTGAAGTTCTATTTCTAGCTATGTCTGCAACATGTTCTTTAAGTATGATGTTGAGGGATCTTCGAGTTTCTCCAATGTATTATTTTCCACAATAACACGGTATACTATAAACTCCTTTTTGCAACCTAGGTTTTATAAGGTCCTTAATTAAATTTCCTCCAACCAACCATTAAAAATCTCTCACTAATCACTACACATCTTTATTTATTTGCCCTAATTCTCTCAAATCTTCCCAAAGATCATTTGGCATTTACCCCTGATGATGGACTCACTTTTGAAGTCTGAAACGTTGGGTTTCTAAAAAACTCTGAACAGGTCATTCATTTGTTTCAAAAACTATTTCACATGTATGGATTCTCTTTTCAAAAATGAAGCCTTATTTCCAATGTATTTTTATGTTTATGGTTATTTCTGTATTTTGTTGCGTTCCTGCGTAAATCCAGATCAGTGGTATTGGAGCGGTCTGATTTTTCTCGATCCTTCTTTGCATGTCCCCAACAAGGTCAGGGTATAAGGAGTTAGGGCTCGATCTAGTGGAACCTTTGCAAGATCAGCCTCACAAACCCCGACGGACGCCCATGGGGGACGAAAAGAAAGATGAGGGAGCAGGAGATCCTATCAAAATATTGCTCGAGGAGGCCCTCGAAAAACAAAGGAACGCGATGATGGATAACTTTACCCAGATCCTTCAACAACTGCCCATCTGCAACGCATCTGCATCCAGCAGCCACTCTTGAGGCGCGACTCCCTTTGAGGTATAAGTAAACTTTGACATTCCCATATTTGAGGGTCAAATAGATGCAGATGTCGTAGATAGATGGTTGAATATATTAGAAGGATATTTCTCGACTCATGAATTTTCCGACCAGGAGAAGATTATTTTTTCACTCCTCAAAGCTACCCCCCATGTCAAGGACTGGTGGGAAACCTACTGTGAGAAAAAGGACAAGACAGAACCCTCTCTGTTCTCAGTCATACGCACTTGGAATTCTTTCCGAGATGCCATCAAGGAACAATACTATCTCATGGAAGCTATGAGGAAAAGTACATACAATGGACCACGCTTCAGCAATAAAGGGACCAAGATGTGCATGAGCTAACGAATCTATTCCATACCCTGCACACAAAGTTGGGTATCAAAGATTCAGAGAAAAATTTGGTGCTAAAGTATCGTGGTTGTCTGCACAGATACATTCAGGAGGAAATGGAGTTCCTCGACGTCTCCTCACTTGGTACCGCATAGTGGTATGCTGCCAAGATTGAGCAGAAATTCAAACAGAAGAAGCGAGACTTTGGATTTTTGAATCAAAAGCAAGGGAAAGGTGCCCCCAAACCACAGAACAAAGGACAAATCTAAGGCATGGGGGCCCAAGACAACCTACCAAAGGCATAAGCAAATAACAACACTGTGAAGCCAAAGAAGGACACGGAAAAGTGGTGTGAGTTCCATAAGAGCTCCACTCACAACACAAGTGAGTGTCGAGCCAAGCAGTCGCTGGTGGCCGAGATGAGGGCTTCTGAATCAGATCCATGCTCCGACTCTGAATCAAAACATAACAAGGTGAATGAAAAAGGAAAGTAGATTATTGATGGGGATACCAACGCCACTGTTGCAACTACGAAGATCCAGAAGGGGGAACCAGAAGATCCAGAGGAGGCAGAGCATCTAGTCTTCCACTCTCATATGTGGGTAAAGGTTTCCTCGCTATGGTTCATTGTCGCCAATGGGAGCCAAAAGAACCTCATTTTAGCAGATGTCATGAAGCGGTTGGGCTTTCCAACCACAACGCACCCACAACCATACACCATCGGGTGGCTTCACTAAGGACGGGATATTTGCGTCAGCCATCAGTGTTGCCTTCCCTATAGCATCAAGCCCTTCACAAATGAGGTATTGTGTGACATTGCTCCTATTGATATTTTTGATGTATTATTAGGCCAACCATACTTGTGAAAGTGACAGGCTGTGTATGAGGCCCGACCTCGCGCTGTTATTGTTATTTTGGGAAATAAATTGTATAGGATACCAGAGGAACCACCGCCTCCCACTATCTCTTTGGTTACTGAAAAACAATGTAGTAAGCTCATTTCCCAAACCAGGAATTTTTTTTTCCTGATGATCTGCCCCCAGGGCAAGAAGAATACTGTGGCCACGACCTCCAGACATGGCTCCTCTACATGACAACAACAAATGGAAAAGTTTGTGGAGGAGTACGAGGACATCTTCACCTCACCCATAGGGGTGCCTCTACACTATTAGGTCAAGCACCCCGTTTACCTGACTCCAGGTGTGCCGCTACCCAATGGAACGATCTATAGGCGCTCCGTTCTGGAGAATGATGAAATCAAGAGGCAGATTCAGGAGCTTCTACATAAAGGTCACATCCGGCCAATTTCATCGCCTTGTAGGAGCCCAATTGTGTTGGTACAGAAGAAGGATGGGACTTTGAGACTCTTTATTGATTATTGGGTGCTAAAAAAGATCACTATCTAGAATAGGTACCCAATCCCACGGATTGATGGCCTTCTGGACCAACTCAAAGGGGAAAAATATTTCAGCAAGATTGACTTGAAGTCTGGGTATCACCAGGTACCAATCGAACCCTCTGACGTGTAGAAGACTGCCTTCAAAGCCAAGGAGGAACTTTTCAAATGGCTCGTCATGCCTTTAATATTAAAAAACTATCCTGCAACCTTCATGAGGTTGATGGATGACATCTTGCGTCCATTCACCAACTCATTTGTAGTGGTATACTTGGATGACATTATGATATTTAGCCAGACTTGGGAAGAGCACCTCCACCACATCTGAGAAGTCCTCCAAACACTACGGCAACACAAGTTGTGTGCCAATTTGGAGAAGTGCACTTTTGGCATGACCCAATTTCAATATCTTGGATACATTATTGATGAAAGGGGGGTGCATGTGGATCCAGCCAAGATCCAAGTCATTCTGGATTGGCCAGCCCCAACCACCCTAACAGAGCTTCACATCTTTATGGGTCTTGCTAATTTCTACCAGAGGTTTGTGTTCGGATTCTCTCATATCACTTGGCCCTTGGGTCAAGTCACCAAGGGATGAGCGAAAAAGAAATTCTGTTGGTCGGAATCTCAACAGAAGGTGTTAGTAGAATTGAAACATTGCGTCTACTCTGCCCTAGTGCTGACATTACTAGACTTGCAACAACCATTTGAGATCGAGACAGATGCCTCTGACTATGCCATTAGGGTAGTTCTTACTCAACAGGGGCATCCAGTGGCATATCACAGTGAGACATTGTCCGACACAGTTCGAAAGTATCCCACTTATGATAAAGAAATTTATTCCATTATGCAGGCTTGTCGACAATGGAATCATTAAATTTTGGGCAAGGAAACAATCATCCACACAGACCACTGACCCCTGCAGTTCATACAGACACAAGGGAAATTTCAGAATGATTGCCATCAGAATTGGTCCACATATCTGCAACAATTTCATTTGAACATCAAGTACAAGAAGGGTAGCACCATTAATGTTACATATTGCCTCAGCCAACCATCGATCGTGGCCATAACCACCGTTTTCAACTCTTGTGGGAATGAGACTTTTGATTGGCTGATTCTCTACAAGAGAGATGCAGAATTCACCTACACATACAAGGCACTCTTGGGGGGTATGCAAGTTCCAAATTTTCACCTCCAAGATGCACTATTATGCCACCTGGGACACCTTTGTGTTCCTTCAAGCGAGTGTGCCAAGATTATATGGGAAGCGCACTACAGTCGAGTCCCTAGGAATTTTGGGGTCGAGAAAACAATACTGCAAAATTATTTCTATTGGTCAAACCTTCAACAGGATGTCAGGAAGTAAATCAGATCCTGCACGTCTTGCACCATTTCCAAACCGACCATCAAGAAGCAAGGACTCTATACTCTGCTACCTACCCCTAGTCAACCTTGGGAATCCATCTCCATGGATTACATGTCAGGCCTTCCTTCTACTAAGCATGGAAACGACTGTGTTTTCGTGGTCGTCGACAGATTCTCAAAGATGGCCATTATGGCTGCCTGCAAGAAGAATATCACAGCAGAAGCCACTTCTAAAATCTTCTTTGAACGAGTGTGGGTGCACTTTGGGATCCCACAGTCTATCATATCAAATCGCGATAGCAGGTTCCTCGGCACATTTTGGTCCAGCCTCTGTTCATTATTGGACACCAAGCTCACCAAGTCCACAACTTTCCATCCCCAAACTGATGGTCAGACAGAGGTCATCAACAGGACGATTGTACACATTCTTCGCATGTACAATTCAAATAATCCAGGCACATGGGATGAGAACCTTCCCTATGTACAACACAGTTATAACTAGGCTCTCCACAGCTCAACCAGCCACAGCCCCTTTCAGGTGGGCTTGGGATTCCAGCTACTATGTCCCATTGACGTAGCCATGCCATTTGGACATACTCAAGCCGATTTGGCTCATGTCAAGTCTGAAGTTGACAAAGCAAAAAACTTCATCGAGTGCATTCAACACATCCACCAACAGGTTCATGAAATATTAGATAGACCCAATGCTAATTACAAGTAACGACATGATCAACATCGGGTGCCACACAACTTCCAAGTGGGTGAAAAAGTGTGGCTACATTTGCATAAGGAGTGCCTCACTGGACCCCACGGCAAGATTCGCCCGCTCCGATATGGGTCATACACCATCACCAAGGCTGTAGGGAACAATGCCTTCGAGCTCAGTATTCCACCATTCCTTCGTCTACACCTAGTATTCAATGTAGACTTCCTTTGTCCCTACTTCCCACCTCTATTGGACACCTCTGACATTGCAGAAGAACTCACACCAAAAGAGTTAAACCCAAACTGCATGGAACAGGCCACCACAAACTGTATCATGGACATGCATATCAAAAACACTCGTCGACAGAAGATCCAACTGTATCGGGTTGTCAAAGCTGGCCAACTCCTGCACCAAGGCAAGTGGTTCACCAGGGACCAAGTTCAATAGAATTTTTCTCATCTCATGGAGGAACTAAATGCAATGGGGACCATTGCTTCCTAAGGGGGGAGGAATGATCCAGCTAGATATTGATGGCCACCCCCTTATTCCACTTGGGGCCCCATCATTGTCTCTTTCAGTTCTTTTCACAACTTACTATTTTTAGCAGTTTTTCGGGTCCTGAACTTCCAGAGCCATTTTGAAACCCCAAACGGAGATAGTATGTCGAAGTTACGTCCTCAGGAAGTTGAAACACCAATTTACCCAAACGGGGCCCATAGTTTTGGTGCTTCATCTCCTAGGGTTAAGTTTTTGGACGTTTAAAGTTCTCCATTGTTTCTCCATAATAAATAGGCCCTCGAGCCTCATTGTAACACAGTTCAGAGTCTGTAGCCACCACATCTCTTCTCAGAGATTCGCTACCAGCACCCTAGCTATTTTATTCCCATCATGTTTGTAAGCATATTTTTTTGATTTGATATTAATGAAATGAAGCCTTATTTCCACTGTATTTATATGTTTATGGCTATTTTTGTATTCTGTTGTGTTCTTGCATAAATACGAATCATACAAGGTATGAGGGATGTACCTATATACGCAAAAACTTTGAAATAATATTTCTCAAAGAAACCAGGGAGGAAGCCTAAGGATCCATTGAAAATTCATGTGGTGGGCAAACTATCCGATATCATGTTAGGGAAAATCAAGCCTATAAAATACGAAGACCTGGGGAACCTGATTTTGACAGTACAGATTAATGGGGTGGAAATCCCAAACATGTTGGTGGATTTGGGAGCGGCCATTAACATTATTACTTATAAAATAATGAACACATTAAGACTTGCAAACATTAAACCAACCCTTACTATTTTGGAACTTGCATACATATCCACAATTAAACCAATAGGAAAATTAGAAGATGTGATCATTTTAGTAGACTCATGGCACTACCTTGTGGACCTCCTTATATTGCAGGCTCAATCTTCAGTAGGTGGTCACCCATTGATCCTAGGAAGACCCTGGCTAGAAACTACATATGCCTACATAGGATGTCGATCTGGGCATATGATCATATCAAATGGGACAGTTACGAAGAATCTCAAGCTTTATCCTCCTGCAGAACCTAGCCCATCTAAAAAATCCTTACCCTGTCAGAAGCCTCTACCTATAGAAGAGCCCAAATCTGAAAATGAAGGTGTTAGACCAGTTCTTACTATTGGATGGGCCCTTCAACTTAAAACATAAACTGAAGATGATGCCATTAATGCTTTCATCAATGATTCCAATTCTGTCTCCGATTCAACTCAACATATTCTAGAATCTATCATGAGCTGTGAGACACAGGAAAACATTGAACCGAAGGATGATATTGAAGACATTCCTGTAACCTCATCTCAAAATAGTACTCCAATGGAGATTGAACCAGGGAAAACACTTAATGTCAACCCAAACCTGTCTGAATCTCAGACCAAACAGCTTTTGAAAGTCCTTCAATACCATCAGGAATCTTTTTCCAGGGATTATACCAACATGAAGGGTATCCCTACCAGCCTATGCACTCATCATATTTATATTAAGGAATATTTCCGCCCCATAAGACAGCCTCAGTGGAGAATGAATCCTGCCCTCAGAAACATTATTAAAGAAGAATTACAGAAATTGTTGGATGTAGGGTTCATTTATCCCATCTCGGATATCCAATAGGTATCCCCACTAATTATCGTTCCTAAAAACAATGGTAAATGGCAGATCTGCATAGATTATATGGAACTAAATAAGGCAACTCAAAAAGACCATTTTCCTTTGCCATTCATTGACCAAGTCCTGGACACCTTGGCTGGGAAGAAGATTTTTTCCTTCCTAGATGGATTCAGTGGTTATAACTAGATTCAGATAGCCCCGGAAGACCAGGATAACACAACTTTCACGTGTCCTTGGGGAACCTTTGCATAAAAGGTCCTCCCATTTGGCCTATGTAATGCTCCTCCTACCTTCCAGAGGGAAACTTAGGAATTTTTTTTTGATTTGGTCAATGATAGCGTTGAAATATATATGGATGATTTTAATCCATATGGAAACTCATTTGATGAAGGATCGGAAAATTTAGAGAAATTAGTCAAGAGATGTAAACAGACCCACGTATCTTTGAGTACAATTAAATTCCATATGATGAGGGAAGAAGGGGTAGTATTGGGACATTTTCTCTCAGCTACTGGAATTCAAGTTGATTCAGCTAAAGTAGAGGTAATATTACATTCCCCGATACCCAAAACACCCACATAGGTATGTAGCTTTATTGGTTGTGTTGGTTATTATAGGTGCTTTATATAATTTTTTTCTAAAATAGCACACCCACTATTTCAATTTCTGACAAAAGATGTAGAATTCTTGTGGACTGAAGACTGTGAGACAACTTTCACGAAATTAAGGGGCTAGTGTGCATGGCCCCAATCCTCCGAGGACCTGATTGGGAATTACCATTTCACTTACATATGGATGCTTCTCAGACAGCAGTAGGGGCTATTCTAGGATAGCAGGTAGACAAAACACCTTATGAAATTTATTACGTCAACAAGAATTTAATACCTACTGAATTAAACTATACGGTGAGAGAAAAATAATTCTTAGATGTCATTTATGTTATCAATAAGTTTTGGCACTACATCACCGGGTATTCTACTATTATCCATATTGATCACACAATAATCAAGTATTTGATGAATAAACCTATTACTCCTGGCTGTATTACGAGATGGCTACTTTTTCTTCAAGAATTTGATATTACAATAGTAGATAAGCGAGGAAAATATAATGTAGTAGCTGATTTCCTATCTAGAATGAATAACGATGATGAATGCACACCTATAGAAGACAGTTTTCCCAATGAACTTATTTTTTGAGTATCTAATAAACCTCTGTGGTATGCAGATATTGCTAACTATCTTGCTACAGGGAAAGTACCTCCTCATTTGTCATAGAGGGAACAACAGAAGATTATTCATCATAGTACCCGATATTCTTGGATGGCAGGGTTCCTTTTTCATACAGGAGCAGATAAGCAAATTTGGCGTTGTGTGTCTAAAGAAGATATTGATGAGGTATTGAAAGATACCCATGATGGCCCTTATGGAGGGAATTTTTTCAGAGAAAAAAATAGGCCATAAGGTGCTACAAATGGGATATTACTAGCCTTCCATTTTTCGTGATGCTCAGAATTATGTTAGGAGGTGTGATAGTTTCCAACGTATGGGGTAGCCCGGTAAAGCTGATGAAATGCCTTTACAGGCACAAGTAGTCCTTGAGCCTTTTGATAAATGGGCTATTGACTTCGTTGGACCCTTTAACCCACCCTCCCAATAGAAGGTCCACATCTTGGTCTATACTGATTACGTGACTAAGTGGGTGGAAGCCAAAGCCGTTGCAAAAGAAACAGAGCAGGTAGTCTCATATTTTCTATTTGACGAAATTTTTGCTCGTTATGGTACTCCAAGGGAGATTGTTTCAGGTGGAGGAGCATAATTCACATCACACAAGATAGAAAATCTCATGCAAAAATATGGGGTCAAGCACAGAGTTAAATCCCCATACCATCCCCAGGAGAATGGACAAGTGGAAAGCACAAACAAGACATTGGAAAACATTTTGAAAAAAACTGTGGCTTACCATCATCGGGATTGGGCTCAGAAACTCCCAGAAGCTCTCTGGGCGTATAGAACAACATGACCGAATACAACCGGATTTTCACCATTCGAGTTGGTGTATGGAAAATTCCCGTTGTTTCCAATTGAATTTTAAATAATTACACTCAGAACAGCGCTGGAAGTTGGGTTAGATCTATCATGTGCTCAGAAACACCGATTGGCTTAATTTAATGAACTTGATGAAATGCGTTCAATGGTTTTCCAACGAACTATTTCTATCCAGCAGCAGAGAATGAAATGGCATGATAAGTTTATTAAAAATAAGGTGTTTTAAAGTGGATATTGGGCACTACTTTATGACTTCTGTTTTAAGGATTCTAAGGGGATGCTTTGCACTCATTGGACGGGACCTTATGAGGTGGACCTTGTATCTGATAATGGAACAGTCAGGCTAGTCACAATTGATGAATTATGTGCTTCATTTATAGTCAATGGACATTGCCTGAGACTATACCACCGATTGACCTCTAAGGATGCTTTTATTAAACAACTCTCTGAGAAATCTGGTTTGAAGGTCATCAGCGCAGAGAATCCTTCATCTACACCCTTGATGTAAATAATAATAATAATAATAATAATAAAGAATTATGTTTTATTTTCTTGTTTTTTTGCAGGAGCTACTACTAAGGAGTAAAAATCATAGAAAGACGTTTCAAAGCACCAATTTCTTCTACTCATGGTGTTGCTACTCGGTTTTTGCTACTCATGGTGTTGTTACTCAGTTGCTGCTACTCATGGTGTTGTTACTCATTTGCTGCTACTCATGGTGTTGTTACTCAGTTGCTGCTACTCTTGGTGCTGTTACTTGGTTTCTGCCACTCATGGTGTTGTTACTCTTGTTGCTATTACTTTGATGTTGTTACTTAGATGTTGTTACACTGGTGCTATTACACTGATGTTGTTACTCTTATGTTATTACACCGGTGCTATTACACTGATGTTGTCACTCTGATGCTATTACACCGGTGTTGTTACACTGATGTTGTTACACCGATGTTGTTACACTGGTGTTGTTACACCGATGCTATTACACTGATGCTGCTACACTGATGTTGCTACACTGATGCTACTACACCGATGTTGTTACACCGATGCTGCTACACCGATGCTATTACACCGATTCTATTACACTGATGCTACTACACCGATGCTGCTACACCAATGTTGTTACACTAGTGCTGTTACAACGGTGCTGTTACAACGATGTTGTTACACCGATGCTGTTACTACGATGTTGTTACACTGCTGCTGTTACAACATCCACATCATTACTACGTTGTCATCCCACCAATTGTCACATCGTCCAGGTAGGCCGTCACATATGCCTCCACCTGACTTTTACAGATTTAATTAAATATCCCATGTGGAGATTTTAATGTCGCAGACATAAAAAATTTAAGTTGGGTGGGGGGGGGGTGTCCTCATAACAAGGACGACGTAATAATAACCTCATAAATTAAGTACGACAACCGGCTCATTTTACACCTTACGATTCCATCAATATGTGGTATCATCATTTAAATCGTATTGGGATCCATAAAATGTCTTGTCCACCCAATACAAACAATTATTATTTTTATTTTACCACACTTACCATATTTCTTTATGATTTTTCTCAGCTTTCGAGAGTTAGTGGCCGTATTTACCATTACCACTTCCATTTTGACTATGTTGTTCCTCCGAATTCAGTACCCACCACATTGCTTAATGATTAGCTATTACAGGAAGTGCTGCTACAAGTCTCCACAGTATGGGTGGGCTAGCTGTGTGGCATGAGCCTGAAAACTCCGTTTTAGTTTGCAGCAATCCAGAGGTTTGGCAAGTCTTTATCAACATAGGGTGGGATATCTACTTTGACAGATTGTAGGGGTTTGATGGAGATATCACAATGGAATTCGCACTCAATTTAGAGGAAAATTATTCATGGATTAGGGGTCTGGAAGTTCCTGTTATAGAAGAGGAAATCGCAGAGGTCAGCGGACTGAGGCATCAAGGGAAAAAATGGTTTGCTCAGAAATTTTCTCTTCCAGAATTCCCCAAATTGTTCTTACAGGTAGGAGAAGTTGTCATTCAAATGGGCAGAGGATATGAGTGCAGAACGGTACTATATCCTTGGAATGAATTTGGAGTCTTCATAATAAAATACATTACCTATGAAGGCCGAGCCTCAACTCTATTCAAATATCACTTTAAAATTCTTGCGCACCTACGATTTCCACAGAATCCAGAGCATGCCTTGAACATGCCCTTCTTCCTCTTGAAACAACTGCATCATATGTTACAGGCTACTCGACGTTCACGCCAAATGATGACAGTACTCTCCAATCATGGTTTGGTGTGATTATTGGCCATGCATGCAATAAACAAGCTTCAGGTCTCCTGGGCATAATTTTGTGGGTCCTCAGAAGAAGAGGTAGCAGCCATGATTGCTGCTAGAGAAGAAGAACCAACCTCTTTAGCTGGCCAGGCAGAAGAAGAACCGGTCTCTCCAACTGGTTAGATAAAAAAAGAACATTCAGAAGAAATTTATCAAGAGGAACCCGAGGAAATGGAAATGGAAATTGATCAGGGGGAACCCGAGGAAGAAGAGATGTTGGTTGATGAGGAGGGACTTGAAGAAACGAGAATGGAGGAGGTAATCAGTGACTTGGCCGAAGCTATCACACAAGAACCATCCTTGTTTGAAAGACCCGCAGAAGAAGAAATAAGAATGGAGGAGGTAAGGGGTGACATGGCCGAGGCTGCCACACAAGAACCAGACTCGCTTGAAGAACCCACAGAGAAGGAAATGATGGACATTGTGCAGGAATTTGATACTGTTATACAGTTGTCAACTTTTGTTGATAAAGAGAAGAGGAGTGAAATTCTAGATAAAGAAATGGCAAGTGATGTTGTTTTGCAAAAAACAGCATCACCTGCCCATATAAATATGAATATTGATACAGTAGGGGGTGTTACACAAGAACCACCCCCAATTTGGCTAGAACGGGAAAATTCAGCCTGTGGAATCAACACTAGACCTCAAGAACCGGTACCAATTGTGAAAATAAGGGCGATTCATGAGGAACAAGGAGGTAAAGGATGAATGAAATAGGAGGTCGATCATGTTCGAAAAGAACCAGTATCGACCCCGGTTGAAGTAACCGTGCATGAAGTCCTGGTCAAAACTGGAAATGAAGATGATGAGTTTGTTCCCCGTTCTCTGTTCCAGTCCCTGATGCCTAGAGGGGTGAGGGGATTTCGCTCACCAAAATAGTTAATGGAAGAAGTAGTTGTTCCCCCAGTACTAAAATTTGTTGACACGGCCAAGATTGGCCTAGTCACCACCGAACCAAGACACTTAGAGGCTCGAAAGGAAGATAGTGTTCCTGTGGAAACTTCGAAACATAGGAGGATCAATGAAGTTACTCACCAGACAACTGAAGTTCCTGGAGGAAACATAGAAGAAAAATCCCCTAGAGGTAGGGATCCCAGCCAGAAGGGCTTGACAAGAGAACCCATAGAAAATTTCTGCAGCATCCCACTACCTTCTGAGCCTGTCATAGGCCCAGAAACGGAATTCATTGTTAAACAGGAATGGATTTAACGGTGCGAGAAAAGAAGGATACCTCTCAAGCAGAAGTATCAACTACAGTTCAGTGAAACCATGATATTAAAAAGGGAGGTTTGAGATTTTAAGAAGAAAGTTTCACGTTTAAAAGGGAAGGTAAAAATCTATAAATGGAGGGCAACAAAGCCAAAGACTGAAGTCTCCATGGCAGCTACCCAAACTGGCCCGATTGAGGATTTGTTTGAAGGTCGAGAATTTGTATTAGCCGCTGAAATTTAGAAGTGGCAGTCTGCAGCGAGCGACCACAAGAAGGAAACATCTAGGGTTCGAGAATGGGTTGTCGGAGTCGTCACAGGGTACATGGATCAGTTATATAAGGTGCAGCTGAAACAGGCTAAATAGAAGACCAGAATAGAGTAATTTGAAGAACAAGTTTAGATGCTAAAGACAGAGAAGGAGAAAATGTTCTCCTTGGCACAGTAGATAATGGCCTGCAGACCTCCTGCACATAGCTATGCGTTATTCCTTCATGAAAAAATTATTTTCTTTTGTTTCGAAAGTATATATAAGGAGATACGGTATGAAATTGAGGACCCCATTCAATTTCTCCATATTCTAAAAATTCATGACATTATCAGACAACACTTAATGTGTGAGCTTTATATGCATGGGTATTACTTAAATCATGATCAGTCATTTAACCCCGTTCCATTCGTGGGGGACATCCATTTAAGGGCTTTCACATCCTATACCATCAATCAGATTAAATGGAGAAAGGCCTGGGATACATTTAAAGAAAATCAAGCCGAAAAGTCGTTAATGATGAGAAGGGAGCATGGTCAGTCCTCAAATATTTATAACAAGAATTATACATTTTTATAGATTGAGGGTTGTGAGGAACACCTGTTGGCAACCCAAAAATGGTGCGTTGACCTATTTGTCAGCCATATTACGATGTTTCGTAAGGAAGCACTGGATAGTTGTCAGAAGATATGGATGTCGTCCTCCTCAGCCGTCAGAGAAAGAGAACCATTTGGAGCACCTACTTTGCACGTTATTTAGAGAGAATGCCACATTACTTCGCATGCATTCATACCTGTGGGGTCATATGGATGGGATTAAGATTTCAATTTCCCCTCCTATGGTTGCTAGCTAGGTAGTATACTCCTGCATATAACGTTGACCTAGACTGGTGGAAGGATGTTGTTTTGACAGAAGGATATAAGCTACCAGAAATAGAAATGGATGCAGAATATGATCTCACATAGCTTCATGTTGATCACATTCCGTCCAACCTGAACCTAAGGAGATGATGAGCTACATGAGGACATGCAGATAGATCAGTTGGGGGGAGATGTTGGGTACCGGATTTGTATACTTTCCTCTCCCATTTTACCCTGTTTTTATATCTCTTTCTACCATTATTATTCTTAAAATGCATGAGGTAAAACCCCTCTTCCTATCTTCCATGGGATATTTGATTAATGATTTATTTGTCATGGATGTTTTACCTTTCTATATATTAACTATGATATTTCTTCAGATCTAGCTAAAACAGGAGCGTTGTGGCTGCGGGTCAAGGCCCAACCCATCATCTCTAGCATCTTCCTTATTTGGTGTTACAGCATGACAACCATGAATGTATCAGCGCTATCTCAGGCCTTTTCACGGTTTCTTGCTGGGCAATCTAGTTTTCGTTGTAACAAATTTATTTTTGTAACAATGAGGTTGTTGAAAGGGATTGGGGGTTTCAGGATCATGGTATAAAGAAGCCTACGAGCTATGAATCGGTGTTAAGCCCTTGGACATACAAACTTTGTAATGAATTTCTTTTATCACTAATTGAATGCACAATAGCTTGTTGTTTCTCCTGTAATTCGTGAGCTCACCTCAGCCCTGATTAGAGAGTTGGGCCCACTCTTCTGATCAGGTGCTACGTTCTCTTTTCTTTTCCTTGCAGTGTTGTGTTTTAGTGTGATTCTTTATTGCAGTTACAATTACGTTTAATTGTTGTAGATGTCTTTTATTTCTGCAGTTCATTTCATCGTTGTTACAATGAATTGTGTGTTATAGATTAAACCTATGATTTACAATAGGCCATGTGCTTGTATCTGCACATACCTTGCCATTAGTCTTGAAATAAATAATGTCCCGGGTTGATAATTTATGTGGAAGAAAGGGTTGAATTTTGTTCATATCCCGACACCAACACCCAGGACAACAGTGTTGAGGAGGAGGGTACTTCCAAAGGGCATCCAATTTCATCTAGAGCAATTCCTGGCAGAATTGAAGGCTAGAAGAATGGAATATGTGATGCCCTAACCAGGCCTAGATTGCAGCAATGAAGGAGACCTAAAAATAGTTAGCTTAAGGTATGTATTTTAGTGCATTCTTGTAGATGTTGGATCCTAACTTGTGGATCATTTTAAAATTATGATAGGGTAGCATGTGGAAGTTAATGAGGACGGGGCAGATCTCATGGTTAGATTCCTTAAACCAGTGATAGTTTCCACAGTGATTGGGCAACAAACTTGGAGCAAGAGTTTGTCATGTATTGGGTCAAAGTAATGACTATTATGTGGATCAGTTTGACGGGTAGCTTGAGGATGCCTTAGGAGTTGTTCGGAGGAAAAATTTGAAAAAGGAATGTCAAAGTGATCTTCATTGCTACAGTACCGAAACATAGGAGGTGGTGATTTCTTGCCCAAATCATATTATAATCTTCTAATCGTGGGCCTATCCATACACTCAATCATGAGATCCACATCAGGTACTAAACTAAGATACTGTTCCAGGAGCTACAATATTCCCCAAATTGTAAACATCATTATAGAGGGTCAAGGAAGCCCATCCTTACCTGAAAGGAGGCTAACCATATTAGACAGTTTGTAGGATATCTAACTTACAATCAAGGAGAGTACAAAAGCGTTCAACCAGATGATGGCTTTCATGTCCCTGCAACAACACTTTGTAAATATCCCAAGTGGTAACCAAACTTCGTAGTGCCAAAATTCATTCTATTTCAGTTGGAGGAACCAACCCTATTACATTAGCATCAATGCTAGCAAACTTCTCTTTCATCCAGCAATATCTACTTAAAGTAGAGATGATGTTGGCAATCAAAATTTTGATGCAATATCTCAAATTTCATAAGCATTTTTGAGGCATGCTGCTCAAATGAGTATTTATAAATTATAAAGAGTCTAGACATGCATTTTGGTGCATTTTCATGTGTTATTTTGAAATAAACTTACAATCATAATTAAAGCTCTCCCACCTTCTTATCTTGGATCTTACTAATGAGACCCTTTCCAAACTGATTCATGAAATCTACAAGTGGTAAATGAGCACTATTATAGACAGTTTTAGATATTTCTAAAGCTCATGAGGACATGGATTTCTTGTTATATTTGAAAGTAACTATTGGTGTTCAGTCAACACTTGACACAGAAGTAGTTGGATATGATCAAGATAACGATGTTGCAGTGTTATGGATTGTTACACTAAAATTTGTCACCATGAAATTTAGCTATCTATATGGTTTCATCTTTACCTACTTATTGCTCCCTTAGAGATTCAACAAAATAAAGTTTCTAAATCAAGTCTTGGAATTGGGAAAAAGCTTGCTAAAACCCTAAAAAGCCTAACTCCACACTTTTCCTAGTCATTTCCTGCAGTACCGTGGTTTATTGCCATAAAACCTACGGCATAGCCCACACATCCTACTCATTAAAACTGTGGACCCCTGTAAAAGGTAAAATAAAAATAAAAGTAAGTTCTAGAAGCCCAGCTGGGGCCTTATAGAAGCGTTATCTGGTCAAGCTTTGCCCCTTCTATTCATGAATATTTATCCCTTCATAAATGGAGTTATCCCTTGGTTTTTGGAGCTGAAATGCCATGATGACGGGGCTTTATCCCTTCCTTATTGGAGCTGAAACTACCTCCCTTCTGCTATAAATTGAGACCAAGTTTCAGTCTCAAGGGTAGTTAGTACATAGAGAGTTCAGAGAATTATTACTTCTTAGCTTGTAGAAGAGAATTGCTTAAGAAATTATACTCTCCACATTTGGCATCATTGGCATGAGAGAGATTACATACTCATAGCCATAGTCTTATGCTGATTCAGAGAGTTGGAGTCTTGTCAAACTGAGGAAAACGGTTGTTCGGGACCCCAGAAGAAACGAACCTGTCAATTATAAACAAGAACGAACCACTCCTTCTTAGGGTTCGCTTTTAATATTAAGTTGGACTCATCCGAAGGATGAGCTTATATAATAAGCAAATGTTATCCTCCCCAAGCTTGTCAAAAAATAAAGACGTACTTGCCAGAAATGGTGGGGGGAAAGAGAGAAAATGAATCCAGTTGTCACATTTCGTTTCAAAAATTTGTATACCACTCTTGAACACGACACCCTTATCACATTCATATTTAGGTTGGGAAAATCCTTTGGCAAAATAGTTAATCAAACCACATTGAAAGTCTTCAACCGGTTTCTGGGTATTAGTTTTAGGTCAATCGTCACCATTTTCAGTGTCATTATGTGTTCAAGAGATCAGTTTAATAAACCATTCATTGCAAACATTGTCTCCATTCGCGTTGACCATCCTTAAGTCATTCTTTGTTAAAATTTATTCAAAACTTGATCTAATGATTTCATGTCATGGGCTTTCCTATGACGGGTCACTTTCTATCGACGACATCTAATCATCTAAAAAGTTGATCTAGAATCCTATCAATACCTTGGGATCTGCATGCCCTAATGGCAGGTTTCTCGCCTTCGACAACAGGTTGCATCATTGACCTTCGATCGAATGATTATGTGAAGTGTTCGACTTCAAATCATTCATTCACACTTCATGGATTATACTGAGTACTTTGAGAACCATTTTCACTATTGGTGGTTTCTCTCACACTTGTTGACAGTTCACATCATTGACTAGTAATCAAGTGGTTTCTACTATGTTCGACTTTGACACAATCAATCACATGGATATAATCGTACTAGTTCGGGTAACAGAAATCAATACCTTGGATCTAGTTTCCACCATCCAGGCTGCGAGGAATTTTATTATTCCTCATATAGTAGACTACTTATAACAGATGGTTGCGCCCATGCTGTGTCTACTACTTAATGCAATTCTAAAATCATTTCTGTATCATAATATGTAGTTATTTTTTATCTAAGTATGAGAATGCCTACCTCAGTGATGATATACAGATATATATGCTTGCATTGAATATTTTTTAGGTTTTCAACCAATGTGCCTGCAGCCTGATCCTCGGAATGATAAAGCACTTCACTCTTCAGAACTCTTCAGAACTCTTTAGACTTTTCACTTTAGGGGGTAATCTGTTACATTAAATTTTGTCACCATGATGTTTAGGTATCTATATGGGTTCATCATTACCTATTTATTGCTCCCTTTGAGGTCCAAAAACATAAAGTTCCTAAATCAAGTCTTGGAATTGGGAAAAAGCTTGTTAAAACCCTAAAAATCCTAACTCCGCACTTTTCCTAGTCATTTCCTGCGGTACCACAATTTATTGCTATAAAACCTGCGGCATAGCCCTTACGTCCTACTCATTAAAACTGCAGACCCCTGCAAAAGGTACAATAAAAAGAAAAGTAAGTTCTATAAGCCCAGCTGGTCGAATATTCTCCCAACTAGGGCCTTCTAGAAGCGTTATCTAGTCGAGCTTCGCCCCTTCTATTCATGAACCTTTATCCCTTCATAAATGGAGCTATCCCTTGGTTTTTGGAGCCGAAATCCCATGATGAGAGGGCTTTATCCCTTCCTTATTGGAGCTGAAACTACCTCCCTTCTGCGATAAATTGAGACCAAGTTTCAATCTCAAGGGTAGTTAGTACATAGAGAGTTCAGATAATTCTTACTTCTTAGCTTGTAGAAGAGAATTGTTGAATAAATTATACTCTCCACATTTGGCATCATTGGCATGAAAGAGATTACATACTCATAGCCATAGTCTTATGTTGATTCAGAGAGTTGGAGTCTTGTCAAATTGAGGAAAAGGGTTGTTCGAGACCCTGGAAGAACCTATACAAACATCAAGGTGTCAAGGTTGTAAGGTTTCTTCTTTTATTCAAATTTAATACAAATGGATTCTATTTTCTCATTAAGTTGTTCATCTATCTTTTGAATAATTTAATTCTTGGATTCCTTGATCACTAAGATAGATTATTGCCTTTGAATTATCATATCTTGTAGATGCTTTTGATC
Source organism: Pinus albicaulis (assembly GCA_034641835.2). Lineage (NCBI taxonomy): Eukaryota > Viridiplantae > Streptophyta > Pinopsida > Pinales > Pinaceae > Pinus > Pinus albicaulis. Next base: position 9,915,623 of record MU968403.1, on the reverse strand, counting down.
TTGTTTACTTATCTTTGATTGCAGATCTTATACGTTGGATCGATATCCTCTGGAGTGACTGGATTGAAGATAAAGTAAAGCGTTGGACTTCAAGTAGGAGCATCTCTCCATAGTTAATTAATAATTCTTAAGCATAATGGTCTAGAGAAAATGGTCTACATTTTTTTTTTCTAGGTATCCTTAGGATACTAGGGAGATCGCTCTTGGCCACAAGATGGATTTTTCCATCTAACATGGATGAATGGGCCAAAATATAAATTGATACCCATGGCGGTTGAAATTTCTGCAAATATTTTTGTAGGAAAAAAAGTGTAGGAAATTGGGAATCCATTTGGTTTGGATCACACCTTGATGATTTTTATCATTAGTGGGATTTCCAGGTAGATAATTTCAGCTGCAACTGGCCATCCAATACACAATGTGATTCAGATAGATGATAAAGGACCATTGGAGGTCCTCTTATTGATAGTTCAGGAAATTTGATTGGCGTAAACACTTCTATGTACTCTCCATCAGGAGCATCACCTAGTGTGGGATTTTTAATTCTTGTAGATCTATAAGTGTCATTGTTGCTTATTTAGTAAATTTTTGCAAAATTACTTGACCCATTTTGGGTACTAAATTTTCACTAGATGAGTCCATTGAGCAACTGAGTGTCACTAGATTTCTGGTGCTTGATGATCCTGTAGATGGACTAGCTGGAAAAGATGGACTGAAAACAACAAAATGAGATGCTTATGGTCGGCCTATCTTGGGAGACATCATTACATCTATAAATGTGAAGAAAGTATGCAATGGAAGTGATCTCTATAGAGTACTTGAACTAGTAGTTTTTAAGGTAGGAATTTTAGTTCCTCAAGGATGGGGTTCTTCAGCATAATTACATTTGCCTTGTTCCTATCATCCAAAAGAAAAAATTAATCAACAAAGAGTAAATATGTCAAGTTTAGGGTAATTCCTATTTGTATAGTTGTCAAGATTATAGTTTTTTTTTACTCTGTTATAACTCTGTTGAGACGACCTACTCTACAGTAAAAAATAGCAGAGGAGCCATTAGTTATACCTACCCATTGTCTCTTGTAGGCATGATAGAAGAATAGGTTGAGCCATTAATTAGAATTGCAAAGATATTGGGGAAATATAGTTCATTATCTGGTTAAACAATTGCACATTGAACCATATATGAATGAGTAGCCCTAAATAAAGCCAATTTTCTCTATCATATGCCTTGGAAAGACAAACTCACTAACATTGCTTGTAATTTTTTGGTTTGATGTTATAAATTACTTCTTGGGCTACTCCTATTCTGTAATGGATTTTTTTCCCAGGAAGGATGCAAAATTATTCTAATAACATGGAATCAGCTTAGTGGATTTTGACCCTACATGCAATAATTTTTGCAATGATTTTCTAGATGCAATTACATAGTTATATGGGTTTGAAATCATCTCATTATTGTCTAAATTTTGGGATTAAAGCCTGAAATGTTGAATTGAAAGCTTCCAAATCCTGCTTGTGTATTTTACTTTGTCAGCAATTCTTGGTTTGTTTGAAGAAAATCATAGAACCACTAGAATGAATTCTATTGTCCTGCAAAGTGACTGAGGGTTCTTATACTTTTGGAAACAATGCAAAATTGTTTGTAATTCTTCCTTTTATATTTGATCCATCAATGCATCATTACCCACATCCCCTACAAAACTGGGGAAATATGAAGTCATCTTTAACTATCACTCTTAAATTTATTCTATCATCCTCTTTATAAATTACCTCAAAAAGGTCGGTTGTGTTAGAGTCGGTCTGTCCATCCCTCCGTCAGAGATCAAAATCTCTTTTTTTGCATTTCATTTTTTAGGTGTCTCATTTAGTTTAGTCATTTGCATTCCATTAGGAGCATCTATCTTCTGACGGAAGGGTTTTGTCACTCATTCCCCTCATATCATGTACCTACTGGTCCGTGTCTGTTTATCAAAATCAAATTTAGGGTCATTCACAGTCCTGTTTTGGTCTCTTAGTCAATAAGAGTCATTTCAGTCATTAGGTCTAGGGTTTTGCAAATTTTTTCTTCAAAGTGTCCAATAATGCCAGCAGGCCAGAGGGAGGATCAAAATAAGTTTTCATCTCAAGAAATTTCATCGTTACAATGTAAGATCTTGACTTTTCTTCAAAACTCTGTTTTGAAGAAAAATCGTCATTTCGTCTTTTGTAATAAATTTCCATGTATATTTTCAAAGTTTTTCAGTTGCCAAACTCTTCAGGCGCAGCCCTGGTCGCCTTTGCCAAATTCCATGCCAGTCATCCCTACAAAAAATTGACAAAAGTTTCATCATTCAAGTCAAAAAAGTCAAAATGGAAACAAAAAAACAGAGTTTGTATTAAAAGTGAAAGTGCAAAAGCCAAAACATAAGAAAGTGGGTTTTTAAGAAGCAAAAATCAAGTTCTCAACTATATAAGGTAATTCCATTGTTTTTACAACCCATCTGCACGCCAAAGACATCACAGAAGTCGAGTTCAAATGTGGAGGAATGAAATCGTGGTTTGAAGCCGGGACTGTGCATTGTAGTTGTGCGCGTGGCACATTGGGAGAAGGCGCGACGCACAAGGAGGTCGCGGCACACAGGGCCTCCTGCCACTGTGTATTTTTAAATGCGTGCGGCGCATAGAGGTGACAGGCAGATTTTCACTGTGGCTTCACAAAAATCAAATTGTTTTCACCTTATTTTCTCCATGTAAGTGCGACTCATCTTGTATGTGCTATTGATCAGTGTTTCATGTTTTTGGAAAGATTGGTGGTTGTAAGAATTTTAAGGCCAAGTGTTAAACCCTATATTCATATCAAAAATTGCTCCCTTAGGGTTTGAAATTGAGTGTTTAAATTTGACTTTGGTGCCAGACACTTCCACTTTATTTCTCACTTGTGTTTCCCTCTCCCATTACTGTCATATTATCATACTCAATCCCTTATTCCCTAACTTCCCAAATCAGTTATTACCAAGACCCATTTATCCCTATCCCTAAACCCTACCGTCTCTCATATCATTTGCAAAAAGTTCCTAAATCCCATTCCCCAAACATAACCAAATGACTGCCCTCACATTGTAAACTTCACTTGACTAAACCACATTTTTACCACGGTACTATTTCCCACAGTTCACTATACCCATTGTCCCTATTTATTACAGTCCTTTCCTACTTGGAAATATTTTGGCAATTGGAGGCAATAAACATCAAGTCTTCATTTCTCATTTTCAACAAACTAAACATACACTTGGAATAGACTTGCAAACACCATGATAGACACCGATTCATCTTATGAGCAAGACAGTGATTCTACCACAGAGCTTCATGCACCAAGAAGGCCTCGTAAAGGAGGTAAACATGTGAGAGAAGAACCCACCTCTTTAACTCAGTTGCAGACCTACCCACTTGCCATGGCTTGTTTCCGAGAGCAGTCATGCTATCAATATTGTGAAAGGATTGCTTAGATTTGGCATCATCAGGAGTTAGCCCGGTTGTTTGTTTTACATTTGCACGATGGTCATGTTACTCTCGTTGGTTTAAACTTCACCTTGACACCATAAACCATTTCTAAGGCAACAGGAATACCGAATGTAGGTGATGAGTGTAACAAGAGACATCAAGTGGATAGAGTACATTACGAGCCATACATCAGGCCTGGCTATGTGAGCCAGCTCAGCAGGGTATTCCCATTCCGGTTCCTGAAAGAATCTTATGCACCATTGATGAGACTCATTATCCGATACTTCAGTTGTGAGGGTTGTTTCTCATGTCTCTATGCATACCACATCAGATTATTAATGCATTTCATGAGAGTGAGAATGATGAACATACCATATTTCATGTGCCGAAACATAGAGAGGATGACTACTCTTGTGTAGAATAAGACTCCCGAGCAGCAGTACAACATCATTTATCATTATGCGCTCATCAAGATCATTGTGGTACATCAGCTTGGATTGCAGGGCATTGCATGGGAAGATTTCATTTCCCGTGACTTCTTCACAGCCCCTCAGCCTCCTCCAGAGATTGTTCATGGTGCAGGTGAGCCTTCAGATCAGTTTGAAGGTCTTGACACAGAGCCTATCGGTGTGCCAGTGTATGTCACTTATCAGAGAGGCACAAGAGTATTGTTTACAGCAGCCCGACGAGTACTATCTCCACCCGGGGTGGAAGGGGTCTCGTTGCCGTCATCAGCAGCATAGGTACAGGATAGAGGAAAGAGGCCTATGCATGAGGATGGCCCTTCAGGAGGCCATGACACTGATTTCATATTGATTGACGAGGATTTGAGCTCTCCAAGCTCAAAACTGAGGGAGATCATTCAAGAGCAGAAAGCTGAGATCGAAACATTGAATGACAAGTTGCAGAGAGATCAGTGGATCATAAAATATCTGGAGCAGTGCAACAAGAAGTTGGAGGATCATCAGACGATCATGGAGTTGCAAAACATCCGTGAAAACTGACAGGCTTCCCGAAGAAGCCCATCCGAGATGACACCTATTGAGCGGGAGATTGAGGCTGATAGGGAGACTTGGCTTGAGAGAGTCAACATCCATCTCGAGAAGCTGTTGGAGAAGGCCAATAAGGAGAAAAACATGCTCAGGCACATGAATAATCACTATTGGGCACGCACACATGTTTGCAAAGCGAAGATCAAGATCCTGAAAGCGAGGCTAAGGAGGGCACTGAAGCGTCGAAAAAGACATGATAGGCTCCAAATATTGGCCAAATATTCTTTGGCTGAGCATAGCATTTGATCAGGGACCTACAGTCCAAATTTCAAGGAATTTGGAAAACATTTTGTCAATTTTGAAATTTTTGGTCACAAAACAGGTTTTTTTGTCCAACGCTTATGATTGGCAGCTCTTCAGGGGGGAAACTTTGCATTTCTGAGTTTTTCATAAAAATTTATGCATGATAATGGATTACCTAAGGATTTCATCAAGTTTTGGGTTGCCTAAAGGGTCAAAACACCCTAAAATTGGCCTTTCTGCCACCTTTTGCACCTACAGGAAGCAGTGTTGGGATATTGAACTTTTGGAGGGGAAAATGGACACCAAATCCAGAAATTCCACTTGGGTTGGAAAGTAGATAGGTAGGGATTTCGAAAAAACTATCATGAGCTCAATTTTGACTTCGGGAAGTGCCTAAAAATCAGCTCCAAAGTTGTGCTACGCATAGAGATTTTGGGCGTGGCGCATAGAGAATTTTGGCCTATTTTTCACTCCACAGCTCAGAATTTCGCCTAGTTTTGGCCAGTTTCACTTTTTCATGTAACTATTGATGTACCTTGATGTAATTTCATGATCATGATGTAATTTTGGCATATTTTTACTTCTTCTAGAAGATTCATTCACTAAAAGGTGAAATGTGAGTGAATGGATCAGTTTCCTAGCATATAGAGGCAAGTTGTTTCATGGCCTTTTTTCTAGTTCCTAGTTTAGATATGGTTGAAAAAACTCCTAGAATGATGAGCTCGACCCCTAGAGGCATGGGATTAGGTTAGGCTTGTCTATATGATGTATTTTCTCAGTCATTTTTAGGGTTGGACATTTGGGATTTCTAGCACTTCATTGTACATTTCATTCTGCAATTTTGGCAAAGGAATAGACCAGGGTTTGTAGCCCTCTTTGGGATCCTTGTGGCTCTGTGTTTTGATGGTGTTTTCCTCTATGTATCTGTAAGTTCACTGATGTTTATGTGTACCATTTTCATTCTTCTTTCTTCTTAAACTGAACAAACAAGTTATAAAGGTAGAATTCATTGGTTTGCATTGCTCTGCCTTCATTTTTGTTTAGATTTTCATGTTTTCATATGTTTGAGGAGGAATCTCGAGACCCTCTTTCCCTCTTGAGCTCCTCACCGGTCTGATCCATCCATCCACTCAAGCTAAAGAATCAAAACTATTGCCTACCTTGCCCCAATCAGAACTCTGCAAAACTAGGCCTAATCCCCACACCCAAAACTGCCTTTCCCTTGATCCAACAAAAAACCCCAAAAACATAATCAAAATCCTTCACTTATATACCTAGCCTAAAATTAGCTTCCATTTCAGTCATCTCAAGCCCTATTGATTACTTTTCGCTGAGATTGACCCGGAGAGAGCCCTCTCCTGTTCTGGTAGGGCTAGCTACTAGACTGAGCGTGGTTTGATGTTACCCTGAACTCTGCCTTCCTTCAGCCTGAGGTAGATTTAGGCAATAAAATAGTGGTGACCATACTGGGGAAGATATGGTTTGATTGTTAGTTTATTTGTTTTATAAGCTACAGACGGAGCCCGAAGTTAGGCCAGGTAGCCTTCGAAATGCTCTTGCTTTGCATTAGCGAAAGTAGATAAACGTTGCTTTAGTCAATCTCTAGTCTAGTTTGTAAACGTAACAGCTGACTTGCAAATTGCCCCAGTACATGTATCAAGTTAGATATGATGCTGATGGTGGAAAGTAGTCAGACACGTATGAAGGCTGAAACATTCGCCTGGCGACTCCAACTCAATCCAGAGATTCCAGTGCTTACTGATCCATTCATGCACTAAAATAAAATGGTAGGGTATGTGGCAGACCCTGCTCTTTGTGAAGCTTTAAAAGAAGTTAGAGATCAGTTAGTGGATATTGAAATTGATGAAGTATTTTTCATTGTCGTGCTTCAATGTTTGAGATCTCCAAAGTTTCCTCCTGAAGCTAAAACTTGTTTCTTTGAGTTAGTTGTTGAAAAATTTGAGAAGGAGATTCAGTATTTGAATGATCAGATCCAATCATATAAATTCCGAGATCCCAAAAAGTTCTTGGAAACTCTCCCTCCTTCAAAACAAGAAACAATAGAGCTGCCCGTAGATGTTTTCATTGACAGTTTGCAGCTGGAAGCATGTATTGTGGAGTTGGGGCAGCAAACAAAGTCTGGCTTTTGCGATCCTATTGCAACATACATGGAAACTTTTTTCAGTTTGAATGATAGATCAAATTGTCTTTTACATAACCAGACTCGTTATGTGCATGTATGGTTGTCGGCATTTACATTTGGGTCCTGGTTGAAACACTTTCAAGCAGCATCCTGGTCACAGTTACTTGATTGGTTGATCTGGCATTACAGCGTTACTTGATCTATTGGCTCTGCAGCAAAGTAGGGTAAGATTTGTAAATAAATAAGCTGCCAAAGGCAACATTTTAGTTTCCGGTATTTGTTTATGTACAGGTTGCAGTATGCATATGTTTTTAGATTGGTATGAGTTGTTTTGGGTTTGCAGTTATTGACTCCATTGCCCAATGGATAAGGCACTGGTCTGCTCTCCCAAAGATCTGTAGTTCTTGGCACCTCCAAGGAGATACCATCCCCATTGGAGCCAATGTTAGATTCGGTCTGTCCATCCCTCCGTCAGAGATCAAAATCTCTTTTGTTGCATTTCATTTTTTAGGTGTCTCATTTAGTTTAGTCATTTGCATTCCATTAGGAGCATCTATCTTCTGACAGAAGGGTTGTGTCACTCATGCCCCTCATATCATGTACCTGCTGGTCCATGTTTGTTTATCAAAATCAAATTTAGGGTCATTCACAGTCCTTTTTTGGTCTCTTAGTTAATAAGAGTCATTTCAGTCATTAGGTCTATGGTTTTGCAAATATTGTCTTCAAAGTGTCCAATAATGCCAGCAGGCCAGAGGGAGGATCAAAATAAGTTTTCATCTCAATAAATTTTATCGTTACAATGTAAGATCTTGACTTTTCTTCAAAACTTTGTTTTGAAGAAAAATATTCATTTCGTCTTTTGTAATAAATTTCCATGTATATTTTCAATTTTTTTCAGTTGTCAAATTATTCAGGCACAGCCCTGGTCTCCTTTGCCAAATTCCGTGCCAATCATCCCTGCAAAAAATTCACAAAAGTTTCATCATTCAAGTCAAAAAAGTCAAAATGGAAACAAAAAAACAGAGTTTGTATTAAAAGTGAAAGTGCCAAAGCCAAAACATAAGAAAGTGGGTTTTTAAGAAGCAAAAATCAAGTTATCAACTATATAAGGTAATTACATTGTTTTTACAACCCATCTGCACGCCAAAGACATCACAGAAGTCGAGTTCAAATGTGGAGGAACGAAATCGTGGTTTGAAGTCGGGACTGTGCATTGTAGTTGTGCGCACAGCGCATTGGGAGAAGGCGCGATGCACAAGGAGGTCGCAATGCACAAGGCCTCCTGCCACTGTGCATTTTTAAATGTGCACGGCGCACAAAGCTGACATGCAGATTTTCGTTGTGGCTTCACAAAAATCAAATTGTTTTCACCTTATTTTCTCCATGTAAGTGAAACTCATCTTGTATGTGCTATTGATCAGTGTTTCCTGTTGTTGGAAATATTGGTGGTTGTAAGAATTTTAAGGCCAAGCGTTAAACCCTATATTCATATCAAAAATTTCTCCCTTAGGGTTTGAAATTGAGTGTTTAAATTTGACATTGGTGCCAAACACTTCCACTTTATTTCTCACGTGTGTTTCCCTCTCCCATTACTGTCATATTATCATACTCAATCCCTTATTCCCTAACTTCCCAAATCAGTTATTACCAAGACCCATTTATCCCTATCCCTAAACCCTACCGTCTCTCATATCATTTGCAAAAAGTTCCTAAATCCCATTCCCCAAACATAACCAAATGACTGCCCTCACATTGTAAACTTCACTTGACTAAACCACATTTTTACCACGGTACTATTTCCCACAGTTCACTATACCCATTGTCCCTATTTATTACAGTCCTTTCCTACTTGGCAATATTTTGGCAATTGGAGGCAATAAACATCAAGTCTTCATTTCTCATTTTGAACAAACCAAACATACACTTGGCATAGACTTGCAAACACCATGACAGACACAGATTCATCTTATGAGCAAGACAGTGATTCTACCACAGAGCTTCATGCACCAAGAAGGCCTCGTAAAGGAGGTAAACATGTGAGAGAAGAACCCACCTCTTTAACTCAGTTGCAGGCCTACCCACTTGCCATGGCTTGTTTCCGAGAGCAGTCATGCTATTAATATTGTGAAAGGATTGCTTAGATTTGGCATCATCAGGAGTTAGCCCGGTTGTTTGTTTTACATTTGCACGATGGTCATGTTACTCTCGTTGGTTTAAACTTCACCTTGACACCATAAACCATTTCTCGAGGCAACGAATACGAATGTAGGTGATGAGTGTAACAAGAGGCATCAAACTGGATAGAGTACATTACGAGCCATACATCAGGCCTGGCTATGTGAGCCAGCTCAGCAGGGTATTCCCATTCCGGTTCCTGAAAGAATCTTATGCACCATTGATGAGACTCATTATCCGATACTTCAGTTGTGAGGGTTGTTTCTCATGTCTCTATGCATACCACATCAGATTATTAATGCATTTCATGAGAGTGAGAATGATGAACATACCATATTTCATGTGCCGAAACATAGAGAGGATGACTAATCTTGTGTAGAATAAGACTCCCGAGCAGCAGTACAACATCATTTATCATTATGCGCTCATCAAGATCATTGTGGTACATCAGCTTGGATTGCAGGGCATTGCATGGGAAGATTTCATTTCCCGTGACTTCTTCACAGCCCCTCAGCCTCCTCCAGAGATTGTTCATGGTGCAGGTGAGCCTTCAGATCAGTTTGAAGGTCTCGACACAGAGCCTATCGGTGTGCCAGTGTATGTCACTTATCAGAGAGGCACGAGAGTATTGTTTGCAGCAGCCCGACGAGTACTATCTCCACCCGGGGTGGAAGGGGTCTCATTTCCGTCATCAGCAGCACAGGTACAGGACAGAGGAAAGAGGCCTATGCAGGAGGAGGGCCCTTCAGGAGGCCATGACACTGATTTCATATTGATTGACGAGGATTTGAGCTCTCCAAGCTCAAAACTGAGGGAGATCATTCAGGAGCAGAAAGTTGAGATCGACACATTGAATGACAAGTTGCAGAGAGATCAGTGGATCATAAACTATCTGGAGCAACGCAACAAGCATTTGGAGGATCAGCAGATGATCATGGAGTTGCAGAACATCCGTGAAAACCGACAAGCTGTCCGAAGAAGCCCATCCGAGATGACACCTATTGAGCGGGAGATTGAGGCCGATAGGGAGACTTGGCTTGAGAGAGTCAACATTCATCTCGAGAAGCTGTTGGAGAAGGAAAATAAGGAGAAAAACATGCTCACATGAAGAATGACTATTGGGCACGCACACATGTTTGCAAAGTGAAGATCAAGATCCTGAAAGCGAGGCTAAGGAGGGCACTGAAGCGTCGAAAAAGACATGATAGGCTCCAAATCTTGGCCGAAACTTCTTTGGCTGAGTATAGAATTTTATCAGGGACCTACAGTCCAAATTTCAAGGAATTTGGAAAACAATTTGTCAATTTTGAATTTTTTGGTCACAAAACAGGTTTTTCTGTCCAACGCGTAGCGCCACTTGGCGCGCGCTTATGATTGGCAGCTCTTCAGGAGGAAAACTTTTCATTTCTGAGTTTATCATGAAAATTTATGCATGATAATGGATTAGCTAAGGATTTCATCAAGTTCTGGGTTGCCTAAAGGGTCAAAAACACCCTAAAATTGGCCTTTCTGCCACCTTTTGCACCCACGGGAAGCAGTGTTGGGAGATTGAACTTTTGGAGGATCAAATGGACACCAAATCTAGAAATTCCACTTGGGTTGGAAATTAGACAGGTAGGGATTTCCAACGAGCTATCATGAGCTCAATTTGGACTTCGGTAAGTCCCTCAAAATCAGCTCCAAAGTTGTGCTACACATAGAGATTTTGGGCGCGGTGCATAGAGAATTTTGGCCTATTTTTCACTCCACAGCTCATAATTTCGCCCAGTTTTGGCCAGTTTCACTTTTTCATGAAACTATTGATGTACCTTGATGTATTTTCATGATCATGATGTAATTTTGGCATATTTTTGCTTCTTCTAGAAGATTCATTCACTAAAAGGTGAAATGTGAGTGAATGGATCAGTTTCCTAGCATATAGAGGCAAGTTGTTTCATGGCCTATTTTCTAGTTCCTAGTTTAGATATGGTTGAAACAGCTCCTAGAATGATGAGTTCAACCCCTAGAGGCATGGTATTGGGTTAGGCTTGTCTATATGATGTATTTTCTCAGTCATTTTCAGGGTTGGACATTTGGGATTGCTAGCACTTCATTGTACATTTCATTCTGCAATTTTGGCAAAGGAATAGACCAGGGTTTGCAGCCCTCTTTGGGATCCTTGTGGCTCTGTGTTTTGATGGTGTTTTCCTCTATGTATCTATAATTTCACTGATGTTTATGTGTACCATTTTCATTCTTCTTTCTTCTTAAACTGAACAAACAAGTTATAAAGGTAGAATTCATTGGTTTGCATTTCTCTGCCTTCATTTTTGTTTAGATTTTCATGTTTTCATCTGTTTGAGGAGGAATCTCGAGACACTCTTGCCCTCTTCAGCTCCTCACCGGTCTGATCCATCCATCTACTCAAGCTAATGCATCAAAACTATTGCCTACCTTGCCCCAATCAGAACTCTGCAAAACTAGGCCTAATCCCCGCACCCAAAACTGCCTTTCCCTTGATCCAACAAAAAACCCCAAAAACATAATCAAACTCCTTCACTTATATACCTAGCCTAAAATTATCTTCCATTTCAGTCATCTCAAGCCCTATTGATTACTTTTCGCTGAGATTGACCCGGAGAGAGCCCTCTCCTGTTCTGGTAGGGCTAGCTACCAGACTAAGCGTGGTTTGATGTTACCCTGAACTCTGCCTTCCTTCAACCTGAGGTAGATTTAGGCAATAACAGGTTGATGAGAAAATTGCTCCTCAAGATAAGACACCTTCTCATGAGGAAAAGTTCATTGATAATCAACATCTTGAGGCAATTGTTCATTACAATTATGAGATGTTGAAGAGAGAAAATATTTTCTATTTAGTAAAGGCTATGCACGAATGTTAGTGATTTGGTACAAGGAAAGACATGGGCACTGAGGGAATTGTGGATATTCCCTACAACTCTTTTCCCAAATGTGACATGTGAGGATGTATGCTCATTAAACAACTATACTTGAGAACATGCACCATTTTGAAGGAAAGACTATTTTGGATGTAGGCGCGGGAATTTTGATGCAGGCTCCTATACCCGACCCAACATCCCACCTTCTTAACTATGACTACAATCTATGTGATTCCCCGCTTGTCAAATGTAGTTGCTCTAATTCTCGGTTGGATTGTGCATGAAGGCCTGTGACTGTGGCTTCAACTATGCTACTCTACCACCTGTGGTGGCTACTAAACCTGCACTGACACAGGTCTAGCTAGCTCTAATAGCACTCCTCCATCCACAAACTATGCTGAAAATTTCCCTTCTATCGGTCATTTGTGTGTCTTTTCCTCGTGATTTCTCAACATTTGAGTGGTGTCGACTAGTCCAACCCGTGTTGCTTCCTTCTTAGTGAATTTCCACCTTATGCTTCTTGTGGTTTTGTTTCTGTCGAGTGTAGACTTACATGCATACCACAGTTCTTCCACCAATGACTGTTGACCATACATTCCCACCTCTCCTAGAAAAATACACTCAAAACTATGTGCTTCTTTGAGGTGATACTTGCAGATCCTTTTCTACCAACCAAAATATTGGCCTGCCCTTCTTCCAACAGTTTTCTTTTTCCTATTGGCAGAAGGGTTTGACCCTTATTTCAACCACTCTGGCTTTGCCATGACTGACACAAACTTGTCACTTATGGATCATTTATTCAACCCCTATAGAATATACAAACTGATCTATATGACCCTTTTTTAATCCTTAAAAAAATTAAAAAATAATTCAGGGCACTATACGATCGATTTACTTTGGTCCTAAAAAAAGGTATTTTGCAAGATCACAATTAAACAACTTTTCAACAAGTTTGGAATGAATGAGTTGGGAATGTCATATATATTTATATATATATATAAATAAATTTATAAATAAGTTAATAACACATTATCTTGCAACAGAAAAGGGAATAAGACCCATAAATGACAAAAGTAGGTTCCTATCAGTCAGTGCAAAGCTTAACAATGCCTAACACATGGCAGGGTTGTTCGAGCATATAAAATAGGATAGGTTACAAAGCTAATAGGTTGTGTAACAGTAATATTTTAGAGCCTTATGTTTACTTCAAGTATATCATAACTTCTATTTTGGTACCGTCGGAAATATATTTGAGCAAAAAATTAAAACTGTGAAGGTTGCCAGCTAGTTAAATTTTTCTACATATGCCTCATATCATCAACCATGGCATCCACTATAAAACAAAAATTTCCTAAAAGGTAAGGAAAGTCTCCAATGATGAATGAGACAAATCATCATATCCTGAAATTGGTAGAGCCCAACATGCATAGTGCAGTAAAATATGTGCATATAAATTTCTGTTAGTAGCATTCTAAATAAAATCTACCCAAGAATAACCAACCACTTTGATTAGGGAAAAGTATAAATTTAAAGATAAAAGGGGTTAAGAGATCCCTTTCATACACCTAAGAAGGTGTGCATGAAAGAAGTGTTTGAAACTCTAAAATGAAGATGATCTAAAAACCCTAGTCCTGCAACCCTTGGGGAAATGCCATTGGCCATTAGTCTAACAGATGGACTAATTAACCCAAAAAATTCCATCGCTAAGCAATTCCCTTGATCAAAATAGCAAAAATTGAGCCTTACCTGGAAGCTCTAAAAGGAAGAAACCTTAGAAAAGATGATTTTGAACCAATTATGGATCAACATTGTAGTGTGCCATTGAAGATGGGTGAAACCTGAGGAAAAAAGTTAGAAAACCCTCGAAAAAATGAGATCATCCAAAGAGGCGAGTTCACACCTGATACCATGTTGAGATTACAAGAGATAAACAAATATTGAATGTAAACAACCGAAAAACCATAAATAAATAAAAATCATAAACACAAAGAGGAGATAAGATGAACCCATGAACATGAGAAACATGAGATGTAAGTGCCCATAAGCTAAAGAATCACATAAGACAACACTTAGCTCATGACAAAATACTTTTTGATGAAAATAATGATGACAAAGCTAATAATAAGGACATCAGCAAAGCCCAAGAAGATTTTGGAATGTTAATAGTGAGGAAATCTTGACAAATTGAGGATAGGTGTAAAGATGGCTAGTAGGGTGCTAGCTCCAAGGAAATTGACTACATTTTCCTTAGCCTAAAATAGTATATATTGAAAAAATTACAATAAAATGTTGTGGTTGCACAAGTGTAGACTTATAGCCTTGATTACATGTAAGGATGGCATGAGGCCACAAGTGAATATTACACCATCATTTCAATATTTTATAGGTATTACAAGTCTCATGGCATTCACAGAGAAATAAATGTTGCAAAGGAAGGATAGATGTAGAGATGGCGAGGAGAATGATAAAAGGTAAAATCTATTAAATAATTCTTAAGTTGAAGAAATTAGTACACCAGTGTATTTTGTTGATAGAAATACAATGAAAATTGCAAGGAATTTTACACCTAAAGAAGCATGAAGTGATGAGAAATTAAGGGAGAGTCATCCCAAAGTGTTTCTTTGCAATGTCTGTGTACTTCTTTATCAAAAAAGTGCATAAGCACGAGGATATAGGTTAGAAGTATTTTTGATAGGTTATAATGAAGAGTCTATGGGATATCAGATTTTTTATTTGGAAAAATATACACTCAATAGAGATGTTATATTTTAGGATAACTATATCCAAGGTAATTCAAATGAAATTGAAGTGCCATGGCCTATTGAAGAAAGAGGTAAAAAGGTAGTAGGAGAAATCATTCCAAGTCAGGAACAAAGGAGCAATCAAGAATCCAGTGATAATGATTTCAATGATGTCAAAGTTAGTACTAAGGAAATCACCAAAGCCCAAGAAGATTCTGGAATGTTAATAGTGAGGACATTGTCAAAGCCCAAGAAGATTTTGGAATGCTAGCAATGAGAACATCATCAATTCCCAAGAAGATTCTGAAACAACATTTGTGAACATTAGATGGCTCAAAGCTACAGGAACTACCTTAAAGCAATAAAGGAAGCAAGAAATAAAGAATATTGCAGCAATCTGATTTACAATAGTTATATATGGCTTTGATCACAAATTCACCACAATTATGGTAAATGTGATTCAATGCACATGGAAAGAAGAATGGGACAAAGTAACAGAGGTGGAATGTGATTCCATACAGAGAAATGAAACACTGGAACTTGAGGATATGCCTAAAGGAAAAAGTGAAAATGGTTAAATGGGTCTTTAGGGAAAAGTGCAAAGCAGATGCCTCAATTGACAAACATAAAGGAAGACAGTGGCAATAGCATTATTGTTTCCTTCTATTGAGGTGATAGTCAAGTCACCAGTCCTCCAAGATCGTAAAAGATCACCTAATCTTGTTCTTGTCATTTGTCCTACTAGGGAACATGCAAGTCAATATGCTGCAACGTAATCCTCTTCTCCTACTATGTAATGACTCAATGAGACATAACATCATCTAATGAATTAATGAATCCACTAGAAATGTTGCCACAAAAATTGTTTCCGTAAATTAAACATTTGGAAATGAATAGGAAAGTATGTATATGCATCATGAGAGGAAGTAAATAATGATAAATAATTCAAACATGTTAAGAGGGAATGACACTGAAGCATTTTTTTCGGGAAAAAAGTAATGTTGGATCACAATTGTCCCTAAAAAACAAAAAGGTACAGGTATATGCACTGTTTTGACGGGGTTTCAAACTAAAGACATCAATTACAACACTTCTAGAATAGTAGATTTCCAACTATACCTATTTACCAGCTTGCCTATAGATATTGAGAGCCTTAATAGCATCATGATGTTACATTTCAAAGAACTGTAGGTAAACAATTGCAGTCATCAGTAGATACAGATCAGGGATGCATTTTTCTAAGGAATTAATTGATGCTTTGCACAATAAGGTCAATTCAACCTTGATGAAGAGTTCATAAACAATGAGTAAAATTCAAGCAGTTCATCATGAAAAGTCAAGAACTACATAGAAATGGATAAATGTGGGTAAGGATTTCATGATTATGTATTGAGCCTTTATGAGAAAAAAACTCTCAAACCAATGTTGTCAAACCCCCAATGCTAAACAAGCCAGTAATGTGTGGTGGCGATTGATTCCAAAATTCTAGAACTGTATGACTGTAAAGACTAGATATGTTTTTTAATGTTGTTGAAGAGTAGGATATAGCTTAGAGTCAGAGAGGAAAATATATAACAATTACCATATGACTTCTGCATTGGTGTTCTTGTCTACTTATAGTCATCGGGCTACCCAGTTTTCCTTTGACACCAAATGTAACTTGTGAATATTTAAGAAAAGAGAATTAAATATACTTGGGTCAATTCATTTCCCACTTATCAACATACACATACTTATCCACTTTCCCAAAGTATATTTTTGTTCTAAGTGCTATTGTGCATGGTTATTACTTTGGAATAATTCATATTTAAGTTCATTATTGACGTTTAATAGGTCTATGTATTTATTTTGCACTCAATATCAAATATAGGAGGTATATCAAACCTACTTCTAGATATCAAACCGGGAAATTATAAAGCTTGAGTTTTGCATATGTCTGAGATGTAATATTAATATGTTGAGCATTTGGGTTCTCAAGAAATGCACTGGGCATTGGCAATCTCAATGTGAATGTGTCCATATTCATTGTATACTATGCACCATCACACACAGTTTGAATGAATTAACCCATCTCCACCTCGCTTCCACAATGAAGCTTGTTTCGAGATCTAGTCAAGAGAAAATATTATAAAATAGATAGTAAATAAGAAATACAGGAGAATCAACCCAATCAAAAAAAACTTATTTCTAGGTTTGGTCAAGGGGGAATATTAACCTAGCACACACTAGGGTCAATCAGTACTGAACCCAGCTATTGTGAAGCTATAGATTGCATAGGTATTAGTTCCAATATCTGATATGATGACCATTTGCGTAAACTCAAGAAATGCACCAGAGGTTGGAAACTTCAATGTCCATATCATGACAAGGTTTAGATGGACCTATGCGAGTATTCCTACTCAATGTTCCCAATGTACAGCTTAGATTCAATGAACTATCAGACCCATCATCGCCCTGGTTGTAAAATTCCTTGCAATATATTTTTGGGTTTATGTGAAATTTTCGTTCATATCTGTGTCAAACAATTTTTCTGGGTGCAATATCAGCCCCACCATCTTCGTGGTTGTAAAATTCCTTGCAATAGCTTTCTGGGTTTATGTGAAATTTTATTTCATATCTATGTCAAACAATTTGTATAGGTGCTACTGTACGCACTTTACTAACAATTTTAATTCAGAAGATACTCATATTAAATGACATGCACTGAAAATAAACCACCCAAAGTTCAAAATGACATATTCCACGCATAAGATTCACACAGGACTTCCAAATATAACTCATAAATAGGAGTAACGAGTATTCATATTAATTCCCAAAATGACATCCACTACATCTAGAAGACTACCAATATTTTATGTTGTCAATAAGCACATGTAAATAAGGGACATTGAGTATAGAAGCCTAGGACTGGTGTGTTCCTTTTGCTGGTTACTAGATGACTGTCTCACACGCAATGAAGAGTCCAGAAGTTCATTTATGCCCAGATGTTTGCATTCACCCATACCAGAGATAAGGAACTCATGTTTCCCTTAGTGAGTAGCAATCAATACACGAGTTAGTGCTGCCAAAACCTCTGGATAGTGTAAACTCAGACTCATTTATCTTATACGCAACCTTCAAAGAGTAATTTTCTTGGTCGTTGCAAGGGTGCACAACAGCTATTATATGGTTAGGAAACTTGTGCTAATCAATATGATTACTCAGCCCTTCTCAGGATAATCGTCCAGCAGATGGAATGTGGAATATCGGCCCTCAAGCTCACATATATGCGGCCCAACTACTCGAACGAGAACTGAGAACTTGTAAATATATGTCTTAGCTATTAAAAGAATGTAGCTCGACCAGAAAAATAAAAGGGGACTCGTGCAGTGAAAGTTTAAAGTTTCGTTTCTATCCCTTAGAAACTTATACATGCCACCCAAAAATTCGGGGTGCTGCAGATTGGTAGTCGTGCCTATTTCTTCTTCACACTGAACCAAAAAGGAGAAGATTCGGCTCCCTTTCCCTTGGCGTTTAAAGAGGCGAGGGATGCAAATAGAATACCTTCTCCGCAATGACCCTCTCCTCCTGTGAAATTGAAGATTCATCGCATGACGTCAAATTGGAGGGGCAATCAAAGGGGTCAGAGCCGAGAGGCGTCACTGGGTTGAGAACAAGTGATGGGATATGGAGGATGCTGGGCAACAGGATTTCGAGCGGCGGCACCACCCTAGTAGATATAATTTCGTTCATATTGAGGCGGAGAGGATTGATCCCTAGACCTATTTTCATATTTCTCGAATTCTGATGCCTTTTGTTCAGCTTGAAGGTGGGTTTTCGAGGACCCACTTCGATTCTGGGAAGTGAAAGATTAAAGTTTTGTTTCTATCCCTTAGAATCTCATACAATGCTTCCTGCCACTCAAAATAAAAAACTCAAGGTGTTGAATATTTCTGCCACTTAGAATCAAAAATTCACAAAAATTCAAGGTGCTGAAAATTGTCGCCACTCAAAATAAAAAAAATTGAGGTGATGAATATTGGTACATGTTAAGTGATTGGTTCAATTCCTTTTTCTTATTCGGGTGTTATTATTGGACCATGATGTAGCCTCACTAGTGTCCAACTAAAAAAAATAACAAAAACAAAAAAGATATAATTAACTAATAATAATAAAAAAACCCTCGAGAAAGAACTAGATAAACCCAACCAAAATAATTAAGTTCTAGGTCATGCCAACTGGAATACTAAACTAGCACAAACTCATCTAACCCCAACTATTCAAATCAATACTAAGCCCAAATATTTTGAATATTGAGTTTGCATATGACTAAGTTCCAATATTTGATATCTTATTGATTTGGTTAAAGTTGAGAAATGCACCATAGATTGGCAACCTCAAGTTGACTACCATAACGACATTTAGACTATGCAATTATTTAATTTGATGATTTTAGTCTTTTGCAAACTACATGTAGTATTTTTGGCTCAATTTTTCCCATGCAATAAATTGTTGTTGAGCAAGATCCATATTACTATAAATTATATTTGGTGCTTGTAGGTATTTGTATGTTCTATGGGGCTTGGATATAACCAATATGTATGTCTTTCTAGGGGAAACAAGAGATAGAGACTATGAAGAGTTGATTGGAGGAATGCATAAAACATTGATATTGAAAGGGATCGTCATTGATGGAAAGTGAAAATATTTTGAGGAGTCCTACGAGTTATGGAAGTGAAGATGTTTTTCCTTAAGAAAGTCCAAATATAGTATCAATTATTGTAAGTGATGATACATAAGAATTAAACAACCAATAAATAATTGCATCTCTACATTGGTTTGAGGGGTAACTTTGCATCCTATCATATGTAGTTACTTATCATTGTCATAAGTGATGATAAAGAAAAATTCAATAGCCAACAAATAATTGAATTTGGATGTAGAGTTAGTCTATTGTATGTAGTTACTTCTCACTATCATCGCTTTTTGACATTTGTACATATGTGCAGGAAGAAAAATAAAACCAATGATATATACTTCAAAGGAATTATGAAATAAGTCTAATATTGATGAGAAAATTAGAACTTATGTGGATAATAAAAAAGCCCAATTTTGATCTAATGTAATAATTCCATCTGTAATATAAATGACTTCACTTAAATTCCCTTGATAAAGTTTCACATTTCATTTTCAATCAAGCAAATCTAAAAGTGAGGGACACATGTTTCATCAATTACCCTTACTAACAACATAACTAAAAAACTAGCGTCCATAATTTTACCACATAGTTGCATAAAATCAAGGGTACTAGTGTGCCCAAGTAGTCATAATAGAGGTGGGGAACATGATACAATTTTGAAATGGTAGATCATAGCTGACAAAATAATTAAAAATTTTCAATGGGACCATGTTTGTCTAATGAATATGGTGGCATGTCATTAGGCCAACCATCAATATTCACTTCTTCACAGGCATAAATAGGAGGTTTGGGTGAGGTGAAATTTATGGGTTAACCAAAAACTAAGTGTGATGCATCCTTCCAAGCCATTTCTCCCACAAGTGATGGCACCCCACATCTTAGGAAGAGTTGAAATGAAACATTAAAAAATTATTGATACACACCAACAAAAGGAAGAACATAGCATTTATTACAACATTCACTTTTCATTTACCCTAAAAGAAACATGGAGAGAATGATAATAAGTGTCACTGATCTATCCCTCTTGCATGAACAACTTCTCTACTCAATCAACTGCCAATCTAGGAGGCCTTACTAATAGAAACAAGCAGATGTAGAAATAAATGAAAGATATAAGGATAACTAGAAGAATGAGAATGAACATACCTATGGAGTTGGGGTTCACATCTCCATTATCATTGGGATGGACTTGGGTTTTGGGCCTCTTATCAAAATCCATTCATGAACACCTGCCACCACTTTTCACAAAACCTCCTTTTCTATCTCTTTTCTCTTGACTTCTTTTATTACCAAGGACAACCACAAATGTAGATAGATATCTATAACAACAATAGGCACCGAGGACATCAGAAAATTCCTCACTCACTCACATTTTCCACTTTTTTTGCATTTGAATGCCTAGCAAATATAAATCTCGAACATGTCGAACACCTGCCACAACATTTCATAGAACCACCTTTTCTATATATTTTCTCACGACTCCTTCTATTGCCAGGGATGACCCCAAATGTAGATAGATATATGCAACAGCTATAGGTGCCAATGACATTAAAAAAATCCTCCCTCGCTCACGTTTTCCACTTTTTTTTCATTTGAATGCCTAGTAAATAGAAATCCTGAACACTACGACGTGTCAACAGGGGAACTTTTTATTTTGGTCTTCTGTGGTTTTTAGTATGTGCGAGTTGTTGGTATGATAGAGGTGCACGAAGGTGGTATTGAAGGAGGTATCACTGGGGGTGGAAGTGCTTCTGTGTGGAATTCTTCATTTATGGTTCATGGTCTGGAAATTGGTGTGCCTGGTGGTTTGGTGGGTGGTTCTTGGTGTCTAGTGGTGACAGGAGAGTTTCCTTTTTGGAATACATGGAGTCGATATCCTAGTGTGGGTTGTGTGAAGCTTATTGGGAAGCATCAGCCTGGGGCGTGTTTCTCCCACCTTCTCCTTCTCCAGTTTTTTGGGTACTTTCCGAGTTTTCCAACTGGTGGCGAGATGGTAGCTGGGACATAGTGTGTGGTTTCTTGAGGAAATTTAAGGGTGAAGAGAGATCTGGTTTTTAGGTGTGGTGGTAGGGGAAAGTTCCAGTAGACCAGAATCTGATAACGGTTGGAGTTGTCCCTCCTATTTTTATCACAATGCGACCATCCTCGCGGTGTGGGAATCCTCACCCCCGTCCAAGCAAGGATCTGGTGGCTCAGATGATATGGAAATAGTGGTGGTAGAAGCACGCCGAGGTGGTAAGACCGTCGGTCACTCCCAGCTTGATAGTGTGGGAACACGAGGCAGTCATGGTGGAGGAAAACAGGCCTTCCATGGTGGTGGAAGTGTAAGGTCACAACAAAGGCAGCATAGGGGTGGTGGAAAGAAAGGTGGAACAATTAAATGGGGAACTTGTAGGCGTGTAGCTCCAGGACCATGGTAAATTCAACTTTATTTTCTAGAAAACTATCGGGACCTAATTCAAACTCTGATAGATCGGGTGGACACAGTGGAATGGGTTCTTAGGGAGGAACATGTTGAGTTTATGGCCAGTCTGGAAAGGATGCACAACTTCCAGTGCCAAGTCAGGGAGCAAGTATTGGTGGTGGTCTAGCAAGGCCAAAACCACTTTGTAGAAAAAATGGAAAAGTTGGACACTTGGCTCGCACACTTCAAAGGGCACATCCATTGCAACTTCTTTCCACCACCCCCTCTAGGAACAACCCTGGAAAACCCAGCTTCCATTATGTAGAATGACTAGTATGCTCTCATGTGTTTTTTATGTATTACATGTATTTTGGTGTCTTTCACCCTCTCATTTATGGATGTTGTCCTTAGCCTCATTTTTGTATTTTTGTCACTTGTTGCAAACATTGGTCAACAAACCTAGTCGGGGTGAGACCACCTATTTTTTTCTTTGTTGTTTGTACATATTTTTCACTATATGAATGAATATCGACTTACAAAAAGAATTGTTATGCTTATCTATTCATTAAATGTAAATATGAAGATTTGACCTTAGATTTAAAACAAGAGTCACACTTTTAACATAAATCAATGAATTTTAAAGATTAAACTTTATGGCCAAAGAAATATAAATATACATATTAATTTGAATATCTAAATATTTCCTTTACTAAACCTATAATGAAGACATTAGTGTAAAGTAGATAGATGATACATGCAATATTTATGTTAATTGTAGATGAATCCATCTGCATTGTTAAACTTTAGAGACAAAAGAATATTTTGAATTTTAACACTGTATATGGACCCAAAGACCCCTTTGTCTCTAAATCTTAACACTGACAGATGGATTCACAGACTCGTTTAGTGAAATGTAACACTTCAGTATCAACATTGCAAATTTTAATTTATGGAGTGATACGATTAAAAATTACTAACATAAATGACTAATTCATATACTTTTTGTACTTGTTATTTGGTCATATTTTTATCCTTGGACTATAATATTCATTTGAATTAATCATTATTAATTTTTTCACTTATTATCTAGTCATATATTTTAATCCTAGACTAAATTAGTGATTTAAGTTAGTCACCTTTACTTTAGTCATTTATTATCTAGTTGTATATTTTATCCCTAGACTAAATTAGTCATTTAAGTTAGTCACTTTTAGTTTAGTCAGTTATTATCTAGTCATATATTTTATCCCTAGACTAGATTAGTCATTTAAGTTAGTCATTTTTAGTTCAGTTACTTAAAATTTCTCAAATTTAGTAGTATTTCACTTGAAATAATTGTGGTGACTAACTTTTTTAGTCACCTAGTCATTAATTTCATCATTTTCTACTAGTGTAGAGAGCTGAAAACAACATGAGATTCCAGTTGGACTTATGCATCCAAATCGTACGCTGAATCATAGTGACTAGAACTTTGTTCACGGCTTCAACCTAGCCATTGGCTTGAGGGTAGTACGATGTTGAGCTGTCGTGACGCAGACCCAACTTAGAAGTCAACTCAGCCATCATGTAATGACAAAAATGAGAACCAGGATCAGTAACAATGGCTTGAGGGACACCAAACCTAGCAATGACATGATTGAACAGAAATTGTGCAGCTGTCTTACCGTCAGTTGTAAGTGTAGGCATATCTTTGGACCATTTAGTGAAGTAATCGACAACAACGATAATATAAGCATGCCCCCTCGACCGAGTGAGGGTTACATGTCATAAAATCGATGCCCCACTTCACAAAGGGACCAATGGTAACGACGGGATGTAGGTGTGTGGGTGGCATGTGCATCTTGCACTGGTAAATCTAGAAATCGTGACACTTGCGGACATCAAAAATGCAGTCTTTAAATATGGTAGGCCAGAAATAACCAACACAAAGAATCTTTTGTGTAGTAGCATATCTAGACATGTGACCACCACAGGCGCCAGAGTGGCAATCATTGAGGACTTTTTCAGCCTCCTCGAGAGTCAAACACTGACGAAGATGCGAATTATGGTAGAGAGTATCTCCGACTATGCGATAAGGTTATGAATGATAAAAAATGTGTCAACAAGCATCCTTCATCAACTCAGATCGAAAGGTGGAAGTCTGAAGATATACAATGATATCACCATACCAAGGATCGAGGGTGCTAATGAGAAAAAGTGTATCATCCAGAATGCGTTCCTCGGAACTAGATGGAGTAGAATCAGAAGGGAGAGAGAAAATCAAATCGGAAAAAACCAATGATTTCTTCGATTTAGTGGTAGTAAACTCCAAATCTAACTCTTGGAGGATAACGATCCACTTTGAGTATTTCCCCCCCAAGCTTCGGCGCATTCACTGGAGTAGACTGCCAGCTATTAACAGGTGGATGGAATGAAGGTTCAATTACGAGATCAAGAGAGTGACTCCGAGATCTAATCAAAATATCGAATTGAAAAGGGAACCTATTTTATTTTTTAACAAGGTTGACACAGTAAAAGAACCATTCTCATGACCTTGTTATCACCCTGTAATTAGCAAGATTGGCAAAAGTCCAACTACAGGGGCAACATCAAACCACTTTGGGATTCAAGGATCTAGCCCTCCTGAATCCAGAGAGGGATCTCTCTAAGAATAAGTTCAAAGATGTGATCTTCAAAGGCTGAAATTGTGATATTAGGCTAGTTATGAAGAGCATGGGTTTGATTTATTTGTTTTTGGTTGGGCAAAGACATGATGAAGATGAAATCAGCTCAAAAGAAAAAGTGAAGATGTCTGCAAGTGAAGGAATGTTTTCGGCTGACCGAAAAGGTAAAGACAGCTTTAACCCATTGGGCCATGGAGTCGTAGGAGGATTTTAATTGGACAACAAGGTTCAAGCGGGATCCATGGGGAAAATTACTTATGTCAAAGGATCTTTAAAGGCGACTTTATGGGATGAAACAGATAGGAAGTGAAAGACGAAACAAAATGAAGAACAAAGTACAGTATAAGATCAAGTAAGTACTTTTAAACTAGCTTGCTTTCAACATGTACTTAAGGGGAAACATAAAAGTATTTCTATTGATCAGGTAAGTGCTTTTAAACTAGCCTGCATTGAAGTAATTTCAATCAGAAACATTTAAAAAAAACAATTCAAACATCTTAAGATCAGGTAAGTGCTTCTAAACTAGCATGCTTTCAGCATGTTCAATAAGGAAACACAGATGATAATCCCAAAGAGAAATCTAGATCAGGGAAGTACTTTTAAACTAACCTGCATTAATAAACTCTAGGGAAAACACAGAAAACATTCGTTTAAAGAGAAATCTAGATCAGGGAAGTACTTTTAAACTAACCTGCATTAATATACTCTTCAAAGGGAACATTCAAATGAAGAAAACATAGAAGTAAAGCTTTCAGTAAGAGTAGGGTACCGTGGAGGGTATATCCTAACTCTATGTTTGCTGCTCTTTATCAGAGAAAGTGAACAGAGTGAAAACATTAAAAGAAATAACAATTGACAGTGAGGAGCACATCACCATTGACAAAAATCATGAATCCCATAAATCAGCAGCTTGTATTGATGTTCAAACCAGTTACAATCTGCAAGCCCGGTGGGTCTCTACAGCTTTGAAATTCTCATATCAGCTTGTGTATCTTTCAGTTACAAGACAGGGCATCAGTAGCTTCAGAATAACCATTAAATGCATTCAGATGTCTAGAGACCAACCTTTCTCTCATCTTCTACAAAAATATTTATAGAAGAATGAGGAGGTGGTATTTGATTCCCTAGGTGAACTAATACAGACTAGTGACTTCTCGACCCTTGAGGGGTTCGATGAAGAAAGTTACAGGTGTTTATCTGCATTAATTGACTCACACTTAGAATTAAGCTCAGTGGGAGCTTTCGCCGTCCTTTGAAGCTCGGTGTCACACTGGAGTAACTCTATTTCTGCTTCTCGAGGTCTAATGATCGAAAGATCAACTTTTGAACTGTTCTTTAATCTTCTCGAATGGTTCTGCCAACAATTAGAGATAAGATAGCTCAATTAGTATTAATTGTTCGGTGGTCTTTGATCTCAACGAGACTGCAGGTGTCTTTTGGAGCTGTAGAGGGTTCAATTAGCCTCTTCTTATGGTGGTGGAGGGTCTCTCAGCTCGACAGATGTCTTCGTCGTTCCCCAAAACACCTTTAATTAACTTGAAATCTGTGTTTTGGGTCTTCAATCTCCGGTTCTGATAACTTTTGTCTTCGACGCTAATACTCTTTGACGATGCCCATTTCAACTGTGTTTCTTAGTGCGCAGGGCTGTGCGGGGTCGAATGGCATCAATGACTCATGAATTCATTGATGAAGTGTAAATATAACCCCGGAAATGTTTTGCTTGAATGGCTCAGAAGACGGAGGATCGTCACCCTCTACTTCTAAGATTTCTTCGTAAATGGAAAGAGAAACCATTTAAACCTGCAAAACACGAAAAATTGTTATAAAATCCTGCGTATTTGGTTGACTGCTTTGGAAGGCATGTGGAAGGAGCATGGCCGTTGGATGGCATCATCCAACGGTCGGGATCAATGGAGAAATGTTACACGGAAGGCGGAAAGATTAGATCTGAGCCGTCGATCGCGCAAAATTGACGGTTGGGAGAGGGTGATGAAAAGTCAAAAAGCGCTTTTTATATGAATGGCGGGGGTATCGAATGGTGGGGCCGGCGGGATTGATCGCAAAATCGAAAAAATGGAAAACGCGATGGCGGATTATGCGACGGAGAGAAAATGCGGTATTGCGATTATGCGATGGGCGGAAACTGTGACGGGACTGATCGCAAATCGCAAAAATGGAAAACGCGATGGGCATTTTTAAATGAAAACTGAAATCTACGATTTGCGCTTTGCGCTAAGCGTCAAAGGGTTTAAAACTTGGTTCCAGGGTGCAAGCGTATGGAAGAAAAGGGGCTAAGGGCGCAGCGGAAGGGGCTTAAGTCCCATACTTATGAAAAAAGTGTTTTTTTTTAGTGTTTTTCAAAGGAAATGGAGGATTTTAGGGGTTTCGATAAGGCAAAGAAGGAGTCTTTGAACCTTAGGAAATGGATTTTCATGAATGGAAAGAAGGGAACTCATGAAGAATAGAGGGATTTTATGGAGAAGAAAGGAAGCAAATGAAGGTTAGTTTTGAACTGGGGGGAAGGAAAAAAAGGCCTTTGCAGCAGTCTTTCTCATGGAATTTTTAGCAGAATTCTGAGTTATGAAAGAGATCAGCAATGAAGGCTTTTAGACAAGGGCATAAGATCATCTGCAGGCTTCAAGAGATAACTTTTTGCAATGGAAAATGTTTCTTGAAGGCTGAAAAAATGTTTTGGCCACCTTTTGATAGACCAAAATTTATAGGTGGCCAACAGTGGCTCCACTTTGGGATGGTGCCTTCTTGAAGGCATCAAGAACTTCAGATCTGCATTCTCTGGGAGGCCGACCAATGCCTCATCCATTGGGCTTCTATCTTTGCTGAGATGATATTATTCTGGCTGAAATACGTTAGCAACATTGAAAAAACAATGAATCTTCATCAACACAAGCTTTCTACGTACCCAATCCTACTGATCTAACATTTTTTCTTCATTAGAGTGCACTTGGATTGGCAAACTCTTTACAACATTTTATTCTTTTGAAAGCAAGAAATCTAATCTAATTCTACTCCTTATTTCTCCATGGACTCAGATTAAACAGTTGAGTCCATATAATTCTCTACCTAATCTACTATCTGTTGGGATTAAACTGTCCAACAGATTTTCATTCTCTATATTCTAAAACAAAAATTTAAAAATAGTCAAGTCAAGATTAAAATGTTCGACTTGCTGTGATATATGGCATAGAAAACAAGTTGCACATAGACATTATTTTGCAGAAATTTAAACAAAAACCGAAGACTTGAAATTCGAAATTTCAAAGTAGTTCCTCCATCTTCTTACAGCTCTAATTTGAATTATTTTTGAGCTGTTCTTTCCTTTTCAACTGGTTCAGATTTTGAGCTGATTAGAACCAGATTTGCATCCTCTTTGACTCATAATTTGAAACAGATTTGAGTCATTATTCTTGGAAGCTTAGGTTCAGGTTTTGAGCTTGTTTGAACCTTTAATTTCTATCCTAATCTATCTACTGATAAGCCAAGATTAAACAGTTTGGCAAATCAAATTCACTATCCTATCAGCAGAAAAATTTAAAGCTAATTAGTCAAGATTAAACAATTTGACTAACTAGGAGTGTGTTTTAAGGAGTGGCATTTGAGCTTGCACACTTTCAGATTTATTTCTCTTTTTTGGCATGGGGCTGTGCCTTTCTTGTTTTCATTTCTGCCCTCTTTTCTATATTTTATTGTTTTTGTATTTTTTCTTTATGAAACTGAACAAAGCAATGATAATTACAATGGAAATGAAAACTTCAAAATTGAACTCAGCAGTAGTAATGCTTAAGGACCCTGCCATTGACAGGACCCCCAAACAGATCTGTTCCATCTAACTTTTGCAGAAAAAAGGCATTTGGACCAATGGTGGAATGAATGATATAAGTAGCTTCTTGATGATGGTCACCAAACCTTTATTCGATGATTC